>JAAGEH010000005.1:34261308-34329788 GCA_011751065.1 Lasiurus cinereus | reverse complement strand
AAAGAAAGAAAGAAAGAAAGAAAGAAAGAAAGAAAGAAAGAAAGAAAGAAAGAAAGAAAGAAGGAAAGAAAGGTCATATCATATGAAAAATACATCTTGAAAATCCCTAAAGAAAGTTGTCATTTTTTCATGTTGAAGGGACTAGAGTCCTGTTGATGAAAACACCTTGGTGGCTGTGGTGACTGTCAGTGGCTGCTGCAGCAGCAGGGTGATGGGGCTGGTACCTTCCCCTAAATAGCCCTGTTGCCTTCCACAAAGGGGAGCGGCCCTAAGCCATCAGTAGGACATCCCCTGAGGGCTCCCAATATGTGAGAGGGGGCAAGTTGGGCTGAGGGACCCCTCACCCCCAGTGCATTGGGCCTCTAGTCCTATCTAATAAAGAGGGAATATGTGAATTGAGCATCACTCCACCACAAAGATGGCTGTACCCACAGCTGAGGCCAAGTTCTTATAAGGAGCCTTAACAAGCAATCAGCAGGGACCTGTGCTATGCCGCACCCCCCTCCCCTGATGGGGCTTGACAGGGGACCTCAGGCCATGTCCCCCACCCAGCAGGGCTTGACAGAGGATATCAGGCCTTGTCTCCCACCCAGCAGGACTTGACACGGGACATCAGGTCATACCCCCAACCCAACAGGGCTTGACACAGGATCTCAAGGTACACTTCCCATCCTTGAGGGGCTGCTCCCCCCGCCCCAGAGCCAGGTCAGGTTACCTCAGGCCGCAGCCCCACCAGGTGGGGCTTGACAGGGGACATCAAGCCATGCTCCCCATCCTGGCACCAGGCTAGGGGGCCTCAGAGTGCACCTTTTGACAAGCGGGGCTTGAAGGGCAACCTCTGGCCATGCCCCATACCCAGCAGGGCTTGACAGGTGATCTCAGGTCATGTCCCAAATTGGCAGGGCTTGATGGAGGACCTCAAGGCATGCCCCCTGCCCTGGTTTGGGCTGGGGAACCTCAGGCCATGCCACCCGTCCTAGCACCAGACCAGGGGACCTGAGACTATGATCCCTGCCCAGGAGGGCTTGACAAGGGTGGGACTGGCTGGGTCTGGATCTAGCCCAATGAGGAGGGCCAGCCAGGTATGGGTCTCATTCAATTTTGAGGTTCATGTGGGTGGGCAGGGACTTGACTCTGGGTCCTATGGAGAGCCCCAGATTCAGACAGGAAGAAGGTTTTCATATATATTTTACTAATTTTCTTTCATCTCTGCAAATATCAATATTAAAGTATTTCCTCTAATTAATCCCCTTTTAATGTGCATGAATTTTGTGTACTGGTCACTAGTCCTATATAATTATATTTGGTAAACAACTAGAGAGAAGAAAATGAGTCTCTGTCATTTATGTTTCTTACATAAGAAAGCCATTATAAAATGTGTGGCTAACCAATCACATATAACCATAAACCTCATCAATGATATCAGTAAACATTTAAATACATAAATAAATAAATAAGTTTATTTATTTAAATGAATATATTCAGACTACATAATTATTGAAATGTCCTTTGTAATACTAATCAGGACAAATTTTAGTGTAAAGAGTGAATGTAAAAACTGGGTATCTTACCAAATAATAGACAAACATGTAAATTGACCATACCTCCTCTATGCCCATAACCAATCAGAGTGAGTATGCAGTTAGTAGGACATTCCCTGAGGGCTCCCAGTATGTGAGAGTGGGCAGGTTAGGCTGAAGCACCTCCCATCTCCAATGCATGAATTTCATGCACAGGGCCCCTTATGTTTAAAATAAATTGTAGAAGTAAAATAAATTATTGAAGAAAAATTGAAATTTCTCCACAAAATTTATAACAAATATCTGGTATCTAACTCTACTAAAACCAGTTGTTTTCCTAATGAGTGGGGTTTTCTAGCAAGCAGATTTGGGTTCTGAGGAATGCAATACTATTTTGGGCCAAGGGATGCATCTTAAACCATCCATTCATTTATGAGCAGAAAAGTAATCACAAGTATTCATAATTTTATTTTTTACTAAAATATGAAATAACATCAATATTATATCTTAATTCATTCAGTAGAAGAACCATAAAGTAATACAATAGTCATTTATCTTTATAATTATAATATTAGAATTCATTTAATAATTCACAAATTATTAGAATAAAAATGTTCTGACACTAAAATAGCATTTGCCATACGTTTCGAAGCATATAAATGAATTAATTATATATCCACGTTTTAATACAATGGCTCAAATTTCAAAATACTAATTACAATAGAAGTAAACATTGATGGTCCAATAAGTATGGTGGGAGGTACTGCATCATAATTTAAGAACATGACCACTTAAAACTGACATCTGACTCGTTTGTATTATATCACATACTAGTCATGTTAACTCAAAGAAGTTACTAAGCTATTTTGATCGTCAAACTCTTTATCTATAAAATGGAGACATACTAGTAATAGAACCTATTTACTAGAATTACTGATAAGATTGATAGGTTAAATAACATACTGAATTCAGCAAAATATTTGGCATACTACCTGGCAGTGTTACATAGTGTTTATTGTTATTATTTTTTAAATATCTATCTATCTATCTATCTATCTATCTATCTATCTATCTATCTATGTAAAACCCTAAGCAATTGAACATCCAAACACCCGAATGACCAAACGACCTTTTAAAAGTTCACTATGACATGCATTGACCACTAGGTGGCAGACGCCCAACACAGAAGCTGCCCCTTGATGGTCAGTGTGCTTCCACAGTGGGAGCGCCACTCAGCTGACTGGCAGATGTCAGATGTCAGGCTCATGGCTGGCCAGTGCATCTGCGGCAGTGTGAGCCTCTCCTGCCTCCATGGTGCTACCAAGTGGCAGCAGGCACAATGGGGCCAGGAATCAGGCTGAAACTAGCAATCTGACATCTCCCAAGGAGTACCGGATTGCAAGAAGGTACAGGCCAGGCTGTGGAACCCCACTGGTGCACACATCTGTGCACCAAGCCTCTAGTTTAATATATAATTTACATAAAGAAAAAGGCATAAAACAAACAAAAAGCATATACAAAAGTTTAATCCATTATTATAAAGTAAACATCAGTGTAGAGAAAAAGAATTCCTAAACCAAAAAAGGGAGCAATGTTTACAATTCAGTACCTTTGTTTGTACCCTCCTGATTACAACTCATTTTCTCCTCTCTAGCTTTAACAACTACCCTGTTCTGCATGACAATTATTTTCCTGATGTGTTTGAGTTTCTAAATGATGCTTGTTTTTTCTCTTTATACTCTGGGCCCAGTTCATGAATTTATGCACCTTGAAAGGAACTGAGTGCAAGAGGTTGGTGAGAGCACAGGGGAAAATCTCAGCTCATCCTCTGCACCTCCACCTGGCCCCTCCCACCATGACCCCCAATTCCCTGTCTGCCAGCAGCACCCCCTGCCTCTGATAGTGCTAACCCCACATGCTGACAGTGCCAGCCCCACTTGCACCCACTGACAGCACAGAGCTATTGGGGCTGGTGCCAGCAGTGGGTACAAGTAGGGCCAGTGCCATCAGCAGGTACAAGCAGCAGCTGCTGCCCTGATCGCCCCTCAGGAGCAGGGGGAGGTGAAAAAGCCCTCAGTGGCAATCCAGGCTGGCAGCTGCTGCTTGCACCCACTGACGGTGCTGAAAAATCTGGACTAGCGCTGGGTGCAAATGGCTGCTCTGGTGCTGGCTGTGGGTGCAAATGGGGCCGGTGCCAGCAGTGGGTGAGAGTAGTGGCTCCAGCACTCGCTGACAGCACCAAGCAATCGGGGCCGGAGCCAGGTGCTGGCATTGGGTGTGAGTGGTGGCTCTGGTGCCAACAGCGAGTGTGAGCAGAGCTGGTGCTGGCAGCAGTAACAGGCTCTGGCAGGTGCGAGCACCCAGTGGGACCACCACACATGGGAGCAAAGAATTTTCAGTAACCACCAGAGGCTCATTCCAATGACAACAATCGGTGGTCTGCCTTGGTTTGGTGCCTTTGCTCACCTGCTCCACCATCCTGCCACAGCTGATGCCCACCATGTTCTGCGCTCTACCATCTGCTGCCAATGCCTGCCATGTACTGCGCCCACCCCCTGGTGGTCAGCGCACATCATACAACCAGTTGTTTGTTTGTTCTGCCATTTGGTCTATTTGCATATTATGGTTTTATATATATAGATAGTAAATATCAAAAATCCACAATAGAAAAGAAAACAGTTATCTAATTAGAAAATGGACCAAGTACATGAAGAGATATTGCACTGAGGAGGATACAAAGATAGCAAATAAGCACATAACAAGATGCTTACCATCACTAACCACTAGAGAATTAAAAAATTAAGACTATTATGGGATATTATTATACAACTATCACAACTAAAAGTTACAAAAAATAATGACCATCACAATTTCTGGTAGGATATGGAGAAACTGTATCTTTCATTGTAAATGCAAATATAAAGTTATATATATATATATATATAGAGAGAGAGAGAGAGAGAGAGAGAGAGAGAGAGAGAGAGGAAGAGAAAGAGAAAGAGAGCCATTTTAAATAATTTGGAAATTTCTTTTAAAAAACAACTGAACACACTTTTCATACTGTGGGAACCCCTTTCACGTCCCACATGGTTCAAGGTTCCAGTTCAGGGTTCGGGTTCTGGAGAAGGCCACAACAAATGAAAAGAGACTAGAAATGTATTAATTTGGGAAATGGGAGCCAGACGGTAGTCCAACTCTAGTGGGAAGACTACTCCTCGCTCTGGCTTCACCATCCCTATTATTTAGATTAAAATTATATAATACACCTGTATCCCTTAGGCAGGAAACTCCAAAAAAGCCAATCAGTGAATTTAGGACTAACAGGTGGGAGCTGCTTCAACTACCAATATCTAATAATTAGCTCTAACTCTCTATTATTAAAACAATGATCAGCTTCTGGCACATACCTCTCAGCAATTTCACTACATTTATCCTGGAAAAAATGAAAACTTATGTCTACACAAAAATCTGTTCATGATTGTTTATAGTAGCTTTATTTATTATAGCCCCAAACTGGAAATTACTTAATGTCCTTCTATGCATGAATGCCTAAACTGTTGACTATCCATACCATAGAATACTACTTTGCCTATCAAAAGGGATACATTTTTTAATATATATTTTATTGATTATTTTTACAAAGATGAAGGAAGAAGGATAGAGAGTTAGAAACATCGATGAGAGACATCCATCAGCTGCCTCCTGCACGGCCCCTACTGGGGATGTGCCTACAACCAGGATACATGCCTTTGACGGGAATTGAACTTGGGAACCTTTCAGTCTGCAGGCTGATGCTCTATCCACTGAGCCAAACCGGTTTCGGCAAAAGGGATAAATTTTTGATACGCATTAACAACTTGGATGGATCTTAAAAGTATTATGCTGAATGAAATATCCAAGGCCACATACTATTTGCATTATGTTATTAAAATAACAAGATAGATAAAAAATGAATTGGTAATTGTCAGGGATTAGGAATAATAGGAGTGTGTGTGACTTTAAAGTGGTCTTATAGAAGATATTTCTGTAGTGATATAAAAGTTTTATATCTTAATTGGGGTGGTTGTTACAGAACCATGCATGATATAACAATATACACATATATCATCTTGATGTCAAATTCAGAGTTTTGATATTATACTACAGTTTTATAAAATGTAACCATGGGAGAATCTGGTAAAAGGTATACCACTCTGTAAATATCTTTGTAATCTCCCTCATATAAATGTAGTCAAGTGGAAACAACGGAATGAAGAGAAACTGTAATGGCACAAATTAAATGCCAATGTGTCCTTCCAAATACATAAATAGTATTTGTTATTTCATATTAAGTGTAAATAAAAACACTATTTCAAAAGCAAAGATTTTGAGAACAGATAAAACATGTAAGATGAAACTATATGTTTATTTTTAAAAAGAGCCATACTTAAATCTAAAGATACAAATAGGTTGAAAATGAAAGGATTTCCTTCAACATTTTGCTTCAACCTACAGAACTGATTTTAACATTTCCTGTTCTGCAGTTTTGTAGGGATGAACTCATTTTTAATTTATATTTCATCTTGAATTTTGAAGGATATTGTCATTAGTAGAATTCTAAGTACTTTTTAAAATTTTAAACACATCAAAGATATAATAACATTGATTTCTTGATATCATTTGTCCTGATGAGTAGTCAGTTGAAATACTTATCAGTGGTTCCAATATAATATCTTTTTACCTAGATGTCTTCAGGAATTTCTCTTTATTTTGGTTTTAACATTTCTGTATGATGAACATAGGTTTTTCTTTGTATTTATCCTGTTTGGTATTATCTAAGCTTTATAGCTCTTTGATTTAAGTTAAATTAGGAAAATATTGGTTATTATCTCTTCAAATATTTATTATGTCACATTCTTTATCACATATATTTTTTGAATTACGAAGTACACATATATTAGACTTATATTTGCAAAGATCTCAGATCCTCTATCCTGTTTTGTTTTTCCATATTTATTTTTGTGAAGTTTGCATTATATTGACTTATTTTATGTTGATCACATGCTGTCATTTCCTATATATGTGTTTTCATTTCTAGCATTACCATTTGGTTCTTTTTGTTTATTTGCATCTCTCTGATGAAGTTCTCCAACTATTAACACATGCTGTTTATCTTTTCTGCTAAATCTTTTAATATGTGAACCTTAGTATTTAATGAACCCATCTGACCACATCTTGATCCAAATTCTGAATGAGAAATTCTGGTATGATTCTCATTATCTTTTAATTATGGATCAAATTGCTGTTTATTTTGTGTGTCTTCTAATTTTCGATTAAATGATGGACATTTCATATAAAAATAGTAGATTGGAGTCATCTTTTCTAGAAATGCACCTGTCTCTTTTTCTGCCAGACTGTAACTATAAAGGAATGACTCAAAATTTTCTGTATTTGATCTCCATTTGTCTCATCAGTTTAGTTACGTTAAGCACATTACAGGCTTCAAATATCTCCCGTGGCCAACTGCTGGTACCTTGTGTTATATGTGAGGTCGAGGATGCTATAGGGTTTCTCAGTGTTCCTATTCCGACTTTAGATTAACATGTCTATGCAATGTTACTATCTCTACCTCCATGATATAGTGTTATTCTTTTACTAGAGGCCTGGTGCACAAAATTCATGAGGGGTGGGGAGGAAGAGGAGGGTCCCTTAGCCCGGACTGCACCCACTCCAATCTGGGACCCTGTGGGATTGGGCTTAAACTGGCAGTAGGACATCCCTCTAACAATCTGGGACTGCTATATTTTAACCTCCTACCTGCCCGCCCCTAACCCCTCTGCCTGCCTGCCTGACCACCCCTAACCACCTCTGCCTTGGCCTTGTCACTGTGGCTTTGTTTGGAAGATGTTTGTTCTATCTGGTCTAATTAGCATATTACCCTTTTATTAGTATAGATACTCAATTAAAATTCCAGATATGTTTCTTGGCCCTTGCCTTAGTATTAGGTGGGCTATTTGCATGTAAACTGTAGGGATAAGATTTAGATATTTTCAATCTTTCTGCCCTTCCTCAAATGCAAATAATCTCTATCTCTTACTCAGTCTGGAGTTGAGGGAGCAGACAAATTTCCTGCTCTTCCTCAGTATGGTCAATCTATATTTTGTATCAGTGAAGAATTTGAGTTAGATGAGATTCCTGTTCTCCTGTCTTTTCTCACCCCTTCCCTGGTGGCAAAAGAAATCTTCCTTGTATCAGTGCAGGATGATAGAAATAAGTGAGTGCATTTCTTACCTCACCCTTAGCAGTAGATGTCTGTGTCAGTACAGGGTATTGGAAAGGAGGATTTCTTGTTCTTCTTCTAATAGCAGTCAACTTGAAATCAGTCATCTTGTATGTGAGAATTCTGTGGCCTTTTCCCTAGTGGCAATAACCTTCGCCTCACATCAGGGGAGCAAACAGGGTAATAACATGCTTTTGCCTTATTCCTCAGTGGGAGATAACCACTATCTTGTCCTCAGGTGAGGTCCAGAGTACAGATACATTTCTCTAAATTCTATTGCTCTCCTCAGAACTCAACTAAACCTAAAAAGTGGTCCATAGGAGGAGTGTATTTAATCAGTTTCCTTACCCTGACCCCAATTGTTTTCATGGACCCTTCATAGAGGCCTATGGAAAGGTATAAATGAGTGAGTGCTGATTTGGGACCTTAGGAATCCTAAACAGTCATGTTAGCTTATGTGCAACTTTAAGAATTTGTTACATTTTCAGCTTTTATCTTCCTACCTGTTTCTATGGTGGCCACTTCCACCAATACTTGGCCAAACATATGATAATCCATGTATGCTTGACACCTATTGGATTTCAGTTTGCCTTGAGACCTCAACTACCTTCAATATGCTCCAAAAATTATGAATTATGATTTTGTAGGTTATTTGTCTTATTCTCATTCTTTCACCATGAGTGATGTTCTCTTACTTTTTTATATATTAAGTGAAAATAGAATCTAGCCTTTATAGTGAAGATAGTTGTGCATTTAAATTATAGCATAGATTAAAATAAAACAACTTTGATCTCTGGATATGAAGATTTTTTTTAATGACTTCATATTATGTCCCCCTCTTTTGCATAAAATATGCTTGTTTATTCATGCTGTTGTCTGCAATTTCTACATAACAATTGTTTTTAGACTTTTAGTAGAAGGCCAATAATTCTGTCAGGAAAAATAAATAATAAACTCTTCTCATATACTAGAATAAACTTCAGCACTCAGAGATCAGATAAATACATGAGTCTGGGGAAATGCTAAATGATTTTTGTACAAAATGTTATTTTAACACCAATAATTGATCAAGTAATGACAGCTTCATATGATTCTTCTAGTCATAGTTGATTTAAAACAGAAGTTATCCAACAAAACTGGCCCTCGTCCTTTTAGATTTCCAGAATTATAACTGATGGGCAATCTATTAAACTAAAAATAGAATTCCCATTGTTGTTTTCTTTGACTTTCTCCTCTTCATTCACTCTTAAAGCAACCAAATCTAATTAAAGAAAACATTAACTGAAATACCATACCTACCATAGGTGGCTATTTGATCTTTATAAAATCACTTAGCCTTTCTAAGACTCACTCTCTTTATCACCTAATAGGCTAACTGTACCAGTCTTTAATAGAGAAATTACAATGGAAATATGTTACCTGTATTGAGCAGGTAAATATGTATGTTATTATTGCCTATCCTAATTTTCTTCAGAATATAGATTGATATGGCTCTCACACAGATGCGGTTCCATAAATAAATGGGGCTTGTTTATGTTTTTTGTCTGATGAGCTGTTTTTCCTTTTTTGTTTATGATTCTTTGAGCATTTAAAGTTTGTGTTTATTCAAATAGTTCTCCATTCTTTTTAAATGTGGGTGTACTACAAATACATTATCATTCAAGAAAGTCTGAACAAATTATGGTCCTTAATTTGGATTCTATGTTTCTATTACTTACTAAAGACTACAGAGTTTTATAAATAAAGAGACATTAATAAGAAATTTTTTAAGGTTATCATGATATTTCTTTTTAATTATTAAACACTGGTTGACTGTATTAAGAACTGTTTAATTCATTGCAAGTATTGGTACCTGGCATTAGAAAGAATAGAGTCAATTTTTTTGTTTTACATTTCTTGAAGCTACAAATTAGGCACTAGAGCAGTGGTTCTCAACCTTCATAATGCCACGACCCTTTAATACAGTTCCTCATGTTGTGGTGACCCCTAACCATAAAATTATTTTCGTTGCTACTTCATAACTATAATTTTGCTACTGTTGTGAGTCGTAATGTAAATATCTGATATGCGGGATGTATTTTCATTGTTACAAATTGAACATAACTAAAGCATAGTGATAATCACAATTAGATACAGTGGTACCTCGAGATACGAGTGCCCTAACATATGAGATTTTTGAGATATGAGCCATCGAGCGAGCGATTTTTGCTTTGAAATACAAGCAACATTTGAGATAGGAGTAATCACGAGGATTGGCCGGCTGCACACGACCCACAGATTGAGAACTGCTGTACTAGAGCAATTACAGTTGGGGCTAAATGCATATGCTAGCTATCCTTTCCCTATGCAATAATAAATAGTGCTTTTATTAATAAATGTACCAATTGTTCTTTTGTATTTTGTGGTATAATAATTATCTTGTCTTCACTATCCAGTTACATCTAGATTATTAATGCTCCTTCAATCTAGTATACATTTATATGGTAATTGATGAGGTAGTAACATAGAGAAATAGCCCACAGGGTTTGGAATAGGATTTGTTAACCCACCTACTATTTACTAGCTGTAAGATTGGTGCACATTATCCCTAAAGCCTCGGGTTTTTTAATGTTAAAATGGAGACAATTGTAAATGTGTTGTGGGAATTGAAAAGCACGTGAAAAGCACAAGTAAAGTGCATGTAAAGCACTTTGAATATTATTTATCATGATCCAGAATAGCTTATAAATTACATCAATGATGATAGCAATTATTATTTCTTATATTGCTATTGTTATGTTTCTTAGATTCTAAGTTTCAGGAAGGAATTTCATTTACACACAGAACTGTTTAGATTGCTCTGAGCCTAATGTCACTCAACCAATATTTTGTGTTTGGTGGTTTCTAGCAGATCAGTGTTGTCAGTCCTACATTGTAAGCTCTTATAGGAGTGGAGCCACATCTATTTACCTTGCTCAGTAAATCCACATCACTCGAACAAATATTTCTTAATTTTGCTACTGATTCAGCTGTCATGTTTTCTCTAATCTACTTAAGGATATTCCTGCATGCTCTCTCATTTTGAACACACTTTAATTCAAAATAAAAGAAAGACTATTATTGGTTCAATTAGCTTAGTTTAACACAACTTCTGAGCTTAATTTTTGGATTAACACTGGACTCTTTCTATTTCATTCTTTCTTTGGCTCCTTCTGCTTTGTATGTTTTTGAGAAAATAATGATTCCCTTTGGACTTATAGATGAAGGCACTTATCACTTCCAATTCATTATATATATATATATATGACACTTATTAAATTTTGTTTACACTTCGTGTTTAAAAAAAAACTCCTACTTCCATTCACTCCTCAAATAGGTCGCCAGTTAAATGCTCACAATCCAGAATCTACTAGTTTCCATATTGTTTAATTCTGATATAGACATAGCCTAAATCTTGGCCAAATTATCATATTCTGGAAAACCCAAAACAATTTAGAGTGTAGCATGTTATAGTGGGGAGGGTAATGAACTTAGAATCAGGAACATTAATATGTCTGTTTACTGAATATGTAACCTTAGGTAAGTCAAAAAGTTCTTTAGGCCTATGAAATGCCTGCTTTCTTGGAAGATAGGGAACTTGGGAGGTCTGCAAAAAAACAATAGACATGAAAGAGCTTAGTGTATATAGCACATTTGTTGTCTTGTGACCCATTACACAAAAGATTCATTGTTATTATTGTTTCCCCTTTGCAATTATAGCTTCCATTCTTGTAGGAACATGAGTTCTCAATCACTCATTCAACAAATATTTTTAGTACCTTCTGCTACTAGGCACTGTGGATACAACAAAATCAAAATAGCAGGGATAAAACTAAACACAGAAAGGACTCTTCAGCAGGGGATGACATCTGGATAATGTCAAGTTTTAGTGTGTTGCAGGCTCACTAGTTTCAATATTAGTTCATTAATTCTAATCAGGCCAAAATAGAGAAAGCCATGATAACAACAGTAATACAAAAAAGATAAAGTTAACATAAAGGAGCTATTCATTTCAAATATAAATAGTAACATGAGATTTACCCTGAGAAAAATTGATACTACAAAAGCTGTTTTGTACATTATAAACTAACATGTGGCTCTCAAATGAAAAATTCATCAGCCTAGTATTCACAGTGGAAATATCAAGGAATCTGGACACTATTGTCTTTGTCACATTCTGCTACATCTTGAAAAAGTTAGATGTCTAAAAGGATATGGAGCAATTAGCTGAAAAATGGAGAGCACTTTGCATTTTGTAACAATACTCTGGGATTTCCTTGAGAAAACATAAATAAAGATTTGCAATGAATGGCTTCCCCTCCAAACTCTGATGGCATAAACAATATGATTCTAAGGGTAGATAGTAGTCAATCTAGATATCTTTGACCATGCCATCCCATTACTTATCATACACTGGTAGAGCTAAGGTGTTTTACCTCTTTTTTTGGTGGAAGAAAAGCTGCTAGATTATCTTAAACCAGTGGTTCTCAACCTTCCCAAGGCCGCGACCCTTGCATACAGTTCCTCATATGGTGGTGACCCCCAACCATGAAATTTTGCTACTGTTATGCATCCTGATGTAAATATCTGCATTTTCCGATGGTCTTAGGCGACCCCTGTGAAGGGGTCATTCGACCCCCAAAAGGGTCGCGACTCACAGGTTGAGAACCACTGTCTTAAACCATCAATTCTATATGATTTTGACCTTTTTTGAACTGTGGATCGAAAAAAATGTCAGAGTGATAACTTCTCATTGGAACAGATTCCCTTCCTTTTAAATAAGTGCTTCTAAAGATATTTAACTTTATTTCTGCCTACATATTGTGTTCAACAGAAACTTTACAAGAAACTTCTAGTGGATGTTGGTAAGTAAACTAAAAAATGACTTTCACCATTAGAAACTTCCTGGTTCTGAACATGGTACTGAAGTTGAGAGATAGTGGTGAGTATGTAAAACTTACTACAAATGAGATCTTGTTCAAATATCCTGACCATATTCTGTTGCTCAGGTTTTTTTTTTTTTAGTTTTTATTTTATTTTATTTTATTGATTTTTTTACAGACAGGAAGGGAGAGAGATAGAAAGTCAGAAACATTGATGAGAGAGAGACATCGATCAGCCATCTCCTGCACACCCCACAGTGGAGACGTGCCTGCAAGCAAGGTACAAGCCCCCAACCGGAATCGAACCTGGGACCTTTCAGTCCACAAGCCGATGCTCCATCCACTGAGCCAAACCGGTCTTGGCTGCTGCTCAGTTTTATTTTGTGTAATATAAAAAAGCAGGACTAACATTTTCTTATATCACTTTTTTAAAATTTAATAAATCTTTATTGTTCAGATTACTACAATTATTCCTCTTTTTTTCTCCCCATACCTCCCCTCCACCCGGCTCCCACCCCTCCCTCTGTCCTTACCTCCCCCCACCATTTCCCTCATCAATAAATGTAAGATTTATGTCCAGGCTTTCCCTGCACCCCCCTCATTCCTTTCCCCTTGAGAATTGTCAGTCCACTTCCTTTCTATGACCCTGATTCTATTATATTCACCACTTTATTCTGTTCATCAGATTTTGAATTCGCTTGATTTTTAGATTCACATATTTATAGATATGTATTTGTTGTTCATAATTTTTTATCTTTACCTTTTTCTTCTTCTTCCTCTTCTTAAAGAGTACCTTTCAGAATTTCATATAATACTGGTTTGGTGTTGATGAACTCCTTTAGCTTTTTCTTATCTCTGAAGCTCTTTATCTGCCCTTCAATTCTGAATGATGGCTTTACTGGAAAGAGTATTCTTGGTTTTAGGTTCTTGCTATTTGCTATTTATCACATTGAATATTTCTTGCCACTTCCATCTGGCCTGCATAGTTTCTGTTGAGAAATCAGCTGACAATCCTATGGGTGCTCCCTTGTAGGTAATTAACGTTTTTTCTCTTAATGCTTTTAATATTCTCTCTTTGTCTTTTGCCCTTGGCATTTTAATTATGATGTGTCTTGGTGTGGTCCTCTTTGGATTCCTTTTGTTTGGGGTTCTGTGTGCTTCCTGAATTTGTAAATATATTTCTTTCACCAGATGTGGGAAGTTTTCAGTCATTATTTCTTCAAATAGGTTTTCAGTATCTTTTTCTCTCTCTTCTTCTGACACCCTCATAATTCTGATGTTGGTATGTTTGAAGTTGTCCCAGAGACTCCTTACACTATCTTCAAATTTTTGTATTCTTTTTTCTTTTCCAGTTGAGTGTTTTCTGCTTCTTTGTATTTTAAATCTTTGACTTGATTCTTGCATTCCTCTAGTTTGTTATTAGGTCTCTGAATGTTTAATTTCTAGTTGGTCCTTTTTCATTTCCTTTTGGGTCTCGCTAAATTTATCCAACCTTTCTAGGAAATTCTTTTTTTTAATATATTTTATTGATTTTTTTACAGAGAGGAAGTGAGAGAGATAGAGAGTTAGAAATATTGATGAGAGAGAGACATCACCAGCTGCCTCATGAATGCCCCCTACTGGGGATGTGCCCACAACCAAGATACATGCCCTTGGCCAGAATAGAACCTGGGATCTTTTAGTCCAAAGGCCAATGCTATCCACTGAGCCAAACCGGTTATGGCTCTAGGAAATTCTTGAAAAACCTTATAAGCATGGTTTTGAACTCTATATCTAGTAATTTGTTTTCCTCCATTTCTTTCATTTGTTATCTGTTCCTTTGTCTCCACATCTTCATTGCTTCCCTGAGTTGGTAGAGTAGCTTTGTGTGCTAGGCATTCTATATGGCCCAGTAGCTCCACCTTCCCAGTTACCTGAGGTGGAATGGACTCTCTTGGTGCACCCCTTTGTGGACTGTGTGTACATAGCCTTGTTGTAGTTAAGTCTTGATTGTTGTTGGTATCACTGAGGGGGATTGATCTCCAAGCCAACTGGTTGTGAGGATCAGCAGTGTCTACAAAGAGAGAACTTCTGTGCTGAAGTCAGCCTTATGATACAAGACTTTCAAAATTGCAAAAGCCTATGTGTTCAGCTTGGATGGGGCGGAGTCTCAGGACTGAACAGACAGTCTTGGCTTCCCATCAGCCCTGCCTTGCATGGCCCCTTCATCTCAGTGTCCCTCCGTAATTGCTGCAGCCCTCTCTGTGCACACAGGTGCTCACACACCTCCAGATCTCTGCCTTTCTTGCTCCCCTGAGTTTCTGTGCATTTTGAGGACCCATATAAGTCTGGGTCCCCAGGGTCTCATCTGAAACTGGGGTTCAGTGCAGTTGGAACTGGATTTCAGTGCAGTTGGGAGGTTCTATCTTCCTCCCATTAGAAAAAGCCAGCAGCACAATCAGCATTCAGTCCTCTCTTCTCACACTTGCTCATGCCTCCAGAATTCTGTCTTTTGTGGCTCACTCATATAGTCCCAGAGCACAGGGGAGCCATAAAGGCAGCGGTCTAGAGGCACTGCATGTGTGCACAGGAACCACTCCAGCGATTACCCAGAGTCACGTAAGACCCAAGAGCTGCATAGGGCGGGGCCAACTGGAAGACAAGGTGGTCCGTTAAGCCCTGAGACTCCACCCCTCCCAAGCTCAAGAGAGAGGCTTTTGCAGTTTTGCAAGTCTTATATCATAAGGCTGAATCCAACACAAAAGTTTTCCAGGCATAGTGAAAGGAAGAGATCACAAACAAAAGAAATGGAGGAAAACAAATGACCTGATATAGAGTTCAAAACCACGCTTATAAGTTTTTTCAAGAATCTCCTAGAAAATATGGATAAATTTAGCGAGACCCAAGAGGAGGTGCAAAAGGACCAACTAGAGATGAAAAAGGACCTACAGTGGTACCTCGAGATACAAGTGCCCTAACATGAGATTTTTGAGATATATGCCAACGAGCGAGCGATTTTTGCTTTGAAATACAAGCAACAGTTGAGATATGAGTAATCGAGCAGATCGGCCGGCTGCACACAACCCACCAGTTTACCGCGCCTCGAGCGTCTCATAGTTTCCCACGCCTCAAAGTTATGGAACGAATTAAACTCGTATCTCGAGGTACAACTGTACTAGAAATTAAACATACACTGTCTGAAATTAAAAAATATATATATTGTACAGAGACCTAACAGCAGACAAGATGAAGGCAAGAAACAAGTCAAAAATTTGAATATAAAGAATCAGAAAACACTCAACTATAAAAGCAAGAAGAAAAAAGAATCCAAAAATGTGAAGATAATGTAAGGAGCCTCTGGGACAACTTCAAGCATATCAACATCAGAATTATGGGGGTGCCAGAAGAAGAGAGAGAGCAAGATACTGAAAACCTATTTGAAGAAATAATGACTGAAAACTTTCCACATCTGGTGAAAGAAATAGACTTATAAGTCCAGGAAGTGCCCAGAACCCCAAATAAAAAGAATCCAAAGAAGACCACACTAAGACACATCATAATTAAAATGCCAAGAGCAAAAGACAAAGAGAGAATATTGAAAGCAGCAAGAGAAAAACAGTTAATTACCTACAAGGGAGCACCTATACTATTATCAGCTGATTTCTCAACAGAAACTATGCAGGCCAGATGGAAGTGGCAAGAAATATTCAGCATGATAAATAGCAAGAACCTACAACCAAGAATACTCTATCCAGCAAAGCTATCATTAAGAATTGATGGGCAGATAAAGAGCTTCACAGATAAGAAAAAGCTAAAGGAGTTCATCAACACCAAACCAGTATTATATGAAATGCTGAAAGGTACTCTTTAAGAAGAGGAAGAAGAAAATGGTAAAGATAAAAAATTATGATTAACAAATTCATATCTATCAACAAGGGAATCTAAAAATTAAGTGAATTAAAAATTTGATGAACAGAATAAACTGGTGACTATAATAGAATCAGGAGCACAGAAAGGGAGTAGACTGACAATTCTCAGGGGGGAAGGGGTTATGAGGGTGCAGGGAGAGACTGGACAAAAATCATACACCTACGATGAGATCAATGTGGTAGGAGGTGAGGGTAGAGGGAGGGTTGGGAGCTGAGTTGGGGGGAGCTATGGAGGGGAAAAAAAGAAAAACTAATGTAATAATTTGAACAATAAAGATTTAATTAAAAAATAAAAAATAAAACACTTGTAGGTCATAATTATATCGTATATATCTTTTTCAAATCTACAGAGTTTACCAAAGAGTTAGCTACACAACAGATATCTAATAAATACTAATTATAAATGCTTAGTTAATTCCATTTTAGCACTCCAAAATGGTACATCAGACAAATCGTGTATTTGTTTCCCAAAATTGATAAACTTTTATTATTTTACCCTGAAGTAGAGCAAGTATATTTTCTTTCCTTTCTAAAATTTAAAAGCAACATTTACAATATTCTTCTTATACTGCTACATAAAGAAATTAATTGGATGAAACTGCAGAGTGTTATGCTAAGTGAAATAAGCCAGTCAGAGAAAGATAAATATCACATGGTCTCACTAACTTGTGGACTATAACGAACAGCATAAATTGATGAACAAAAATAGAACCAGAGACATAGAAGTATCAAACAGACTGTGCAACCTATGAAGGAAGGTCTGGGGCAGGGGGAGGCAGTAAGAGATGAACAAAGAATTTGTATGCATGTATATGACTATAACCAATGGGCACAAACAGTAGTGGGGTTAGGGCCTGTGCTGGGGGATGAGTGTGTGGGAGAAGCCAGGGTTAGGTAAATGGGGGGAAAAGGAGGCTCATGTAATACTTTGAAAAATAAATAATTTAAATAAAAATATTTTAAACTTAAAAAAATAAATTTATTAATTAACCAGACAGTCTCATTTATATGTTGCAACCAACTAAAAGTTGAAAGGTTTATTTCTAAAAGGACCATGACATAATATTTCTGCCCAATACGAATTTGTTTGCATATATACATGATCTCCCTACACCTACTCATTTCCAAATAACCCATTGAAAATATCAAAAAGTCATTTAAAATACAAAATTTAAAAACTGGTACAAATCTTGACTCTTCGAATATTAAGGGTTCTATAGTAGGAAGACAATCCTAAAGAAATGAACATAGAACAGAGTTCTATGGGACAACAGAAGAAACTTGGTCTGGACATCCTTCAAATTAAAGACCTTCCATGTTGCCTGCCACCTTAGATGAATTATGGGAACATATCTCTATCTGGAACAACTCATCTGTTAATCCTCTCATACCTAAAGTGAACAAATTCAGGTCTCAGCTGTACTCAGATAATGTCATTTTAATAAATTTCATTGAATAAGCAGTATTTTCATTGTACAGCCTTTTCTCAATTGTAAATTAATTTATTATCTTATTAATTGATTTTGCTTTATTTAAAATTAATTTGTAGATGTAAAATGAAAAAATAATATATAATTTTGGTTCTGCTGCAAACAAATGCCTTTGGGGAATTCAGTCAAATTTTTTTGGACTGTTTCACATATTAACATAATGGAATGAAGTGAAATGACTCATGAAATCTCTTCTTGCATTTCTTTATAAAATGTTCTGATTTCTTTAATATGCTTAGGAAGAATCATGAGAAAACTACTGCTGTGAATAAAGTATCAGGTAAAGAAGGAGGCTATACAAATGTAAAGTAAAAATAATATAAATACAAAACAATAATTATCCCTGAATCTCTGTATTTTATAACCAATAGTGACATTGGTAAGATGGTGATTCACAGAAGCAAAACCAAGGCAATGAGTTACTTAGAAGAAGCAGAGAGGACTAAAAATAGCAGTGGAGTTACTAGTAACTGGAAGCTCGGAGACATCTCCCATGACTAAACTGGAATTACAACTAAAATACAAAAGAACCACTGTGAAAAATTAACTGAGGACTAGCTGAGGAGAACCCAGATAACCAAGGACAGAAAGTGTAGACCACATAGAGACTGACAGGAAGAGCAGAAGTGTGAAAGAGCTGGCCAGGCTTCTATAGATAGCAGCTGAAATTCTGAAGAGAGAACTCAGCTGTGGAAAGTTTCCACTGACAACTCTGGTATCTAATCCCCAAGCTGGGACCCCACAAGAGAGCACCAGAACTGAGAAAGGTGCCCAATAACATCTGGCGGCGAAAAACAGCTGGGTGGTTTTCTGGCAGAGATAGAGGAATGGAAATGCAGGCACTCTCTTAAAGGGCCAATGCACAAAATTCCATAGACAGTCATTCACTTTTTGCTCCAGAAAATGGAGGGCAGAGTGGGTAATTATAAGCCAGTATGGGGGATCTGGAGATAGAGCTCAGAAGGCAGACACCCAGGAATCCTGTCCTGAGTTATTCCCTCACACTATGGAGGTCATCTTTCCATGCTAAACCTGTGCTATCCTGCCATTTTTGCCTGGGGGGAAGATAGATGACTTATTCTGTTGGAAAATCCCCTGATCCACCCTGTGGAGTTTCTGAAGCCCATTAAGAGACTCAGAATAACAACTAGCCTCCAAGCATAAGCTATTGTCTCACCCTGTTGGAAAATCTGTCACCATACCTCTGATTATTGATTGAGGACATTCCAGACTGAATCCAATCAGTTTTCAGGCAGAGGTAGTTCTCTGGAGAATTTGAGTCTTTCCTTGACCTAATTAGTCAGAATCAGCAGTTTGGGTCCCTGCCACATATATCATCTCAGATTGCTCCGTGAGGAAAAAGCCAACAAGACCCCAAGTGCCTGCAGCTCACACCTGCAAGATAAATTCTTTGGAGGAAAGAAGTATAGCCCAGGAACAGAATCAATCAAGGAGTGAGACGCAAGGCAGACCCAGCTTCTGGGCTAAGGAGTCCCCAACCACTGGATAGATGGAATGACAACACCAGAGCTAAACCTCCCTGGCAGCAAGTCAGAGGGGAGCTCCCTCACACACATGAGACATCAACTATCAAGTCCCAATTACAACAGGAGAGCTCAAACAATGCACACAAGAGAAATTCCTAGAGCATCCAGTTCAAGTGAACAAAGAGACAACACACTGGACCCCTCAAACCCTTCTCTACATAAGGCCATCCCACAGACTGGGAGGCATAGAAGTTCTATCTAATACATAGAAACAAATATAATGGGGTGACAAATAAACCACCCTTAAATGAGAGAAAAGAATGAATCTCCAGAAAAAGAATTAATGGAATGGAAACAAGTAACTTATCAGAAATAGAGTTCAAAGGAATTGTTATAAAAATGCTTAAGGAATTTAGTACAAATTACAATAGCATTATAAGAAAAATAGAGGCCATTAACAAGAATCAGGCAAAAATGAAGAATATTATATCTGACATGAAAAACATACTGGAAGAGATTAAAAGTAGATTGGATGAAGCAGATGATCAAATCAGTGATTTGGAAGAAAAGGTAGAAATAAATAACCAATTAGAGCATCAAGTAGAAAAAAGGCAGCAAGAGCCCTAGATGGTTTGATTTGGTAGATAGAGCATGGCCTGCAGACTGAAGGGTCCCAGGTTCGATTCCAGCCAAGGGCACATGCCTAGGTTGTGGGCTCGATCCCCAGTAGGGGGTGTACAGAAAGCAGCCAATCAGTGATTCTCTCTCATCATTGATGTTTCTATCTCTCTCTCCCTCTCCCTTCCTCTCTGAAATTAATAAACATATAAAATAATAAAAATATTTAAAAAACAGCAAGATAACTTAAGAGAGCTTTGGGACAACATGAAACATAACAACATTTATATTTCAGGAATACCAGAAGAATAGAAGATGAGCAAGGAAAATAGAATCTATTTTAAGAGAAAATGACAGAAAACTTCCCCAACCTGGTGAAGGAAAATGTCATACAAGATCAGGAGGCACAAAGAGTCCCAGTCAAGATGAGCCCAAAGAGACCCATGCCTAGACACATCATAATTAGAATGACCAAGAAAGAATCTTAAAGGCAGCAAGAGAGAGAGAAAAAAATCACACCCAAAGGGGTTTCCATTAGAATGTCAACTGACTTCTCAAGAGAAACATTTCAGGCCAGAAGGAAGTGGCAATAAGTACTCAGAGTAATGAAAAGTAAGGGCCTAAATCCAAGACTGCTGTATCCAACAAGACTATCATTTAAAATTAAAATTGAAATAAAAACTTTCCAGAAAAAAAGAGGTTAAAGGAGTACATTACCACCAAACCAGCAATGCAAGAAATATTAAAGGGACTGCTTCAAGAAGAAGAAAAGGAGAAAGAATCATAGGCACAAATAAAATAAAAATGGCAATAAATAAAAACGTACCAATAATAACCTTGAATATAAATGGACTAAATGCTCCAGTTAAAAGACATAGATGACTGAATGGATAATAAAACATGGCCTATGTACTAGTATATGCTGTCTATAGGAGACCCACCTTAGAACAGAAGATACACATAGATTGAGAGTGAAGGGATGGAAAAATATATTCCATGCAAATGGAAAGGAAAAATAAGCTGAAGTAGCAATAATCATAATCAGACAAAATAGACTGCAAAACAAAGGCCTTAACAAGAGATAAAGAAGGCTACTTCATAACACTAAATAAAATGTAACCCTTGTAAACATATATGCCCCCAATATAGAAACTGCACTAACATCACTGGGTAGATCTTTCAGACATAA
Organism: Lasiurus cinereus; assembly: GCA_011751065.1. Lineage (NCBI taxonomy): Eukaryota > Metazoa > Chordata > Mammalia > Chiroptera > Vespertilionidae > Lasiurus > Lasiurus cinereus. The sequence continues at coordinate 34,308,416 of JAAGEH010000005.1, read as the reverse complement.
AATTAACAAGGAAAAAGAGGCCTTAAATGACACACTAGATCAGATTAATCTAACTGATATTTATAGGACATTTCACCCTAAAGCAACATAATAGACATTCTTTTCAAGTGTACATAGAACATTCTTAAAGATAGACCATATGTTAGTGCACAAAACAAGACCTGTACTTAAAAAACTATAGAATATTGAAAAAAGAAATAGAGAAAGATATAAAGAAATGGAAGCCTATATCATGTTTATGGATTAGAAGAATTACCATCATTAAACTGTCTACACTATCCAAAGATACCTACAGATGTATGGAAATACCAATGGCATACTTCACAGAGTTAGAACAAATACACCAAAGATTTATATGGACCCATAAAAAACACGAAATAGCTTCAACAATCTTGAAGCAGGAGGGATCACAATATTGGGTTTGAAACTATACTACAAAGTTATTATAAGAAAAACAGTTTAATACTGGCATAAGAATAGGCATAGAGATTAATGGATAATAATAGAGCCTCCAGAAATTGACCCATGCCATTATAGTCAATTCATATTTGACAAAGGAAGCAAGAGCCTACAATGGATTAATGGCAATCTCTTCAACAAATGGTGCTAGGAAATCTGAACAGACACATACAAAAATATAAAAATAGACCACCAACTTATACCATACACAAGAATAAACTCAAGATGGATAAAAGACTTAATGTAAGGCATGACATGATAAAATCTTAGAAGAAAACATAGGCAGTAAAATCTCAGACATCCACACAGAAATATGTTTATGGATACATCTCCCAGGGCAAAGAAAACTAAGGAGAAAATGAACAAATGGGACTACATCAAAATAAAAAGCTTCTGCACAGCAAAAGAAACCACCATCAAATTGAAAAGGGAACCCACTGAATGGGAGAACATATTTGCCAATGATACATCTGATAAAGGCTTAATAACCAAAAATATATGTAAGTACTCATACAACTAAACAAAAGGAAGAAAAGCAATCCAATTAAAAATGGGCAGAAGACCTGTATAAACATTTCTCCAAAGAAGGCATACAAATGGCCAAGAGACATATTAAAAAAATGTTTAAAGTCACTAATCATCAAAGAAATGAAAATTAAACCTCACACCTCTCAGAATAGCTATAATCAAAATATCAAGAAACAACCAGTGCTGGCAAGAATGTGGAAAAAAGGGAACACTAGTTTTCTGCTGGTGGGAATGCAGATTGGGACAGCCACTATAGAAAACAGTATGGAGTTTCTTAAAAACATTAAAAAATGGGACTTTTGTTTGACCTTTCCACTTCTGGAAAAAAAATCCTAAAAACCCCAAAACACCAATCATAAAGAATATGTGCATCCCTATGTTCATATCAGCATTATTTACAATAGCTAAGATTTGGAAATAGTCCAAGTACCCATCAGTAGATGAGTGGATAAAAAAGCTGTGGAGTATTTACACTATGGAATATTATACATCTGTAAAAGGATGGATCTCTTTCCCTTTAGGACAGCATGGATGGACCTGGAAAATATGAAGCTAAGTGAAATAAACCAAACTGAGAAAGACAAATGTCACATGATTTCACTTATTTGTGGAATCTAATAAACAAAATGAATTGACAAACAAAATAAGACACTAAGCAGGGAGGCATGGAACAGACTGACATCTCAATGTGGGTTAGGACGGCCAAGAAGAGATAATCCAAAGAACTTGTATACTTATATGGATAGGCCATGGGTATAGGCAGTTGGGTAGTGAAGACCTGTGGGGTGGGTATGGGCAGGGAGAGGGAGGAAGTGAGGGAGATGGGAGATAACTGTAATACTATCATCAATAAAAAATATATTTTAAAAAAGAAGCAGAGCTGTGTAAACACAGCATGAATAAGCAATTAACTTTTGGTCAAGAACATGTTTATATACTTTCAGAAAACAACTCCAAGACCAAATGGACTCCTGCAACAGGGAGGAACTGACAGGTCTGCACCAACCACGAGGCAAGAGAAGAAACAGTCCAGAGATGGAAGACGCTGACGACGCCTTGCCATGACAGCAGTTAGCAGCTGTGCATCGATGCAGGTTGCCCAGGACCAAACCAGAGAGAGCCGGACCGGCATCACCACCATTTGTCCACTATCCAGACAGATACCATTGATGACATGTATACATAAGGAAATGTTTGACATTGAAATTGGGACTCAATCATTTTTCTTTTGCTCTTGTGGGTTTATTTCTAGCCTATAGGGGCAAGATGTTTTTAAAGACAAGAATCAGGGGGTGGGGAGAAGCAGATGCAGAGGCAAAGAAGCAATGAACAGACTGTCCTGTTACAGTGGGAAAGGAGGGGAGGTTGGGAGGGAGGGGCCTGTAGGAGAACAGCCGAAGAACTTGTATGCCTGTGTGTGTAGGCATAGCCAGTGGATACAGGGCAATAGGGAGGGTGGATGGGGGAGAGACGGATGAGGGCATGTACTGGGGGGTGGGGAGGGCAATAGGGGAAATAAATAAATAAATAAATAAATAAATAAATAAATAAATAAATACATAAATACATAAATAAATAAATAAATAAATAAATAAATAAATAAATAAATGCATTTTAAACAACAACAACAAAAAAAAAAAACACAAAGTGGTGGCAAGTTATTTAAAAGTCAAAGCTATAAGGAAAGAATGAGTTTATGGTATCCAAGAGTGGGGATTATAGAAAGATATAATGAATAAAAATTTAGAAGAGAAATATAGACTAAATATGATTAAATCTCCAAACTCCTAAATTCTGAAGAGCTCAGAATTATATAGGTTGCCTCAGAGTTTTACAGGTGAGATCACTGGAGAACATGTAAGTTTCCACAAATCAATTTGTCCTCAAGTAGGGCTCTCTTTGCTAATATGTTTCTATACCTCCATCAGGTATGGAACCACTTGTAGAGATCTAATATCCAAGGGTAAATAAAAATATAGAGACTTAAAGGACACATTGATCAACCAAAGCTGTCAACCTGGGGTTGTAGTCAAGTTCTATCTGAGGTTAATAGTCTCAGAAAGATGTCTTTCCTCTCCTGTGCCCTCACAATAGAACTGGCTACTCTGATTATTTAATTTGATTGATGCCCTACCACCATTCTTTCCAAAATCCTACCCACAAAACACAGCTTTAGATTTCAACTTCTATTGGGACCAAGTAACATTGGGACCATTTCAGATGGCAGTGGCAATGGAACGGTGGGGAGGCTGAAAGGAAAGGAAACACATTCATTCTCCTTTGACTAGGCACATAATACCAGTTAATAAATCCCAGTTAATAAATTAGCATGCAAATAGAAATATCTTCCTGAGACTTCAGGGATGACAACCATTTCAGCATGTGTATTCTCTAGCTTGGATAAACCTGGTTGAAGAACTATAGACTAAAACATTTATTGGATGGCTTTATGAGAACTCTTCTGATAGTAGGGGCTTTTTATATGCTATCAAATTTTACATGTTATATCATGTTATTTGCTATCCTATCTCTGTGTTATTCATTTCAAAGAACCAGAGTGTGTACAATATTATCAAAGGCAATTTACTTAAGTCCTTGAGTTTGGCAAATCTGCCCAAAATATTTAATTCAGGCAATTCAGCAAAAAATTCAATTAATGAAATTTGGTTAGATTAATATTTAGCAAGATTGGATTAAATAGGACATCCTTGGTGAAAGTTTTTCCACTTTAGTTAATTGTTTTGGCATCCTTTAAGATTCATTTAGATAATTTAATTCAAATTATTTAATTTCATATTTAAAGCAAATAACTGAATAAATATTAGTTGCTAATTCGATATTCATATTTCCTCATATTCTTGTACAGACCTTTTGGGATATTAGTCATATACATGAAGGATTGGCTCCTTTTAAAAACCACTTGTAAGATAAAAGAAAAATACAGAAATCAAATGTGTGCTGAAACCAACCAGTCAGGAAATATAACTCTGCCAATCACATTAGAAGCTCCTTTCCTGTTCATTCCAGTTTTCACCTTCCTTCTTCCCACACATAACCAGTATCCTGACTTCTACAACAATCAGTGTGTGTGTGTGTGTGTGCGTGTGTGTGTGTGTGTGTGTGTGTGTGTGTGTGTGTGTGTGTGTGTGTTTTAACTCAGGTATGCATTCCTATTCCTAATCAGTACACTTTAACTTTGGCATTTTAAAATTTCATTTTTAATGTGTCCTTAAAGTCTCTATCTTTTTATTTACCCTTGGATGTTACATCTGTACAAGTTTCCAAAGCCTCTGCATTTTGCAGTTTACATATTCACAGTACAGTCCTTACAAGAAGTTATAATAGATCTCTCTCTCTCTCTCTCTCTCTTGTTTTTTCTCTCACACACTAAGAAGTGAGGAAAATAACGAAAGAACACAAGGAGAAGGTGGCTATTGGTAACTCAAGGAAGACACCAGCCCTGCTGGCACCTTGATCTTGGAGTTTGAGTGTTCAGAACTGTGAGAAAACAAATTTATTTTGGTTAAACCACCCAATCTATGGCACTTTTAGCCTGGGGAGGCTAAAACACCTTTCTAAAAACAAATCAAACAAAAATTATTTGTAACATTTGCCAATCTCCTTGCCATAATGGCCAATTTCAAGCTACCAAGATAAAATCATTGAAAATAGAATTGCAAAGATATGAGCAAATGTGGCTCTCATGACCTACATTTTTCTGTGCACATCATTAGTACATGCAGCCTCTTTCTCTTTGAACCTGCATTTTTCTTCATCTACAAGTAACTACATGTTTATTTTAGTTAATTTAAAAATACGTTTTTATTGATTTTAGAGAGAGGAAGGGAGAGGGAGATCAATTGTCTGCCTCTTAAATGCCCCCCTACTGGAGATTGAGCCCACAATCTGGACATTTGTCTTGACCAGGAACTGAACCAGTAACCTTTTGGGGCTTGGGAAGATGCTCAACCCACTGACCCACACCAGCCAAAGCAACAAATAACTATATGTTTAACATTTACTATGACCCTTGGTATCACTCACTCTATAGTTGTTTGTTTGTATTGAGTTCATCCACTGATAGATTTCTCAGGAAGAGCATTTAGCAAAAAAATGGTTTCTGAATTTTGGCGAGTTAATAACATTATTCTGTACTCTTAATATTACAGAGTTTTCTGGATATGATGTCCTGGGGTCATATATTTTTGTCTGCCCTCATTATCCAAGCAACTTCCATTTCTTCTGGCATAGAAGTGGTGCTAATGGAAAGTCTGATGATGATTAACTCATTTTCTTTAGAAACATATACCCTCACCCCCAGATATTTTTTATCTTTAAATTCAAAATAATTTACTAGAATATATTTCAGTTTTGTTTTTATTTTCTGATCAAATATTTTCAGATATTTGATGTAATCTTTCAACATACAGTTTTAAATCTTTCTTTGTGTATTTAAAATGATTTTTATTTAATTATAGTGTTTAGTACTTTTTTATTTTCTTTAGTTTTCTTCTTAAGAAAATTCTGTTTTCTGTATGTTAAATCCTTTTTGTCTTCCATCAATATTTGTACCTTTTTTTCAAATGCTTATTATTTCATTTTTTAAATTTTATTTTATTTCTTCATTTATTTTCTTAAAGCATTATCTGATGTGTTAATTCTTGTTTTCTTTTTATGTTACTTTTTATTTCCACCTAAATTGTTTTTTTTTTCTTCTTTCCTATTCTTGTCTTGTCTTCTACCATTTCCTGTATGAGTTTATAAATTGTAATTTACTTTATTTGGAAATAATAGTTACACTTTGGGTCTGATTTTTTAGCTTTTTGGGGGACTAGGTGTACTTACAGAGGAGAGTTCTTTGTTGTCTTATGTCATTTATTTTTATGGTAATATGTAGGGAATTTAACATTAATACATTTCTGTTGTTCATTTTGATGTGATATTACTTTTGCTGAACTTCAGAAAGGGGTGTGGCTCAGGGAAGCTTTCTTAACTTCACAGAACTTCTGTTGTTCTGTATGTTCAAAAATATGCAGAATTCGGAACTTTGTCTTACTTTCTACCCCTGTCGCCTTTATCCTGGACATTTTCTTTTTTCCATCTCAATAATCCTGATTTCCAGTATGTTTTCCTTAGTGTTAGGTCCTGACCTGGAAAGAAGGCAAAAAAAAAAAAAGTCAGTTTTGAAGTTTCATAAAGACCTGTAGACTCCTCTTTTCCCATGTTACCGAGGCCCCTTCCACTCACTTGCCATTGGAATAGGAAAGGTTCCCCCCATTTCAGTTGCATCTCTCAAATTGGCGTGGTATGCTTTCCAGGGAATACATGTAGTTTATTTGGAATTCTCCTGCTTCAGGTTCCTCATTCTCCTTGGTTGGTTTCCTGCTTTCTTTCATACACATGCTAATAATATGCAGGTATTATAGCTGAGAACATGCTTAAATTTTGAGACTTTTCCCTCAAGTTTTATGGGGTTTTCTCTTTATGGAGTTTTGATTTGACCAACTAACTTCTCAGTTTTATTTTGTGCAGATGTGGAGAAATTAATAAGTTAGGCTGCCATCACTATCACCTTCCCACACCCATCAGTATTGATTCTTTAACTTTAATAGTCTTTCAATTCTTCTGGTGCTTATTTTTCAGTGGTCATAAACAGCTGGTTGTGAATCATGGGTTCACCTCTTTTTCCATAGCTACAGAGAATATTGCCAACTTTGATAAGAACTCCCAATATCAACTACTAATAAATGGACACTGCAGTGCATAGGACAGTAGATAGAGCAAGGCTTGGAATTGAGGAAGACATTTCTCAACTTCAGATTCATAAGTATTTAAATCTAACTTGTATTTCTAGGAAATTATTGCTAAAATATCAGACATATAACAAAGATGTTCAGAATTTTCAACACAGTGTTCAGCATACATGAAAATTAAAAACAACCTGTATGTCCATTAATAGGAGATTAATGAAAACATGTTATGCAACCATCAAAACTGATGATGGACCTTTAAAAAATCTTAAAAATATATAAAAAGCTCTATAATTATTCTCTTTAGAATTCTTACAGTATAATTATGTTTTATGGACTTTACATATGTATATGGAAGTTATATATATACTAGAGGCCCAGTGCATGAAATTCATGCATGGGGGGTGTCCTTCAGCCCAGCCTGCTCCCTCTCCAATCTGGGACCACTTAAGGAATGTCTGACTGCTCATTTAGGCCTGATCCAGGTAAGATCTGGCCTAAATGGGCAATCTGACAGCCCTCTCACAATTCAAGACCGCTGGCTTCCAACTGCTCACCTGCCTGCCTTCCTGACTGCCCCTAACTACTCATGCCTGCCAGCCTAATTACCCCCAACCACGCCCCTGCCAACCTGATTGACACTTAACTGTTCCCCTGCCAGCCTGTTTGCCCCTAACTGCCTTCCCCAGTAGGCCTGGTCACCCCTAACTGCCTTCCCCTGCAGGTCTGGGTCCCCCCCCCCACAACTTCCCTCCTTTGCTGACCTGGTCACCTCCAACTGCCCTCCCTTACAGTCCTGGTCCCTGCCAACTTCCCTCTCCTGCTGTTCTTCTTGTGGTGGCTATCTTGTGTCCACTTGGGGGCAGGATCTTTTGACCACATGGGGATAGCTGCCTTGTGTGTTGGAGTGATAGTCAATCTGCATATTACTCTTTTATTAGATAGGATAGAAGCCTGGTGCATGGGTGGAGGCCAGCTATTTTGCCCTGAAGGATGTCCTGGATCAGGGTGGGTATTTCCTTGGGACATGGGGTGGCCTGGGTAAGGGCCTGTGGTAGTTTGCAGGCCTGTCACACCCCTGGGCTACTCAAGCAGAGGCTCTGGTATCTGGCATTTATTTATCTTCTACAATTGAAACTTTGTACCCTGGAGCAGAGCCAAGCCTTCTGCTTGTACAGCCATTGAAACTTTACCTTAAGTGCCAACCAGAATGTGCAGAAAGCTTGGCTTCCTCCATTGCCAGGGGCAACCCAAGCCTTCTTCCTACTCTTTCTGTGGCCATAGCCATCTTGGTTGGGTTAATTTGCATATTCACCATCATTGATTTGTGGTGATTTAATTTTTATAGTTTAAAAAAAATTGACAATATTTTTTGTATTGCCTTGTTTTTGTACATGAGCTCATTACCTTCACAACCAGGAGAAAGATAGGTGGGGAACCCAAAAAGAAGATGTGCATTGCTTTTCATCAGCTCTACTATAAAACATAGTTATCATTATTATATGGCTTTCTGTGTTTTCAAAATTTCCTACTTGCTGAAATATATTTATAACCATAAAATCAATACTTAAGGCACTTTCACAGTCACTCACAGATATGTGCAGAATGGTGAACATTTTTTAGTTCCCAAAAGAGTGTGTTCCTGAGGGTTGAAAAAGGTAATTTGCTTTGTTTCAATTCTCAAGCTATAATCAAATTGTCCATTTTGTGGCCTATTTAGTGCCTGTTGTTCTCATTTTGTACTTTTTATTGGTAACTTCTCTGCTTGTCCCTGAACATTGTGCTTAAGTGATGTCTGGTGTCCCTATGAGAAGAAGGTTGCTAGGACTGACCAACAAACCCTGAGCAACAGATGAATACATTACTCTGAGACACGTTTCTGAGAAAGAGAGAGCTAAAGGACTGTCTGGTTAAAGGAACCACACAGCCCTGTTTGCCTGCCTCCTTAGACTTCTTTTGTAACAACAGCTTGAACTAAAATTAACTTCTAGATACAATCAGCAGGGTAAGAAAGCACATGTTTCTCTAAGTTCAGGTCTAAAGACTAAACATAGAGATTCCAGTAAAACACCTGTGGGCTTGGACTTGTTTGGAAAAGTCCCTCAAGTCCCCCTAGAGGCCCCCTACCTTTTGGAGAATACTCCTTACAAACTTTCCAACCAAGTCCTATGCTTCCCCACAGAAGGCTATGATATGCCTAACAGGAAAAAACTGTGGTAGATAAGCTTCATTCAAGCATGAGTTCTTGAACAGTTGGCCATAAATTCAATGTTAATGAATCAACAACAGATATTAAATAAGTTATCTTTAAACAGAAACACACATTAAACACATTTCTATATTGATCATTCAACAGAAATATTGTGACCAGAAATTTGCAGGAATCTAAGGAAGCCTTTTTGTAGGAGTAGGAGTTCCACATTGGCCAATTCAATGATCACAGTAACTTTACAGAGCATAACTACTATAAATAATGAGAATCTAGTATGCTGGCTTGGCAGCTTTTGGTTTTTTAGTCTCTCTAAAACTATTTCCACATCTGCCCAGTGGCTACAGTGGTATTTATTTCATAAAAGTGCTCTAAGTAATAAATGTTATTATATATGGAAAGTCCATGTTATATAGTTGACATTGAGCGCATCTGAGAGTTGACCCAACCCCTTCCTGAAGTCCCTCACACTGTCAATTTTATGCAGATGATTTTTTAACTCTACATACTCATATTCTAAGTAATTTCTACCAATAACATATCTATCTTTGTTGGAACATCTGAAACCTGATACAATTACACAACTTCCCAAAGTTTGTATTATCAGGTTCTATGAAAAGATTATTTATTTTTAATTCAATAAAAAGTGATGAAAAATGCATGATGGATTTAGAAAAAAATATTTCTAAGAGTTGTTTCTTAAGAAGTTTTTTGTTGATAATGTTTTCTTCTGCTTAAAATTCTGCCACATTTTCAGTTTTTGCATTTGCGAGAATTACTTCTTTCTTTTTTGTGGGCATTTCTGAACCCTCAATTTCAATGGGAGCCATTCTGACTGATGAGTAACAGATGTGTCTGAGTGCTGATTAAGGGAAATAATGACTCATTCCCCAACAATCCTTCAAAATGAGATTAGACTAAAGCTAAAACAAAGAGCATTTATTTAAGAAACAATTTATTATAGATCAGCATCTGGGTGAATTCTTAGTATCAACTGATTTCAGGAATTCTAAAGCCAATGAGATGAGGGTTAAATATTATGGGGATAGTTTAGTAAGTGCCATAAGAGAATATGATTGATACTATTCCATCCCACTTAAGAAATATTTAGTGCTTTATATGTTATTTTTAATTTTTTTTCATAAATTGACGTTGGTCATTGGGTAAAATTGTGATGGGTAGAAATGGGGCAGTGGAAGTGGGGTATCCCTTTTCCCACTGGGATTCTTCATATCTTGAGAAAAAGAATTTTCTAAGAGTCACACAGGTGAATGAGTGATTTTTATTTTCCCTGTAGAATGATATCCCTCAGTTTATAAAGTCCAATTTCCCTTAAACCAGTCTTAGAACATTAGGAGCTGGGAATACAGCAGAGCTGGAGGCAAAGCCAGTAGCCAGAATTTTTGTTCCGTGGTGGCGCTGGGTCCAATGTAGCATCAGGCTAGTTGTAGTTCATTAATCCATTGTGTGGGGTCCAGAACTGCGGAAGCACAGGAGTGTGAGTCCCACAGGCCATGAACACAAACCGAGAGCAAGAGAGAAAACTCTTTTGTTTAGGAACGTAAATGTCTTAGATTTTGTGCCTTGTGCCATGCCTATCCTGGACACTAACCTGTTCCCAGGTGTGACTGATGGGCAAGTATTTTCCTGTATCACCCAGACTTTACTGGACATGCATCTATTTTCCTCAGTTGCTCCTTTCTTATAATGAATAACCAGATTATTTACAACGGTATCAATATGACCACACATATACAGTCATATTTTCTTCCAGACCTAGGAATTTCCCTGTACTATCACATATTAAGTTATATCTTTTCATATGGAAAAAAATAGGATTAGAACATTTATCTATAGAGGGAAGAGTTTATAAACAATACGTTTGAACTCAGTACTAAACTACTGTTTGGGATGATAAATATTCCTTTATATGTTTGTAATTTGCCTGGTATTAAATTGATCAGAGATGCTGAACAAAAATACCTTTCTTCCTTCACCTTACTTTCAAATATAACCAACCACACAATGGCAAAACATATTCTGTAAAACTTTTATAATTTACATATTTTGAAAGGAATTAGTTTTATCTTTGATTAGACAAAATCTTAACTCTGTTAAGACAATTAACTTAGACAGTTTCTCCATATGTTGAAAATAGAAATTTAAATTTGAATATAAAGAAAGAGAATGGCTGGGTGGATGTGAATGATCAATGGCAAACAATGGGTTTTAACATGTAATGGATATACCTCTATATTCATGTATATGTATAAGCAAAGGAAAGAACTAACTTCTAGAGTAAGTAGAGAGATGAGATGGTAATCTTGGCAGTAATCAAAGTGGGTGGTATAGTCAAATACATCATGAAACTGTGAAGGTGATCAGAAGGCTCTGAAAATGAAACGTTATATATAGAATGTATCTTTACAAACCCTTATTACTTTTACAGTGAAGTGGTACCACCTGCTTGTGCCACATGGGAATCTAGTTAGGACCACAACAGAACATTTACTTTTTTTTTTGTTTTAAGATGAAAAATATTTGAAACTGATATATATGAGTAACTTTTCATTGGAATTCAGTGAGACAATCAGTGTTCAATGGCCACTAAAATCATACTTTCAAAAGTCACTGGTGCAAGTGTTTTTTGATTGGATGGAAATACGCATGGCAAAAAGTGAGGTGTCAGGATGTCTAAATGTGGCCTAGGGCAGAACAAGTACACAGTGCTTTCTTAACGTAGGATCATTCTTCATTTAACACTCAGTCAGAAAGAGCCTTAATATATCCATTTTGTTGTAATCACAGTATCAACTACAGCAGAGATCAGATAAGAGAAATAGAAGACAGAGATGTTACCCAGAAAATTTTATTGCAATTGAGTGTTCCAACAGTTAATGAATGACTTCAGCACATTCAACTAAGCAAGGTCACCCTGGCCCTGAAATTGTAGTGAAATTATATTAAATGTCCATCTAAGATTTAATACCATTTTTTAAGATTCATTTTAAATTTATGTAAATGTTTGGTTCACCTAGTAACTTTAGCTAGATTTCTAGCTTCTGAAGAATTCTCATTACTTAATTTATAATAGGCTGCTCTAGATTTACTATGTCCTAGTGCAGCCAATCTATAGACTATAACTCTTTTCATTACTCTGATTCACTCTCTCCATCCATTATCATTTACAGGAGATTGTGCTTGGATTTAAGGAGATCCAGTAGTAGTCATGAGGTCACCACAGATCAAATGAATTAAAATTAAATATTTGATCTTTCTAGGTAAGGGCAATGGACTGAACACTTGCATTTATCCTTCTCATAACTACTCTAAATGAAAATACTGAGATTTAAAAAACAACAAAACACAAGTGAGAACAAAGAAGAAATGATATCAATATCCTAAACTTTATTAGACTAGTTTTAGATTTATAAAAATTACCAGGATATTACTGAGGTAGATATTAGCCCCATACTCAACATCTGACATGGAGTAGTAATTCATTATCAATATCTAAAGTACATAGTTCGTTTAGATTTCCTTAGTTTTAAACTAATGCCTCTTTTCTGGCCTAGGGTCTTCCCCAGGACATCACATTACATCTCTTTGTAGGCTCCTCTTGACTGTGACAGTTTATCAGACTTTCTTTGTGTTAAATGACTTGAACAATTTGGTGAAGTAATAAGGAATTTTGTAAAAGCAATTGATATTTATATTATATTTTTGATTATAAGACTGGAGTTATAGTTTTGGGTTATTGAGAGGAAGACCAGAGAAGTAAAGAGTCATTTTCATCATATCATAACCAGGGTGCATGCTATCAACTTCGCTTACATTATTGATGTTGATCTTCATCACTTGGCTTAATACATATGTCAGGTTTGTACACTGTAAAGCTATCCTTTCCTCTCTGTTTACATTGTACTTTTTAGAATGGAAAGCTTTAAAAAGAAGAATCTGGAGTAGGAGACCAGAGCAAGTTAAATCCCAATGAAGAAAAATTAAAGCACAACCTAAGTTGCATTGCAGAAATTCCCAAAGAATCATCAATTGATGAGATCAGATATCTCTGGAAACACGTTCAAAAGAGTGGAATGCCCAGATAACCTACCTCACTTATCATAACTGGTCAACTTCTATTCCTTCTGAAGCAGATGATCAGAATTTTGTTTTTGTTTATTTTATGTTTACCTTTTTCTTTTTCTCTAGAGTATAATGGAATAGAACCTGGACATCAGAAAAAGTTGAGTCATAGTAATAGGAGGGCAAAGATACAATGTAAAAAAAAATTTACAGTAATTTGCATAGGCATTGTTAAAATTCTTATCAATTATCTAAAATATTGACAGCTGTGCTTATAACTCTGGGCAAGAATTGTTAATACCCTTCTTTCATCAATCCGACCAGTTGAAGAGGAATGAAGCTCATTCTAGAAGGTTGAACATCTGAGTGATAGACATTGCCTGAGAAGGAAATCAAAACACAAAGGAGAAACTCATAAAATTATCAATTCAAGACAAGTTTCCAGGTTTAAAAGGCCCATTGAAGCCTCAATGCAATGCATAAAACTATTGCCATGGACAGTAAGTGAAATTTCACTTCACTGGGAGAAAAGGAAACATGTATGTTATTTATTTATTTACTTACTTACTTTCTTACTTATTATTATTTTTTAGAGAGAGAAATGGAGAGGCAGAGAGACAGAGAAAAACATGGATTGGTTGCCTCCCATACATTCCCACCCACATCCTGACCTGGGATTGAACTCAGAACCTTCGTTCTGTGCCTTGAGCCTTTCCAGGCACAAGACAATTTTCCAACCAATTGGAGCCACATCAGCCAGTGCAGGAAATTTTCTTAAAGTTATCCAGAAATAGAAAACAAAGGGTTGCACACAAATCGGAATCAGAATGAATTCAGAATCATCTATACACTAGAAACTGGAATATTAATAAGAAATATCTTCAAATTTCTGTAGAAAATTTTTTTCCAAAATGACATTTTACTCAACAAAAATTATTAAATATAAAAGAAGACAAAAGTAAAGGCAATTTTCATCGTAGCAAAGCCTCCAAACATACATCTTTTCTTAAGGAAGCCATTCAAGGATGTGTTCAATCATCCAATTTTTCTTTATTCACACATCCCATAAAAAAAGAAATACAAAAACAGCTACTCAGCAATATCCTCAGGGCCAGCTGTTTCTTCCAGCAGCTTTGGGTGTCTGAAATTCACTCAAGGAGTCCATCACTGCTTGTCCCTGGAACTTGAACAGCACCCTTAGGACACTGCTCTCTGTTACCACACAGCTCAGGTATTATCAACCTGCCATGAGACAGGCAGGCTGGCTCCCTGCATCTGGAAATAATTCTCACTATTGAAGACCAGAGAGGACTCCTACTGACTAAGGTAAGGGTCTGGTGAGGGCCTGTGGGTTTTCCCAAGAAGCAAACAAGCTCAGTGAACTGCATGGTGTTATGTGACTCAAATGCACTGGGGAGTGGGTGTGGGCTTGCTGGCGTGCCAGAAGTGGAAGGGTCTGATACACTGAGTGGGGCAGCTCAGAGAACGTGAAGTCAGGAGAATCCAGCCTGAGGCACTCAGCTGCCACCCACTTCCAGAGGAAGCCTGATCTAGAAGGATTCCTGGTGCCCAGAGGCCTGCAGGGAAGTTCAGCTACCCAGTGCCAAAGTCCCACTCGCAGACTCTCAGCACCCCACTCCTTGCAACCCACTCTACCTCGCCCACCCAATCATCTATTTGTGGCAGCCCCTGGCCCAGAGGCCCAGCAGGTCTCTGGAAACTCTCTGGCCCCAATGCTGGCAGGGAGGTGCATAGACTCCTGTGCAAACCAGCCATCTGCAGCTGCAGAAAGGCAGGCCTAGGATGCCACCTGGGATTTCCCAGAGAACCCTGGCTGCCAGAAGTACTGGCCAAGGTACCATAACCTTGACCTGTTCCTCTGGGTGCACAGTTGCTAGCTGATACTGAGGTGCCTTGGACTCCCATTGTGGACACTGCTCATCAGACCAGTTTTCTTCCCCAGGAACTATGAAGCATCAAAAGTACATCCCAGGAGAATACTTCTCTCTCTCCCTAGAGCATCTACCGTGAGCAGAATACTTAATTCTCCTTGTCCCAGACTCGCTCCATAAGATTCATCAAATATTTTATTTTTAAACTAGAGACCCAGTGCACAAAATTCATGGATGTGGGGAGTGGATGTGTGTCCCTCAGCCCAATCTGCACTCTCTCCAATCTAGAACCCCTCAAGGGATGTCCAACTGCTCTTTTAGGGGAGTTGGACATCCCTCTCACAATCCAGGACTGCTGGTTCCCAACTGCTCTCCTGCCTGCCTTCCTGATTGCCCCTAACTGCTTCTCCCTGCCAGTCTTATCACCCCCTAACCACTCCCCTGCCAGCGTTATTGATGCCTCACTGCTCCCCGGCCATCACAATTGCCCCTAATTGCCCTCCCCTGCTAGTCTGGTCACCCCTAACTGCCCTCCTCTACTGGCCTGATTGCCCCAAACTACGCTCCCCTGCAGGTTTAATTGCCTACAACTGCCCTCTCCTTGCCCAGTCACCCTAACTAGCTTCTACTGGCCTGGTTACCCCTAAATGTCCTCCCCTCCAGGCTTGGTCACCCCCAACTGCCCACCTCTGCCAGCATTGTTACCCCTAACTGACCTCTCCTGCCCTTAACTGCTTCTTCCTGCCAGCCTGATCACCCCTTAACCACTCCCCTGCCAGCCTGATTGATGCCTAAATTCTACCCTGCCAGACTGTTTGCCCCTAACTGCCCTTCCTTACAGGCCTGGTTCCCCCTCAACTGCCTTTCCCTGGAGGCCTGGTCACCCCCAACTTTCTTCCTCTGCTGGCCTGGTTACCTTTAACTGCCCTCCCCTGCAGGCTTGATCACCCTCAACTGCCCTCCAGTGCAGGCCTGGTCCCTCCCCTGCTGGACTTCTTGTGATGGCCATTTTGTGTCCACCTGGGGGCAGGATCTTTTGACCACATGGGGACAGTCATCTTGTGTGTTGGAGTGATGGTCAATCTGCATATTATTATTTTATTAGATAGGATAGAGGCCTGCTGCATGGGTGGGGGCCAGTTGGTGTGCCCTGAAGGGTGTCCTGGATCAGGGTGGATATTCCCTTGGGGCATGGGGTGGCCTAGGCGAGGAGCCTGTGGTGGTTTGCAGACTGTCCATACCCCCCAGCAACCCAAGCAGAGGCCCAGGTATCTGGGATTTATTTATTTATTTATCAATTGAAACTTTGTAGCCTGGAGTGGAGCCAAGCCTTCTGCTCACACAGCCATTGAAACTTTGTTGCCTTAAATAGTGGCCAGGGTTTGCAGAAAGCTTGGCTTCCTCTATAACTAGGGGTAACCCAAGCCTCCCTTCTGCTCTCTCTGTGGCTGTAGCCATCTTGGTTGGGTTAATTTGCATACTCTCTCTGATTGAATGGTGGGCATGGGTTTTGGGTGCATCAGAGGTACAGTCAATTTGCATATAGCTCTTTTATTAGATAGGATTCTGTATTTTTCCATTTATTACTTATGCAAAACTTTGCATCATGTGATAAATAGCATTTAAATTTGTGTATGCATATGTCTCCTTTTTCCCCCATCAACCCTTCCTCAGATACTCCCAACCCAGGACATGCCCGCACCATCTTTGCTTATGCTTCTATGCATGCATACAAGTCCTTTAGTTGACCTCTTACCTCCCTCCACCCCTTCCCTGACTTCCCTCTATGGTTTGACGGTCTGTTTGATGCTTCTCTGTCTCTTGATCTGATTTTGTTCATCAGTTTATGTTGTTCATTATATTCCACAAATGAGTGAGATCATGTGATGTTTATCTTTCTCCACCTCGATTATTTCCCTTAGCATAATGTTCTCCAGGTATATCCATGCTGTTGTAAATTGTAAGAGTTCCTTCTTTTCATTTTTTTATAGCAGTGTAGTATTGCATTGTGTCCATGAACTACAATTGTCTAATCCACTTATCTGCTGATGGGCATTTAGGCTGCTTCTAAAACTTAGTTATTGTAAACTGTGCTGCTATGAACATAGGGGTGCATATGTCCTTTCTGATTGGTGTTTCTGATTTCTTAGGAAATATTCCTAGAAGTGGGATTACTGGGTCAAATGGGAGTTCCATTTTTAATTTGGGGAGTGGGAGACTCCATATTATTTTCCACAGTGTTTGCACTAGTATACATGCCTACCAGCAGTGTACAATGATTCTTTTTTCTCCACATCTTAACCAGCATTTGTCATTTGTTGATTTGTTGATGGTAGCTGTTCTGACAGGTGTGAGATAATACTGCATTGTTGTTTTGATTTGCATCTCTCGGATATTAGTGACTTAGAGCATTTTTTCTTATGTTTCTTGGCCTTCTATATCTCTTCTTTGGAAAGTGTTTTTTTTGTTGTTGTTGTTGTTGTTTTAGATCTTTGCCCATTTTTTTATTGGGTTACATATCTTCCTTTTGTTAAGATTTATGAGTTCCCTATACATTTTGGAGATCAAACCCTTATCTGAGATAACATTGGTAAATATGTTCTCCCATACAGTGGGCTTTCTTGTTATTTTGTTGATGGTTTCTTTTGCTGTGCAGAAGCTTTTTATTTTGATGTAGTCCCATTTGTTTATTTTTTCTTTAGTTTCCATTGCCCTAAGAGTTGTATTGGAAAAGATATTGCTACAACATATATCTGATATTTTGCTGCCTGTGGATACTTCTAAGATTTTTATGGTTTCCCATCTTACATTTAAGTCCTTTATCGATTTTGAGTTTATTTTTGTGTATGGTTTAAATTGGTTGTGTAATTTCATTTTTTTTTGCATGTATCTGACCAATTTTTCCCAACACTATTTATTGAAGAAACTGTCTTGAATTCATTTTATGCTCTTGCTACCTTTGTCAAATATTAATTGAGCATAGTACCTTGGGTCAATTTCTGGGCTTTCTATTCTTTTCCATTGGTCTATATGTCTGTTCTTGTGCCAGTACCAAACAATTTTGAGGACAGTGGATTTGTAATATAGCTTGATATCTGGTACTGTGATCCCTCCAAATTGGCTCTTCTTTTTCAGAATTGCTGCAGCTATTCTGTGTCTTTTTTTATTCCATATGAATTTTTGAAGACTTTGTTCTAGGTATGTAAAATTCGCCATTGGTATTTTAATGAGGATTGCATTGAATCTATAGTTTGCTTTGGATAGTATGAACATTTTATTGATGTTGATTCTACCAATCCATGAATACTGTATATTTTTCCATTTGTTTATGTCTTCCTCTATTTATTTTTTCAATGTCCTGTAGTTTTCTGAGTACAGGTCATTTACCTTCTTAGTTAAGTTTATTCCTAGGTATCTTACCTTTTTTGATGCAATAGCAAATGGAATTTTGTTTTGTTTTGTTTTTCTCTCTATGAGTTATTTATTGGTGTATAAAAAAAGCCAGAGATTTCTGGGTGTGAATTTTGTATCCTGCTACATTGCCATATTCATTATTAAGTCTAGTAGTTTTTTGACAGAGTCTTTAGGGTTTCTATATTCAATATCATGTCATCTGCAAATAAAGAAAGTTTTCATTCTTCTTTTTCAATTTGGATGTCTTCTATTTCTTTTTCTTGTTTGATTACTATGGTTAGCACTTCCAGTGCAATGTTGAGCAAGAATCATGAAAGTGGGCATCCCTATCTTCTTTCTGTCCTTGGAGGAAATGATTTAAGTTTTTGCCTATTGAGTATGAAGTTGGTTGTGATTAGTGATATAAGGCTTTTATTATGTTTAGATGTGATCCTTCTATTCGCACTTTGCTGAGATTTTTTATTTTTTATGTCAAATGCTTTTTCTACATTGATTGATATAATTATGTGATTTTTATATCTCAATTTGTTTATGTAATATATCACATTTATTGATTTACAGACATTGTACCAGCCTTGCATCCCTGGAATAAATACCACTTGGTTATGGTGTATGATCTTTCTAATGGAAGGCTGGATCCAGTTTGCTAGAATTTTGTTGAAAATTTTCGCATGATGATCATCAGGGATATTGGCTTGTAATTTTCTTTCTTTGTAGTGTCTTCATCTGCTTTTGGAATTAGGGTAATGCTGGCTTCATGGAAAGAGCTTGGAAGTATTCCTTCCTCTTGAAATTTTTGGAATAATCTGAGAAGGATAAATTTTAGTTCTTCTTTGAGTGTTTGGTAAAACTCCTCTGTAAAGCCTTCCAGACCAAGATTTTACTTTTGCAAAGATCCAAAAACTCATTCATCACATAATGGATAAACCTTAAACCAAGACTTAGACAACTAAGGTTTGAATGTAGTTAAACATTTGGCCTCCTCTGATTACCTTTATCGTGTACACATTCCCTTTTTATTCCCACTGAGTATTCTGGATTGTTGGTTTCACTATTTCTCATTTTTAAGATGCATAACATCTGTACCCATTTTAAGTCTTTTGTTTTTCAGTTTTGTTTGAACATACTCTTCCTGATCACCTGGATTCAGGCAGGCTATCTTGGGGCTGCTTTTGGCCATTCAATGTTTAAGCTAGGGGACTCACCACTATGACATTTCTTTTTATCATTCTCTCTCTTTTCTCTTTTTTTTTTTGCTAAACCTGGGAAAGGCAATTTACATTGATCTAAAGGGAAATCATACACAAATGTTTGAAATTACTACTGTGTTTTCATCTCATTTAAAACAGTAGCATATTGGGTCATTCTAACCAAGTGTGAAATTACATTTTCAATTTTATCTATAAGACAGATGTTGATTTAGATAAACGTTCTTGTTTTTATATGCATTGCTGTTGTGAAATTTCAAGCATATTATGATTAACTTGTGAGCTTTACAAATAAAATAGAGATCAAAATGCCCTCAAATAATATAAGACATAGTTCCAGTGTCAAAGAGGTTATCAAAATAATTTTATTAAGTGATTACACAATTTATATCTTTAAAAATTTTTCTAATATTTTTACCCTCCATGGAAGGAAATATACATTATTTGTTTATTAAAAGTTAAGAGGTATTAACTAATCAAGAAAATTTCTAGCTAATTGAGAAATAAAGAATGAAGAAACATAAATTATGACAATATGATTAAATGATGCATAAGGAAGAATTCCAAAAACAGCATATGGAAGTCTTTTTAAAACAACATTAAATATTTCAAATGACAGAGGTTTTCTGTCATTCATATAGTAATATTCAATAAAGTCATTGCCTTCGTTGCTCTTCCTTCTTTGCTATTCTGAGGAGCAAATTCTTGTTTCAAGATCTGAAGCCATGAGTGAAATTAGTGCAGTAGAGGGTTGCATTTGGTGAGAGCTTAATAAATAGTAACTGATTGGTGAAGTTCAGAGCAGCTCTTTTTTCTTCCTATATCAGGTTGTAGCTACACTGAAACAGCCACTGGAAAAACTGCAACTGTTGAGCTGTAACATTATACCCAAGCAAGAAAATTAAAATGAATTTTAAAATAAGTCATTTTATTTCATCAGAATTGAGTCAAACTGATTTGCCTGTTACATAGATATTTCCAGAACATCAAAATACCTGTCTTTCATTAGGATGCATCTGGTTATTAGAACACTTTATTATTTCCCAAAGTGTGGTTTAGTTTTATGTTAAAGAATTACCATTTGATAGGGGTTTACATTTTGCAGAAGGTGAGAATTTTTAGGGAGTGGTGATTCACAAAGGCTGTATCAAGGGAAACAAAAATTGTCACAAGGTATTGAAGATGACTGATAACTCCTGTAATGATCTTCATCAAAATTTTGAAATGCTGACTTCCCATATTATAGCCTTTTAAATTACCTTTCAGAATGACATACTTATTTAAATGATTTCTTAGAGTCAGCACAGTATATTAGGTAAGATTAGTATAGCTTTAGGAGACAATTGCCTAGATTTGATTCCAGGCTCTACCATTTTCTTCATGAGTGACCAGTTTCATATTTGTAAAAAAAAATGGATATAATAATATCTAGATCTATCATCTATCTATCTATCTATCTATCTATCTATCTATCTATCTAACTATCTATCATCTATCTATCTATCATCTATCTATCTAAGGCTAATATGCTAAGTGTCCCTCCCTCCATCCAACTGGTCATTATAATGTGCACTGACCACCAGGGAGTAGATGCTCAATGCAGGACCTGCAGAGCTGTGGTGTCTTGGCAACAGTGGGTCTCAGGTGATGCACCCCAAAACCAAAGAGGAGGGAACCCAATTCCTCCCAAGACCACACAATTCCACCTTTGGCTATGGGTTATGTTGTTGCTAGGGCACTATCTGCCCATATCTGGTTTACTGCACACTAGCATTTTCATTCCACACCCTGTATAACAGCAGTTTTGCAGAATGGCTTCTCCCACTCCAGAACCCCTTGGTTGATGTCAGAGGGCCGGTTTCAGCCCAATCCCTGCAGGCCACGCCAAGGGACACCACCACCTACAGGAGGGACCCTGCTCACTACACAGACACCTTTTGGGCCATGGCACCACTTCTTCTGTGGCTGACCTGGGAGGGACCAAGGGAGGTTGGCTCCAGAGTGTGTTCACCCATCTTACCCAGACCTGGCCCACAAGCCACCTTCTAATTAATTTCCTTTCAATGTGCCTAGGTCACTAGTTACTTTATAATGTAGTATTGAAAATTGACTTAAAATTTGTAAAGCATTTAAAATATGAAAATATGAAACATAGTAAGTACTATATAAATATTCTCCTTAAAATAACTAAATGAATAAATTATCAGTGAAAAAAATATTTCAGTACTGAAAACTATTCAAGGTAAGCAATGAATCACACAAACAATTTCATCACTAGGAAATAATTTGTGTTAACATTTTGTGAATATTAGTTAAGGATTTTCTTATTAAATATTTATTAAATGAAAAAATAAATGCTTAAAAGAAAACATTTTTACAATAAATATTATTTTATTTGCTTTTCAAAAAAGAAGCAAAGCCCAAAAACATTAGATTTGATTTTATTTGAATTTAATGGATTAAAGGAACTCAAAGTTATCATTGATGGAATTGGTGAACTTCATATAAATATTTTTCAACTAACATTATTTTAAAAGGAACCTCTATTTTAAAAAAAAGATTATAAAATATTTAAAAAGTAAGGCTCTTTACTTATTTATTTATTTATTTTTAAATATATATTTTATTGGTTTTTTTACAGAGAGGAAGGGAGAGGGATAGAAAGTCAGAAACATCGATGAGAGAGAGATATCGATCAGCTGCCTCCTGCACGCCCCACACTGGAGATGTGCCCGCAAGCAAGGTACATGCCTCCCGACCGGAATCAAACCTGGGACCTTTCAGTCTGCAGGCCGACGCTCTATCCAGTGAGCCAAACCGGTCTTGGCTCTTTATTTATTTTTAAAATATATTTTTAAGGATTATTTTTTTAGAAAGAGAAGGTAAGGGAGAGAGAAAGATTGATCAGTTCCCTTCTGTGCACCTCCTACTGGAATTTAAGCCCATAATCCAGTAATCTAACCTGACTAGAATTGAATCAGTGACCTTTTGGTGCATGGAACAAAATTCAATCATCTTAGCCACACTAGTCAGGGACAGAATCATTATTCTTTTTTACACCACATACTTTTAATCCTTTCTATGACAGGCAAAGTGATTAACAGTCTCACATATTTTTTAATACTTCTCTTCCTCAGCAATACTTTATTCTTGTATTTCAATAATTTACCAGAATTTGTCTTGAAATTAACTTATATACCTTTGACTGGTATATTTTGTTTTCTTATATTTTGCAGGTTCATTTTTCTCTTGTTTCAATGGGCATATCTGATCACTTTTTCTGTTTGTTGTGTTAGTGAGCTTTTATTTAAAGTACTAGAGGCCTAGTGCACAAAATTGTTGCACTGGGTGGGTCCCTAGCAGCTGCCAGCTGCTGGCTACAGGCTGCTGATCAGGTACTCCCTCCCTTCCCTCAGTCACCTGCTGTTACCACTAGCTGAGGCTTCACTCCCTTCCCCCAGTTGGCCCCATTCCCTGGTTGAAATCCCAGATGAACTCCTAGGCAAGGGGACAAATTGCATACTATGATTTTATTATCCTATTTGATAAAAGTGAAACATACAAATTGTACCTCTGCTACACCCACCAACCAATAAGAATGAGTATGCAAATTAACCCAACTAAGATGGCAGTGGCCACAGAGCTGGAGCAAGCAGGAGGCTTGGTTGCTCCTGGTAATGGAGGAAGCCAAACTTCCCGCACACTCTGGCCTGCCCTGGCCTCCACTAAAGGCTACAAATTTTCAATTATAGAAGATAAAAATCCCAGATACCTGTTTCCAGCCAGCCGTGGCCTCTGCTCAAGGCAGCACTAAAAAGAAAAAAGAAAAAAAGGAGGGGCTGGGAGCTTGGGTCTCTAAGGGGCCATGCCCAGCCTTCAAACAGACATCAGCCCCTCTCTCAGGCTGCCCAGGCACCCCAGTGGTGAATCCCCAATTTGAATGGGGTGTGGCCAGCCTGAAAACACCCCTCACACCCTCACCCAGGATGGCCAAGCACCCCGCTGGGGACCCCCATCTTGAAGGGGGTGTGGTCAACTTGAAAACAACCTCACCCCCTCACTCAGGCTGGCCACATCCTCCTAGCAGGAACCCTCACTCCATACAGGTGTGGCCGGCCTTCAAGTCACCACAGGCCCCTCACCCAGTCCACCCCATGCTTCAAGGGAACCCCCCACTGATCCAGAACACACTTCAGGGCATACCAGCTGCCCCCTACCCATGCAACAGGCTTCTATCTATACCAGCTGTTCTCAACCTGTGGGTTGTGACCCCTTTGGGGGTCCATCGACCCCATCACAGGGGTCGCCTAAGACCATCAGCAAACACAGATATTTACATTATGATTAACAACAGTAGCAAAATTACTGTTAGGAAGTAGCAATGAAAATAATTTTATGGTTGTGGGTCACCACAACATGGGGAACTGTATTAAAGGGTAGCGGCATTATTAAGGTTGAGAACCACTGATCTATACTAATAAAAGGGTAATATGCTAATTAGAATGGGAGATCTTCCAGGAGACCTTCTGGACATTCTTAGGACAAAGCCATGGTGGTGGGGCCAAGGTAGAGGCAGTTAGAGGTCAAGAAGGGAGGGCACTTGTGGGTGATCAGGCCAGGATGGGACAGCAATTGTGGGTGATCAGCTGGTGGGGAATGGGGCCATTGTGGGTAACCAGACCAGCAGGTGGCCTATTGGGGGATGAGCAGGCCATCAGTAGTGGTCATTTGGAGGTGATCAGGACAGCAGGGGAGCAATTTGCAGTGAGCAGGCCAGCAGGGGGCAGTTGCAGACTAGCAGGCCAGTGGGGAGGAAAAGTAGGAGTGAGCAAGCTAGCAAGGGGGCAATAGGGAGTAAGCAGGCTGGCAGGGGAGGCAGTTGGGGGTGAGCACACTGCACACTGGCCCAGGGGGAAGTCGTGAGTGAGGTGATCAGGCTGGCAGGGGCGGGAGTTGGGAATGAGCATGACAGCAGGCAGAGTGGTTAGGGGCAATCAGGTAGGCAGGCAGGCAGGTGAGTGCTTAGGAGCCAGCAGTCCCAGATTGTGAGAGGGATGTCCAACTGCTGGTTTAGGCCAAGTCCTTGTAAACTGGAAGGAGGACATCCTTTGAGGGGTCCCAGATTGGAGAGGGTGCAGGCCGGGCTGAGGAACACCTCCTCTCCCCTTCCCTCTGTGCATGAATTTTGTGCACCAGGATACTAGTATAGGATAATAATTATCTTCCTTTCAAGTAATCTTCAGTCAGTATGCCCTACTTATAGTCATCTTTCTAATAATCTTTATTTATTTATTAAATTTTTGTCTCTGAAATCACTGAGATTACCCTTACTTATTTTCCATATTTAATGTGTTTAAACATCTATTATGTCTTCTTTCTAACTTACTTAATGGGTGAGAAATATTGTTGTGTTCATTCTCAACATTTTCCCTTAGTCCACAACTTACATAGTCATTCACATTTTATTATATTTTCCTTTCTTGAAATTCTACATTTTTACATTTATGTTTTTGAGCAATTGTCTAACATGAGGAAACTGTAAAAAATATACTTCTCTTGCTTATTGTTTTTTTTTTAGCATCTTCATTTTTTCTTTGCCTGCCATTTAATTTTTATTATTTTTGCTGCCACATATGAATAATTGGCATGATATTTGTTTTCATCTTTCTTGTGATTAATCTGACTGCTCAGATTCTAGACTATGTCTGTGCTCTGATAAAATTTGAATTGTGATCAATTTATCACCTTTCTTTTAGGCTATAGGAAGTAGGGCTCAGTGTTGCTTGGAAGATACTGTTCCATAGTGTCAGGGCATAAGAGTGAGAGAAAAAAAAAAGCTCTGGGCTGACAAAATGCCTGCAATGTGTTTTCTTCCTGAGATCCAATTATGTGTCACTCTGAGCAGAGCTTCCTGAGGGTGCATCTCTCTGAACAGAGCTCTGGAATCTGGCAAGTCCTGGCTGTCATTCCCTTTACCACTAAAGCACTGTCATGACATGTAGGGGTTTCTAGTATTAAGGGATTTGCCTTACTTATTTAGAATTTCCTATTTTCTTCAATGCCTGTATTTCTACAAATTGGAAGGTAAATTCATTAAGATGCTCAGGATTTTGCCCATTAAACATTTTTGTTTAAGACTGCGTCGGCAAGTGGGGATGAAAATTTTGAAATATGGCAAGGCCTAGTTTACCATTCTTATGGCAACAATTATAAACCACTTGTCATAAGATTTCTTCCTTTTTCTTGTTTAATTGCTGATCATACTTTTAAAAAAGTAATTCTATGTTTTAATTAAAGGGAATTCTGTAATACTAATTTATTTTGTCATCTTTAGTCTCATTTTATTTCTCTTTAGTTATTCTCCAGTTTTTGTTTACATTTTTCTTAATTTACCACAGTTAGAATATAGCTTAGGAGGTGGCCTATTTGAAATAAGCAATATAATAAGAATTTATATATCTTGATCCCAAAGATTTACAGTGGTAAGATGACACTGCCTTTAGTCAAAACATATAAACGACCTTGAACCTGGAGTACTTGTGGATAATTAGTGAAACCTCTGTGACAGCCTATATAATAAAGAGATAATATGCAAATTGACTGTCACACCCTCACACAAGATGGCCACCCGCATGTGATCACAAGATAGCCACCACAAGATGACTGGCTGGGGAGGGAAGTTGTAGGTGACCAGTCTTGGCAGGGGAGGACGTTAGTGGTGACTGGGCCAGCAGTGGAGGTCAGTTGGGGGCAATCAGGCCAGCAGGAGAGCAGTTAGGCATTGATCAGGTTAGAAAGAAAGTGCTTAGGGGTTGATCGGGCTGGCAGGCAGGTGAGTGGTTGAGAGCCAGCAGTTCTGGATTGTGAGAGGGATGTCCCAGACTGGAGAGAGTGCAGGCTAGGCTGAGGGACACTCTCCCTGCCCCCGTGCATGAATTTAGTGCAATAATATATTACAATGGGTTCTTCACCATTCTATGTAAAATCTTCAAGGGACTGAGAGGCTGAGTTGTCCCTGATGGATCTTTCTCAGGAAGGTAAGCACCATTACTTGATGCTTAGAATATAACAAGCATTATTTAAATTCACAATGATTTTAAGCGTAGATGATGATAACTTTTGGGGAGCAGTTCTGGACCTTGTTTGGATGCTTTTAATATTTAGAATTTCACATAAGTAACAGTGCAACATAATTGTTTCTTTGTTTTGCTTTTGCTTTTATTTTTAGTAATTTGAACCTTGGATTTATTAGTTATAAGATCCTTTGTAAATTTCTATTTTAATATGTCACATAAAATAAAATCATAGTTCTTTGTAAGGATTAAGTTATATTAATTAAATGTGTAAAGTAATGGGAACATTATAGTTGTCCACACTTTATTTATTTATGCCTATTTAGGACCATTAGTGCTTGCCTTGTCTCTCAATCTTGTTTTAGATTATTTTAAAATAGATTCTGCTATGAAGGAGAGCAAACATTTTAGATTTGTTTTGTTCTTTTGCCTAATCTCTCTGCACTCATAGGAATACATAAGACCAATGCTACTAAGTGCAGTTCAATGCAATTTCTATCTATCCTCTTTGTTCCAAAGGTGTAGTTAAGAGGATAATAGTTAAAGCTCGGATTCTGGAATCAGACATCTTGGGATTCAATCTAAGCCGCTCCTTATTGTGCTTTGATTAAGTTATTATTGATTTATGTACCTCAAATTCCCCACCTGTAAATAGTGGAGAATTTGTTCTTGATTCAGATGATTTTTATGGTTCTAGGTCTGCTATTTATTGTGAAGTGCGTAGAGTCATGTGTGGTTTAGGGACATTTAATAAATGCTATTGTCTCTTACTTAAGTCACACCTATTTTAATAGGAGGACTTATTTCAATGGTTAACTCAAGATTTACTTGACCATCTCCACTTTTGCATGCAGAATTAATTTGTCTCCTCTTTGTAGCCCCAACTAACTGAGCATATATTACTATGATAACATATTTTACATTTTATCACACTTTAAAAATTACCTATTCTCTCCTGCTATGGGACTGCATATCCTATAGACAAAATGTTATATTTATACATCTGTTAATCTTTAACATTTGACACAGCCTAATAAGCAGTAGGTTATTAATTGGTGCTGTATAGTGACTAAGAATGAACACTCTCAAGTCAGACTGCAGTGCTTTAAATATTGGTTTGGCCATGAGTTAGCTATGTGACCACAGACAAATTACTTAGTCCTCCTATGGGTTAATCTCTCCTTTGGGAGAATAAAGATGATTACATGTCTACATTGTAGTAGGGCTTTTATAAAAATTTAAATGAAACATGCACATACAGTGATTAGGATTAGACTTGGCTTAGAATGAGAATTCAATAAATAATAGATTATAAACCAATTCTGTATTGGTGTAAAATTGAATTGGTAAAAGAGAAATTATATGCAATATGATCTTACGCATAAATACCAGAAGTTTCAAGTCCTAATTATCGTGGGACTATCAGAGAGAAGAGATTTCCCTATGACTGATACAGCAATTCCATATATGCATAACCCATGGACACAGACAATAGGTGGTAGAGGCCCAAAGAGGGGTGTGAGGGGGACTTAGAAGGGGTCAATGGGGAAAAAAGAGGGAGAGATATAGTACTTTCAACAATAATGATTTTTTTTAAATAAAAATGAAATCTTTTTCTGCATCTCTTCTTTTATAAAGGAGCTATTTTTATGTTGTTTAAAATTATATTTATAATGGCAGGTAAATTTCCTGGTTATGTTTTTCTTCTGCTCTTTGAGTCTCCTACTCAAAATTCAAGCCTTTACTCACAGTACATTTGGCTGCCTCTACCTAGCAAGAAGCTCCCTTGATTCAAGACAAACATTTTCCTAGCGACATTAGTTTTGTCATTGCATTCGTTACTGACTTCACAGATTGGGCCTTAGCCAGCAAAGAAACCCAATGGCTGTTTCAGTTTGCTGAGCTTTAATTTCATGGTCCACTAGGAAGAAGATTCTCTGATGTTATTCCTAGTAGTCATTGGAGTAGAGTGAAGCAAGATGAAAACAGCAATAGAGGGATTTATGTTGACTTATAATTTCTAATTGCTTACACTTTCTGTTAAACAATAATGGGCAATTCCTTAGTGGAACAATTTTAATGAAAAATAATATCCTTGATTGTATTCAATTTATCATAATTCTCAGTATCAATGGGTCAGAATTGAGAATAATACAGTGTTAAAAATCAGTAATATTACAAACATTTATTTTATCTGAACACACATATAAATATTAATTCATGCTTTCTTTTTTAACTGAAAGAGCCAAAGGAAGTGAATCATTTTGAGGATGGAAATCATACCAGTTATCTTACTATCCTTAGCATCTAGCATAGTATGTGGCATAGAATAGGCACATTCAATACATGTTTATCAATTGAATGAATATAAGTTTTCTATAAAACACTACATTTTTGTTCACTTAAAATTTATTAAACATAGTTATTTAACCCCCATCATAATCTCCCCAATGAACAGTATTGTTGTTAGTCTCATAGAAAGGGAAAAATAGACTATATATTTTAAATAACATCTTATAGAATACAAGGTAGGATACACTCAAAAGTTAAAATGGTGGTAGAAGCCAGGATTTCTTATATACTTTTTATAACATAAAACAACTTTACATACATATAAAAGAAGTAAGCTTAGTTCAAGCTTTTATATTTATATTAGAGGCCTGTTGCATGAAGATTTGTGCAATAGGCCTTCCTTCCCTCTGGCTGCCAGCACCGGTTTTCCTCCAGCACCCGGGAAGTGGGCCACAGTGGAGCCAAGCCTTCAGCCTTCAGGCCTGGCTCAGGCTGCAGCAGAGCCTTCAGTCTTCAGTCTTCAGTCTTCACTCAGGTGGAGCCTTCAATCTTTGCTCCATGCCTGTGTATGCAAATAATCTGCCATTTTGGGGGGTTAATTTGCATAATCACTCCTCATTGGCTGGTAGATATCATGGAAGTATAGTCAATTTGCATCCTTCTGTTTTTATTAGTGTAGATGAATTAATTATACAAGTAAATACATACAAACTATGGAATGTGGAATGTACTAAAGTGGTTGGAATTAGCAGTGTGTGTGTGTGTGTGTGTGTGTGTACATTTAGACATGCATGTTTATTTTAAGTTGAGTGGGTTTTGGCTAGTTAATACTTTTCATTAAACCAGGTGGAGGAACCAGTTGGCATTAATGAATGGTGATGGATATACAGAAAAAAGTTTGATTTAGCTCTTAAATCCTAAGCTGAACAGTTCATATTTTAATGGAAAGACTAGATCCAGGATGTCAGTGCACTAACATCATGAATAATGCATCAGAGAAAGGTTCTGATTCCTAGGCACAGCATGGCTCTTTAGGTGAAACTTTTTTATTCAGCTCCTGTTTGACCTTGGTTAGATTCTGGTTCATCACGGTTCATAGCACTATGCAGACTTAGCATAGAGGTCTTTCTTCTATTGCATGCCATTATTTCAAGTATTTTGTAAGCTTTTACATGTGTTTGGCCTGATATTTGCTTGAGCTTGCATTTCCAGAGCATAGTCATAAGCAACCAGCAGCCCCTAAATGACTTTCTAAGGACCTTGTGAGTTTGCTCACAACCCACTGAGCTGGAAGAATTTCCTGGAGGACTAGAAGGATATTGTAAGCCAGCTTTCTGGATTCTTGTGGTTTTTTCATGCATCTTTGAGGAAAATAAACTGCATAAGATGTTCACTTAATGCAACTTCACTTCACACCATTGAGGAGGTTATAACCCACGATAATTACCATTAACAGGCCACACATCATGCTGTAAATCTTACAAACAGAGAGGCAATTAAAGAAATACAGGATGTAAACTTAGAGCTCAAGTGTTGTTTCACCAAAACTAAATTATCAGAAAGGTAATTTGAAGCAACAGATAAATTATTGACCAAGCACGATCTCTGTAAATTTTATTTTCTGTAACTAGAGTCCAGTTGGGGCTCTAGAAGGGTATTGTAATTTTCCATGATTTAGTCCTTTCTTGGCTTATCACTTAACATTGTTTAACATTTTATGTGCCCAGTAACACTATATAGGAGTTTTCATGAGTTTTATGCTATTTTTTTTCCTTTGGTTCACGCTTTCCTCTTTCCTCTTTGTTTTTTCTTCTACTCATTCTTTCAGATTCAACCCAATTTGCATTCTTCTTCAGGAGTCTTCCATGACAATAAAGATAAGGTGTGTCTTCTCCTGACCCGACAGTTGGTTTCCACAACTATTTTTGTAGTTGTAGGATAATTGCTTCCCACGTGTTTTTCTCCTTTACCAGGTCAGAATCTGCATTGTGTCTATATTTCTAACTATTGGTGCCTAAAACAATGATAGGCACAGTATCGGGGCTTAATAATTGTTTTCCCGTGTGTGTTGAAAAGCAGGAGCTCCTCACCCATATGATGCTCCTTTCTTATTGGCCTAGATACTATGTCATCCTCATTGCTCAGATGATTAAATTACATTTATTTTCAGTCTATCTCCCTACTCTAATCCATGTTCCAAATGTTACTCATATATATATGGGCATCTAATTTTATTATGCTGTTTAAAACTTTTGATAAATATAGGATGATTTTTTTATGTTTAACAGTACAGTATTTCTTAATATTAAGTTGATACTGCTACTTGACCACTCTCCCTATGTCCTAGAATTACTTGTTTTTGTGTAACCTATCCTCCCTAGGCAGAATAGAAAAATCATTGACTAAAGAGAATCTTGGCACATGACTGATTTAGTAGAATCTAGGTTAATTGCTAATAGTTCTTATTTTGGTAAGTTCTGAGAAATTCTTTCTACATATACAGAATTCATGAAAAAAAATCACATAAATAAAAAGTGCAGAGACAAAAGAGTTTTTCTCTAGGACTTTTTTAAAGCCATTATAAAAGACTTTCTCTTCTCCATGGCAAACGTTGAGGCCTAGATTTGTTAACTGAGTTCTTCCAAACTGAGCAGTTAGAAGTGAAGGTAAACGGAGGCAGCAGATTCCTGTCTCCAGGTTCTATAACCATAGTGATAACTAGGGTCCCTTTACATGTCACCTTGTGTGTTTTGAGCTGAGAGTGTGAAAAAAAAATTTCATTCTTCTAAACAAAAGAGTTTGTTTCCTTTGTGTATTGTTACTATTCCTTTGCAGCTCTGAGAATCAGGTATAGAAAATATATCATTTTTTCAATATATTTTATTGATTTTTTTACAGAGAGGAAGGGAGAGAGACAGAAAGTCAGAAACATCGATGAGAGAGAGACATCGATCAGCCGCCTCCTGCACGCCCCACAGTGGAGATGTGACCTCAAGCAAGGTACATGCCCCCGACCGGAATCGAACCAGGGACCTTCCAGTCCTCAAGCTGATGCTCTATTCACTGAGCCAAACTGGTCTCGGCAAAATATATCATTTTTAAGAGCAGAAGAATAAAAGATAAAATAGTGTGAAATTTTTTCTAAGTTACCTGAAGAGCAGATGCACACAATTGGAGTAGACTTGATATTTGAGGGTAAAATTTGGGTTTTATAACATTCTTGAATGTCTCATCAAACTTTATTGTATGCAGTATATATATTGAGATGTATTTATGTTCCTCTTTTTAAGGCCTTTTAAGAAATTGTGGAAATTGTTTATTAAGTAATTTTGGAAGGACATAAGTACTTTTTAAAAATATATATATATTATTGATTTCTTACAGAGAGGAAGAGAGAGGGATAGAGAGTCGGAAACATTGATGAAAGAGAGACATCGATCAGCCGCCTCCTGCATGCCCCCTACTGGGGACGTGCCCGCAACCAGGATACATGCCCTTGACCAGAATCAAACCTGAACCTTCCAGTCCTCAGGCCAATGCTCTATCAACTGAGCCAAACTGGTTTGGGCGACATAAGTACTTTTAAATACAGGCTTAAAGATTATTGGAAATATTTGTATCATAATTATCTCACTTGTGTGGGAAAATCTTAAAAAAAAATGCCCAAATAATCATACATCACTCTGTGTTAAGGAAAAATTACTAGTTGCTAAATTGTTTGAATTTTATACTTTTGTCAGTTAAAAATAAATCTATCATCTGATACTGATGTTTATTTCAACTTATTTATCTTCTTTAAAGCCTTTCATAGTTTTTATTCCCATTTTTTAAGATTAGACAAAAGATGCATGAAGTAGGTAGGCAGGCAGGCTGTACTGTATTATTTGTTAAGCTATATCAAGCTTTACAATACTTACTATATCATATTTGTGCCTTTGCCTGAAGCAAACATACTAGCATTGGACTTGGTTCTCTTACTGATAGTATACAACTGATATGTCTACAAGCTTCACATAATGTCTCAAATAATGTTGCCTTATGCAAATAAATTGAGTAAAAATATCAGTTTTACATTTCTGCTGCAGTGCGATATAAAATAGCCATTCATATTGCCTTCATACCTATCCCTTTAATTATAAAAGAGTGCATGATAGGGATGAAAGTTAATTTAAAAATTGCTTTTACAGTTTGATGAATGGGGGGTTAGTTTAAGACATAGGCCTTGTTTAATAAAAACTCCCAGAAGGTAAGTACAAAGTTTATGCTTTCTTTATCCTGTACCATCCTTATGATTCCCCAAAACTTTCAATCTTACTCTCTTAGACCCACGAACTACCCTTCATAATTGTGAATGAGCTAGGGAGACTGCAGACACTCAACTATGGATATTTGGGTAGTATTTTCAAGAAGGCATTTGAGCATGGCTTATTTAACTAAAATGCTATTTCCTCAACTATTAAAACAGCAATAAGATGAATTATTAGGAAATCAAAATCATTCTATGTTGCTAGTTCTTCATTTTATCACATGCTGCCTATTCTATTGAAATGCTTTCAAGACTTCAGTTTGACCTAGTGGAGTATGACTATTTTAGCTATTTCTTCATTATCTTCTCATTTAGCTGTCCATTTTTATATCTGATACAATTTCGTATTGTTTCTATTGATTTACTATGGAGATCTAAAATGAAATTAATGGAGATTTCCATTGAATGGAAAATATGCGATCTTGATAAGAATGAGAAAAGAAGAAATAAAGTCTGTGGTATTCATCCTAAAGCCAATTATAAAGTAAAGAACAAATCTGATAGCACATTTTGCAAGATTATTTGGAAGGCTTTAACAATTTAAATATTATTAGGTATTTCCCTGTGCCTATAAGCATGCCCATGGTTCATAGATTTTATACATCCACTCCCGCTGTTTCTGGAAATAACTCTCTACTTCAAAATGTATGCTAATTGCCTATCAAATTGTTTTAATTTAAGAAAAATCATGAAAATAGCACTTGTATACAAAAGTAATTTTTCTTCTAGGAAGCTCTGTCAGTAATACTGGATTTTAACAGTTATGGGCTACAGACCAATTCGACTTTCTCACTTAAATTAATGATCTCATTACTGTGTCTCAAGTGGCCCTGCTTTATGCAGACCACCTGGTCATTCCACCCAGAAGTGACTCTAAAGATGCTCTCTGGCTTACCCAACATGCTAACCAAATGTATACTTAATCTTTTATTGTTAAACTAGAGGCCCTGTACCTGAAATTCATGCACTCAGGGGGATTCCTCAGCTCGGCCTGTATCCTTTCACAATCTGGAGCAGAGAGGCTACCACCACTGTTGCTGGGCTTGCCAGCTTCTGGCTGAGTGGTGCTCCCCCTGTGGGAGCACACTGACCACCAGGGGGAGCTCCTCCATTGAGCATCTGCCTCCTGGTGGTCAGTGCTCATCATAGCGACCAGTTGTTCTGCCTTTTGGTCAATTTGTATATTAGACTTTTCTTATTTAGGATATTGCAATGGTTAATGATATGACAATTAATAGCAATAATCATGATTTATTGAGCAATCATATGAGGTAGGCATTGTACCAATCACTATGTTATGCTTTATTTTATTTATTAAAAAAAATTCTGTGAGATGGTTGTGTCATTCTCATTTTTCAGTGAGGATACTTAGGCTCAGAGAGGTACAACAACTGACCAAGGTTATAGGACAGTGAGCTCTAGAGTTGGCTAGAATTCAGAACTGCATATCATCAAAGTCCAATTCTTTCTGTTAGTGATCAATGAAATCTTTGACTAGGATAATCGGATCATTGAAAGGCTACATGAATTGTTTCATGGCATAATAAAATGCAATTTTCACCCTCATGTGCTGATTTGAAGACATGTGGGTGGCTTTTTCAGTTGTGACAACACCTACAAAGGTTGCTATTGGTGGTGGGGGAAGTAAAGGGAGTGTTTGGCAAGGGTGGTGCTATACTGCCTACAGTTCCTGATGTAGTTTCATGCAACAATGACTTTCCATTTAACCTGCTGAATTTTGAAATTCATATATACATAAAGGTGGGAAATATTTTCACTATTATCTGAGCTTAATGCCTAACTTTCCTCTACATATAAGTCCTCAATTTCTTTTTGTTTTCCTAAATGGTTGTAATCTCCTCTACAGTTTCAGGGATGCAATCTTCATGCAAATGGAAAAAGAGCATAGATTTTTCTGAGGGGTTGGAGTTTTGCCAAAGAGTCATTTATAAGGCACTTGCGGCATTTACATTGTCAATGAGGCTCATTTATATCATTCTGTATTTGGAGCTGTCACACCCCTGTGATTCTACATATAGGTGCAAGAATCTGGTTCATCATTTTATATAGAGTTGTCAGACCTGATAATTTGTGCAATGTAATCCATACTATTCTATTTTAAATGTGTGTTTTTTTCTGTAGGTTATTGTAAGAACATAATATTAATTTTCTTTTAAAAATCAAGTGGATTATTACATTTAATTATCTACTAATTTAATTTCAGCACAGAAAAAAAAGAGGTTATATAAATTATTTAATATGGCAAGGGTGTTGAGTATATTAGGCTGAACACCATCCATTTTCTGGTCAGTCCTTCAGAGGAAGGCTAGAATCAGGTAGCACTGGCCTGTGATTGTAGAGCAGGTTTTGTCCTGCTGTGGGCTCTCTAGTCAAAATTGTTATTTTTCTCTCTTCCTCTTAGATGCTTTTAATTATTCAGTTCTTTTCCAGTGATGATGCTGTTTTGCAGCCTGAGTAATAAAATTTAAGTACGGATTCTCACTGTTTTCACTTGGGAGGCTGCACAATTACTTCCATTTTTATGAAACTTATTTTGTTATTGTTGTTGTTTTTCATTTAAAAGCTAGAAATAGATTCTCTCTCTGACAAGATTGTGGTAAACAACTAAGGATATCTACATGTATATCTAGATCTAGATCTAGATATCCTACACTTAACTTTTAGTTAATTTTCTTTTATTATTAAGGTATTTCTGTTGTGGCTTAAATCTTTATAAGCAGACTTTCACTCTGAAAGCTCTAGTTTGTTCATTATAAACTTGAGGCCGGTGCACAAAATTCATTCACTTGGGTGGCAGGGGTGGGGGAGGTAGGGGGGCGGGGATCCCTCAGCCCAGCCTGTGCCCTCTGGCAGTTCAGAAGCCCTCAGGGAATATCTGACTGATGGCGGGCCTAAGCCAGCAGTTGGACATCCTTAGCCCTGCCATGGAGGTAGGAGAAGCTCCCACCATTGATGCTACACTCGGCAGCCATGAGCCCGACTTCTGGTGCATTGACCACCAAGGGGCAGCTCCTGCATTGAGCATCTGCCCTCTGGTGGCCAATGTGTGTCATAATGACTGGTCATTCTGCTGTTCAGTTTATTTGCATATTAGGGTTTTATTATATAGGAGTAATTATATTTGACAATCTTTCCTGAATCCATGGAAAAGTTCTATGTTTTCTTAGTGCTATTATTACATAAAATTTTAATTATTTCCTGATTTGGCTTTGCAGGCTGTGATCTGCTTATTTTCTATCCTTATTACTTTTTATTTTTCTTGGGGGAGGGTAATTAGTGCTGCTAGTTTTGCAGTTTTCTTGATACTCAGGTATTAACTGACATTTAGGTTTACTGGCCCAGCAGTTTTGCCCTGAAACTGTGACATTTGGGATGAGTAAGGTATTTGTCCTTGTTCACAGTCAGGAAGGCCATTTCTTAGGATTCAAAATAGGCTCATTGTCTCAAAGGTAACTGGTATTTCAGACTCAGGAAAACATACCACAAAGTCATTTATTGGTTGTTAAAGGAAGCTATAGAATTGCACAGCAATTTTACTTTTAAACTTTATTTAATTCTATTTCATGTGAAGTTAATATGCATAAAATATCAACCTTTCAGCATAAAAATAATGACAACAATAACAATAAAGATAATAACCCTTTATTGAGTCTAGGTGTCAGTCAACTTTCTCATCACTTTAAATATTTTAATGCTTAAATAATTAATAAATGAGGCAATGTCATTGCCCCAGTCTACAAATTGTGAAACGTGCCTGTGGTCACCTGGTTTTTAAACTGCAAAAGTGAGAATTGAACCTAGGTCTGACTCTGAAACTCGGGTTCTTCACAGTTGTTTTTTCTGTGGTATAAAAATTTCAAATCTGTCGCTTTGGCCATGTCTCTGTGAATGAACAGATTTTACCAGTCATTGAGTTTGGGAAATAATTTGTCATTTGACTCTTTATTGATGTTTCCTAGTGACTACACATTTCTCAAAGAACAGTTTTAAGTGAACAAACTTTCAGCTGTCTCAGAAAAATATGCTGATAAAGTGGTACTAGTTCCAAAACTGACATAATAAAACATAAAATAGCAATTTTGATTATAAAAGCATAAAATAATTGAATTCAGCTTCAAAAGGACTCTGCAAATAACTTGTATACACCAAGATTTTATTACACTACAGTGATCTGCTTTTGAAGACTTTGAAGTTAAATATCTTCAAGTAAGTTAAAAGTATGCAGCTTAGAACCAAAAATAAAATTGCTTGAGGCCTCTAATTATCTACTCATTTGAATTTTTGAATTGTAAAGAAAATCATATCTGGCCTTTGTGCATGTGCATTCCTCAGAACAAACCACAGAGAACTAAGAAATTGTTGAAACTTAAACTAGGTCTCTCCATAAACAAACAGACCTTGATTATATAAAGCATTACTGTCTCCTCAGAGAATGGAGACATATTTGTAAAGCATGAGCCTAAAACTTGACATCACAGCTTACAATTTATGTGGCCATGAACAAATTACTTTTTTGGATTCAATAATTGAGCAATAAAAACAGAAGTTTTGCAATTTTTATTTTAGAATTGTTTCTTAAGAATATTTTTCATCCTAACATCATTCGTCATAGAATAACTTCTATTTATTTATTTTTTTTAGTTACCACATTTGTTTCTTTATTTGGAAAATTAGCTCATATGTATTGTAAGACACAAAGTACAACTTTGTATCATAAGTTCTTACTCAAGAAAATTGAAAATCTGGGAAAAAAAAATATATATATATATATATATATATATATATATAAAGAATAAATCCTATTCACAAAACTCCAAAATAACAAAACATTTTTGTGTACATCTTTTCATTTCTTTTTCTTTATATGTTTGCAAATGGTTAACTCAATAATATTTTATTACATTAAATAGGCATTAACCATCAACCTAGAAGCAATCACTCAATGTCCCCATTTACACAGTATAATTTAGGGCTTATTTTTAATCAACATAATTACACTGTACTAATAGATTTGACACATTCCTTGCAAGTTGTTTATACATTTCTTTTGATTCCATGGGTTCTTCCATCCAAATGTAGTTAACTTTCTTGGACTCCCTTTGAAAAATTTATGTAAACTGCCCCTACGCTGTGATTTTGTGCTGCCTCCAAGTTCCTGGGAACTCCTGAATGTGCTTCTGATCTGTCTTGTCCACGTCCTTTTGGTATCCAGCTCCTGTACTAGCAAAAGGGTATAATTGCTTCAGTAAGGCCTGATTCAACCTCCTTAACATTACTGCAGAACCTATCAAATCTCTGAGATTCTTGACTACACATTCGGAAATTCCACACATTGTTCTGTTTATTCTACAGTCTATTCATGATTTACTTTATTTTATCTTGCTATTGTAGTGATTGAAATTAGGAACTATTGAGGAATCCCCTTATGGCTAGGCTTGCAACACTTCCTCCCCTAAAGCCAGGCCTGCAAACTATTAAAGAAGGGGAAGGAGAAGGTTCAGAATCAGGGTTAAAAGTGTGAACCTGCCTCTGATTAACTGCAATCTTGAGCCTCTTATCTTCGGCCAGACCACAACACCTGAACCACGGCTTCCTGAGTCAGTTGGGCTAACTAGGTCAATCAGCCTTACTAGGAACCTCCTGGGTTAGCTGGTCCCTTGCTGCCTGAGAACCAATTAGCAGTACTTGTCTGCCGTAGTCACCCTAGACTCTGTCATCTGGGCACAAGCCCTAGGACATGGGACCTCTGCCCAAAAGGCCGAGCTGATTGCCCTAACTCAGGCACTCCGATAGGGAAAAGGAGCCAGGTTGCTGCGTCCGCTAAGGTTTGAGCCCAGATTCAAATCTGTAATAAATTTAGGTGAGCCCAGATTAAAATCTGTAATAAATTTAGGCCTGTTTGAATTCGGTTGGTCTTTGTGGTCTGTCTTGTGGGGACTCGCTCCGTTACAGCTATGTGCAGGTAACTTCACTCCATTAACATTATTCCAACCACATTGAACTTTTCCCCAAAAAAGCTGTTTACCTGAGTCCTGAACTCTGCCTTAGGGAAGCTTTTTTTCATATACACACACACACACACATACACACACACACACACACACACACACACACACATGTGTGTGTGTGTGTGTGTGTGTGTGTGTGTGTGTGATTTTTTACAGAAAGGAAGGGAGAGGGATAGAGAGCTAGAAACATCGATGAGAGAGTAACATCAATCAGCCGCCTTCTGCACACCCCCTACTGGAGACCAAGGTACATGCCCTTGACCGGAATCAAACCTGGGACCTTTCAGTCCGCAGGCCA
This sequence comes from Lasiurus cinereus, assembly GCA_011751065.1. Taxonomy (NCBI): domain Eukaryota; kingdom Metazoa; phylum Chordata; class Mammalia; order Chiroptera; family Vespertilionidae; genus Lasiurus; species Lasiurus cinereus. Next base: position 34,268,875 of record JAAGEH010000005.1, on the reverse strand, counting down.
ATGCTCTATCCACTGAGCCAAACCAGTTTCAGCAGAAAGCTTTTATTCTGATCAAGCTAGTCTTTCCTGTTTGTAGAGACATCAAATCTTCTTTCTAGAATTATAGAACCTTATCCCTCTTGGTATCAAAATCAAGGCAAGTTATAAAAAATGAAAAGGAGCAGCTGTGAGATCATAAATGCCAAGTTTAATTAAAAAAATTATTTTCTAGTCCTCCATATACATGATTTGGATTTTGTGCAAATTGAGAGGGTTCCTAATTACTTTGTACAGTAATATCAGGATAGGATTAGTTTCCACCTGGCAGTTTAGGTGCCAACCCAACTGGATTATTTATCTACTGTATAATAGAGTTCTACAAGCTAAGTGTTTGGTTCACAAATCTGATTTCCATATAGATTTCACAGTTATAGTCTTGTTTACTGAAAACACAGCATACTTAGGAAATAACTCACAACAGATATTTGGTTGTAACTTGGTATGCAAAGCTCAATTATACAAGTATTCAGTCTGCAGACTGCCAGTCTTAAAAGAGACCATCAAGTTTATCTATTTATGTAGATCCTCATGAAGAAAGTATGCACAGAACTAATAAATGCTAAAGCTTGATCTTGAACCCAGATTGCCTAAAAATACTGAATTCAGGTCCAGTATATATCCCTCCAATTTGATTTGCTTTAATTATATTCCTTAATGTAAAGATTGTGGGAGTTATAGTCATTTTGCTTATATTTTAAAAGTAAGCCTTGAAATATATCTGACCCCATTCTATATCAATTTCATATAGAGCTAGGGTAACAATTTGTAGTGACTTGTATTAATGAGACACAGTTGCATAGTAAAAAATGAGAGGATGTGAATTGAAATGATTTAGTGTCCTTAAAATAAATCATCCAAAATTTCTTTATAATACCAAAAGGAAACTATTTATCCTTAGTTTGTGATAAAATTGTGCAATCTGCTTTGGAAAAATCCCCATAAGTGAGGTAGTTGAAAAGCATGATTACTTTGACATTACACCCACTCAATGCTACACATATTCTTGTAAGTTCTACTTATTAAGTGGCCAGAATTCAGGTAAAATTTATTTTATTTTGCCTTAACACAAGTAAGGCACATCTGATTCAGTGATTTTTCTTTAAGTTAAGAATTAACTTTTATTTACAAAGCAAATTTAAAGGAGGCAGATTTTCTTTCAAAATTGGCTTTAAATGTAGTGGAATAATACATACTTCCACAGTGTTTTTAGCTGAAATCTGTACCTAACTGAGTGCATCTTAACACTATAGCATTTTTACTTTGTAGCCATACTTAATTAGTTTGGTTTTCAGGGACTTTGTCATATTCAATAGCTTAGAATAATGATTTTCAATCGTTTGTATCTCATGCTACACATTTATTAAAATTTTAGGGGACGCAAAAAATGTTATATTTTTTGGCAATCTAACAAAATAAATAGGTATAATTTTGATTTACTCACACCTGCTGGCTATTGTTGTGTGGCTGTTGTCATTTTTTAATTTGACAATCTAAAAGAAAAGGTCATTGTCCCTGAATAAATAGTCAGGTATTGCATGTTTAGAAATTCTTGCAGCGCACTGGTTGAAAGTCCCTAGCCTAGAACTATTTATGTTGATTTTTTCTCATTATGGTGTTTACTAATCTAGCTCACATACAAAAGTGCTAATTAATTTAACACAGCAAAGAACATGAGTGATACGAGGGGAAGACAATCATAAGGCATTGCCTAATTGAGGTTCCTGCATTCCCGTGATCATCACTCACATTAACACTCCTAATAGATATTTCACATGGAAGATATAGGCAAGTATACTAGTATAGTTCTAAATTAAAGTTTATTCCATAAATCTCTGGTATTTTATTTTCTTTTTTAAAATTTTATTTTATTGTTTAAAGTATTACAAATATGTCCATTTATTCTTGGTTGACCAGTTTGTTGGAATAGAGTTGTCATAGTATTTGTTTACAATTCTTTGGATTTCTGTGGGGTATGATCTTATTTTGCCTCTTTCATCTCTGATTTTGTTTATTTGCATCCTCTCTCTCTGCTTCTTGGTGTTCCTTGCTACAAGTTCATCAATCTTGTTTATCCTTTCAAAGAACCAGCTCTTGTTTTCATTGATCTTTTGTTTTGTGTTTGTGGTCTCTATGTCATTTATTTCCACTCTGATCTTTATTATTTCCTTTCTTTTACTTACTCTGGGCTTTTGTTGTTTCTCTCTAATTCTTCAAGATGCAGATTTAGATGTTTTATTACCAGTTTTTCTTTTTCTTTTCTTTTCTTTTCTTTTTTCCCCCAATGACCTTCCCACGCCCTCCTCTGCCCACTAGAACATGCCCTTACCCCCAACCCCTCAGTACCTTGTGTCCATTAGTTATGCTAATATGCATACATGCAAGTTCTTTGGTTGATCTTTTACCCCTCCCCAGCCTTCACACTATAGTTTGACAGTCTGTTCGATGCATCTTTGCCTCTATATCTATTTTTGTTCATCAGTGCATAGTGTACTTTATATTCCACAAATTAGTGAGATCCTGTATTTTTTTCTTTCACTGATTGGCTTATTTCACTTAGCAATAATGCTCTCCAGTTCTATCCATACTGTTGGAAATGTAAGAATTATTTCCTTTTTTACAGCAGCATAGTATTCCATTGTGTAAATGTACTACAGTTTTTAATCCATTCATCTGCTGATGGGCACTTAGGCTGTTTCCAACTATTAGCTATCATAAATTGTGCTGCTATGAACTTAGGGGTGGCATATATCCTTTCTGATTAGTGTTTCTGTTTTCTTGTGATATATTCCTAGAAGTGGTATTACTAGGTCAAATAGCAGTTTCATTTTTAATTTTTTGAGGAAATGCCATACTGTTTTCCACAGTGGCTGCACCAGTCTGCATTCCCACCAGCAGTGCACAAGGGTTCCTTTTTCTCCACATCTTCTCCAGAACTTGTAGTTTGTTGAATTGTTGATGATAGTCATTCTCACAGGTGTGAAATGTTACATCATAGTTGTTTTGATTTGCATCTCTGAGATGATTAGTGACTTTCTGCATGTTTCCATATGTCTCTTGGTCTTCTATATGTCCTCTTTTGAAAAGTATCTATTTAGGTCCTTTGCTCATTTTTTTGATTGGATTGTTTATCTTCCTTTTGTTTAGTTGTATGAGTTCCCTGTATATTTTGGATATTAAACCCTTATCAGAGATAACATTGGCAAATATGTTCTCCCCATGCAGTGGGCTTTCTTCTGGTTTTGCTGATGGTTTATTTTGCTGTGCAGGAGCTTTTTATTTTGATGTAGTCCCCTTTGTTTATTTTCTCCTTAGATTCCATTGCCCTAGGAACTGTATTGGTAAAGATATTGCTATGACAAATGTCTGCTATTTCGGTCCTATGGATTCTTCTAAGATTTTCATGATTTCCCATCTTATATTTAAGTCCTTTATCCATTTTGAGTTTATTTTTGTGTATGGTGTAAGTTGGCGGTCTAATTTAATTTTTTTGCAAGTATCTGTCCAACTTTCCCAATACCATTTATTGAAAAGACTGTCTTGACTCCATTGTATGCTCTTGCCTCCTTGGCCAAATATTAATTGAACATAATGGCTTGTAAATTTCTGAGAAATTTGTCAAATGCTTTTTATGTATAAACATGGTTTTTATCTCTCAGTTTGTTTATGTGGTGTACCATGTTTATTGATTTGTGGATATTGTACCATCTTTGCATCCCCGCAATAAATCCTACTTGGTCATGGTGTACTAGTATGATCTTTCTAATATAATGCTGGATTTGATTTGCTAGAATTTTGTTAAGAATTTTGGAGTCTATGTTCATGGGGGATATTGGCCTGTAGTTCTCTTTCTTTGTATTGTCTTTTTCTGGTTTTGGGATTAGGGTAATGCTGGCTTCATAGAAAGAGCTTGGATGTGATCCTTCCTTTTTAATTTTTTGAATAATCTGAGGAAGGCATATTTTATTTCTTCTTTGAATGTTTGATAAAGCTCTTCTGTGAAGCTATCTGGTCCAGGGTTTTTGTTTGTTGGAAGTTTTTTTAATTACTGCTTCAATTTCCCCCATAGATACTGTCTTATTCAGGTTTTCTTATTCCTCCTGGTTGAATATTTGGAAGGTCATATTTTTCTAGGAATATGTCCATTTATTCTTGGTTGACCAGTTTGTTGGAATAGAGTTGTCATAGTATTTGTTTACAATTCTTTGGATTTCTGTGGGGTATGATCTTATTTTGCCTCTTTCATTTCTGATTTTGGTTATTTGTATCCTCTCTCTTTGCTTCTTGGTGATCCTTGCTACAAGTTCATCAATCTTGTTTATCCTTTCAAAGAACCAGCTCTTGTTTTCATTGATCTTTTGTTTTATGTGTGGTCTCTATATCATTTATTTCCACTCTGATCTTTATTATTTCCTTCCTTTTACTTACTCTGGGCTTTTGTTGTTTCTCTCTAATGCTTCAAGATGCAGATTTAGATGTTTTACTACCAGTTTTTCTTTTCTTTTTTTTTAGGTAGGCCTCTAATGATATGAACTGTCCTCTCAGGACTGCTTTCACTGTGTCCCAAAAATTTTGCATTGTTGTGTTTTCATTGTAGTTTCTTTCTAGGGTGTTTTTTAATTTCATCTTTGATCTCTTTGGTAACCCATTTATTGTTTAATAGCATGCTATTCAGCCTCTAAGTGTTTGAATTTTTATGATTGTTTTTATTGGAGCTGATTTCTAATTTATGCCATTGTTATTGATATGATTTCAATCTTCTCAAGTTTGGAGAGACTTTGCCTGTGTCATATGTGGTTTATCTTTGAAAATGTCCCATGTGCACTTGAGAAGAATTTACATTCTATATTTTTGGAGTGGAATGTTCTAAAGATGTCAATTAAGTCCATATGATCCTATGAGTCATTTAGGATTGCTGATTCTTTGCTGATTTTTTTTGTCAAGAGGATTTATCCAATGATATTAATAGGGTATTAAATTCTCCTACTATGATTTTATTGCTGTCAGTCTCTACCCTCATATCTTCAATAAGTTTTTGTTTGTTTGTTTGTTTTTGTTTTTTTATGTATTTGGGTGCTCCTGAATTGGGTGCATATATGCTTATCAGAGTTATGTCCTCTTCCCTTTAGAATTATGAACTGGCCTTTCTTGTCTCTTGTTATGATCTTCACTTTGAGGTCTATTTTATCAGATATATGTATTGCTACCCAGCTTTTTTGTTTTTTTCATTTCCATTTGCCTGATAGATATTTTTCCATCCCTTTACTTTCAGTCTGTGTGAGTCCCTTGTTCTGAGGTGGATCTCCTGTAGACAGCATATATATTTGTCATGTTTTCTTATCCATTCAGTCACTTGATGTCTTTTGATTGGAGCATTTAATCCATTTACACTTAATATTATTAATGATAGGTACTTGTTTGTAGCCATTTCTGTGCTTTATGCCTGTGTTTCTTCCTTCCTTTCTATTTTTTTTCTTTTTACAGCATTACCTGTAGCATTTCTTGCATTGCTGGGTTGGTAGTGATAAACTCCCTTAGTTTTTTTTTTGTTGTTGTTGTTGTTTGTTGTTGTTGTTGTTGTTGTTGTTTTTGTCTGTGAAACTCCTGATTTCCCCTTCATTTTTGATTGATAGTCTTTCTGGATAAAGTATTCTTGGATTCAGTTCTTTGCTTTGCATCACTTTGTATACTTCATTCCATTCCCTTCCAGCTTCATGTGTTTCTGTTGAGAAATCATTTTATAATCTGATGGGGGATCATTTGTAGGTAACTCTCCATCTCTCTTATGCACCCTTTAAGATTCTCTCTTTGTTGTTAACATTGTAATTTGCCATTGTAATTAGGATGTGCCTTGGTGTAGGTCTTTTGTGATTCATCTTGCTTGAAACTCTGTACTTGTGTGACCTTTTTCTTCCCTATATCAGGGAAGTTTTCTGACATTATTTCTTCAAATAGATTCTCTAATCCTTGTTGCTCTTCTTGTCTTTTTGACACTCCTATTATACATATGTTACTTTGCTTCTTCTTGTCCCAAATCTCCTGTAGGCTCTCCTCCTTTTTTGAATTTTTTCTCCAGTTGGTGTTCAGATTGGACTTGTTTCTATACCTTATATTCTAACTCACTAATTAGGTCCTCCACTTCCTATAGTCTACTGTTGAAATCTTCCAGAGCATTTTTTATTATAGCTATAGCTATGTCACTTTAGATTTCCTCCTGATTTTTGCATAGATTCTTGAGTTTCTCATCCATCTGGTTTATGAACTGTATGACCATTACTCTGACTCCTTTTTGTCATATTGCATGTCTCAAGTTTCACTTATTTCCTTTCTTGGCGATTCCTCTTTTTCTTTCCTCTGGGGATTGTTTTATTGTTTTCCCTTTCTATCACCAGAAGGTCCAAATGCCAAGTTACAGGGACCTGAGCCATGTGCAAGGGGAGCATTGTGCCACCCAAATGTCACTGAATAGCTTCAATACTGAGACATGTGACTGCCATGGGTTGGGAGGACACACACACACCGAGAATCAGAGTCACCTGCACTAAGTGTGGGCTCGTGCATGCACATAGAATCAGGGACCCCACATAGGCTGCACTCAAAAAAGTCCCTATGGGCATACATCAAAAATATTTGTCCCTTAGTGTGTGCCAGGAGTCAGAGAACACATGTGCATGTGCTGGGGATCAAGTATTAGAGTCTCTGTCACTTGGTGTGGCCTTTCACTGTGAATCAGGGTCCCAGTGTGCATGTGCACTGAGAATTGGAGTCACAGGCACTCAGTGTGAGTACACTGAGAATCAGGGATCCCATGTGTGTATGATGAGAAACAGAGTCCCCACATGTATATGCCAAAAGTCAAGTCACTGTTGCTCAGTGCTGCCTTTTGCATGGTGAATCAGTGTCCCCAGTCTGCTGGAGGAGCCAGGTTGCACAGCTGCCCTCTGTGGGCAGGAGGCCTGTTCACATGCGCTGCAGGAAACAAACCCTCTGTGTCCACATGCCCAGAATCAAAATCAGGCAGCCCAGCTGCCCTGTGTTGGTGGGAGACCCACTCCTGTGCCACAGAAAACATACTCCCTGTGTCCACACACCCAGAGTCAAAGTTAAGTTGCATAGCCACCCTGTGTTGGCAGAAAGCCTGCATGCACAGAGCAGGTCTGGCACATCCTATGCTGCCGCAGCAGGTCAGCAGGGAAGGGGGGGTGGGCTTTATAACTCACAGTAATCTGCAGCTGGGATGTGTGGATTCTTGGTGTCCGTGGGTGTGTAGGTCTTTGTCCCAAGTGGTTGTTGTAGGGTCCCGGCTTGCTGTTTGAGACCAGATTGAGTGGTGGTAGGGCTAGGATCCTGGTCTCAAGCAGTACTATTCTTCAAGATAGCTTGTTCTCTGTGCCAATGCTTGTCGCCCCAGAGTGTCCATGGTGGCAGCAGGGTTTTACAGTTCAAGACTGCCCAGTCGGGCTGCCCACTGGAAGACCAGCAGAATTCAACTGTCTCTCTCTCTCTCTCTCTCTCTCTCTCTCTCTCTCTC
>JAAGEH010000005.1:34116793-34261298 GCA_011751065.1 Lasiurus cinereus | reverse complement strand
TCTCTCTCTCTCTCTCTCTCTCTCTCTCTCTCTCTCTCACACACACACACACACACACACACACACACACACACACACACCACTCATCACACACATCTATACATTCTTCTATTACTCCCTCACTCTCTCAAACATTCCCCTTCCCTGCCTTCTTGCTGGTTACCATCTTACCCTGGCATTTTCTTAACCTTGTGATTTAGTCTCCACTATCTTGAAAGAAGCCAGTATACTATAAGGAATAAACAGTTGACATTGTGGCCAAGCTGGAATCTATTTCAATTTTATTTTGTATTTGCCACTGGATTTATATAACTCCTTGTACCCAAAGGTTGTTATAAAATTTAAATCTGATAAACCATGCAAAATGCTTATCACATGCCTGGAACATGGTAAGTGGGAAAATAAGTGAGGCATAATGAAAATTATTATGATTACTAAAAATCTCTTCCATCCTTAAACACTGCATCCCAGAGTTTACTGGGTAAAACCATTCTCTGCTCTTGGAAAAAGTCTTAGTGTGTCTCCTAAACTGAGTACTTGGACTAAAAATAAAAAGGGAATGGGATGAGAGGGGAGAAGGAGCAAGATTTATCAAGATCTATAAAATAAGACTGCCCACTTGAGTCTTGGTATTCTGTATAATAAAGAGGTAATATGCAAATTGACCATCACTCCAACACACAAGATGGTCACCCCATGTGGTCAAAGATAGCCACCTCTATGTAGATACAAGAAGGCCAACAAGGGAGGGAAGTTGGGAGGGTCCAGGCTTGCAAGGGAGGGCAGTTGGGAGAGATAAGATCTGCAGGGGAGGAAAGTTAGGGGTAACCAGGCCAGCAGAGGATGACAGTTGGGGGCAACCAGGTCTGCAGGAGAGTACAGTTGGGTGGAACCAGGCCAGCAGGGGAGAGCAGTTAGGGGTGACCAGGCCAGCAGGGGAGGGCAGTTGGAAGTGAACAGGCCCAACAGGAAGGGGAGTTAGGTGTGACCAGTCCTGCTGCGGAGGGCAGTTAGGGGCAACCAGGTCTGGAGGGGAGGGCAGTAAGAGGCAATTGGGCCAGCAGGAGAGGGAAGTGAGGGGTGGCCAGGCTGGCAGGTGAGGGCAGTTAGGAGTGACTAGGCCAGCAGGAGAGGACAGTAAGGGCCAATTGGGTCAGCAGTGGAGGGCAGTTAGGAGCAACCAGGCTGGCAAGAGAGGTAAGTTAGGGGTGACTGGGCCAGGAGGGGAAGACAGTTATGGGCAACCAGGCCAGCAGGGAAGGCAGTTAGGGGTGACCAGGCCAGCAGGGAAGGGCAGTTAGGGGGAATTGGTCTAGCAGGGGAGCAGTTAGGTATCAATCAGGCTGGCAGTGGAGCGGTTAGGGGGTGATTAGGCTGGCAGGCAGAAGCAATTAGGGGCAATCACACAAGCAGGTAGGGGAGCATTTGGGAGCCAGCAGTCCTGGATTGTGAGAGGGATGTCCAACTGCCTGTTTGGGCCTGATCCTGGTAGGGGATCCCAGATTGGAGAGGATGCAAGCTGGGCTGAGGGACACACCCCCTCCCTCATGCATGAATTTTGTGCACCAGGCCTCTAGTTTATAAGTATTTTTCATCCTGCTTGTGAGAGTTACATTTTTTAAGGGAATACTGTAGTAGGTGAGGATCTTACAAGTTATATTGAGTAACCTTTCTACTTCTAAAGAAAACTGGATTGGGGTAGGGAAAAAACTTCCATTTATCAATAGGACCACACTGCTTTGTAACAACTAACTCACTGTATCTCTTAGTCAAATTGAAAAATACAGTTTAAAAAGCTTTTGAAGGGCTACCAAAATTATTTTTAAGTCAAATTAAAAAAAAAAAACAACTTAGTTTTAAGATGGACAAAGATTAATATCTGTTTTTTTCTGTTTGTTTTCTTTTGTTTGTTTGTTTACAAAATGCACTCTTATTGCTCATAATCTCAACAAGGACCCAGACTTATACATATTTTATAAAGTTTGGCTTATTCAAACATATAAAAGGATTTAGCAAAATCAAGATTTGGTTGCATATCATTTATTATATATAAGGTTTACCAAGGGGGAAACTCTAGATTTATTAAATGCACAAATGTTGATTGAGTGTGTAACAGGCACTGTTAGATACGTGAATACGGAAATATATAAGCCCTCATGCAGTTTACCTTCTAAACAGAGCAACACATAATGTATTCTAGCATTTTTTGTAAGCAAATTCTAGAGCACTTACCATATAATATTGTCAGGAAGTATTTGTGTGTCTATCACACACAATTAATTCTGCTTTTCTTAAGGTTAATTGTTGTACTTTTCTCATTGTTTCCTAGAACCTGGCACCAAACAACTTGTCAAGAGCTGCTCTCTTGTAAGAATAAGGAGAATTTAAAAGTCTGAATGAGGACATCTGCTTCTATCTAAAATGGAATAAGAGGATGAGTATTGCAAAAATCTTTACAAATGTTGGCTATACCAATAATGTGAAATATATGATTTTCCTCACCTATAAATTGAGAGAGTATTTGGTGTGATCATTTCTAAACTACTTTCCAAACTTTAAAGTTAATAGCCCTTCAAAGTTAGTTTCATTTTGGGCTCATTTTAAGAACATTTATTCCTGGGATTTGCTGTTGTAAGTGCATAGTGTGATATTAAATCCGGCAGTAAATATATTCTGTCTTCTGCTGCAGTATGCACTGCTAATGTTTTCTCTTGAAGCACTGGAAAAAGCAAGTGAAACAAGTAAGAGCAAGCAATAACTGATGATAAATCTTTATTACATGACTTTAAATAAATAGGTTTGCAAAATGGGAAGCCCTGGAAAATGTAGAGTGTACTGAAAAAAAAACAAATGTTTTTCAGGTAAGTAGTTTTTCTGTAAATGAATGTAAGAATTGACTGAACAATTCTGTGTTTAGCATCATGACTTAATGTGCTACCTGTGTTTCTTATTGATTTATTCTAGAAGCAAAACAATAATATTACTTAACACTGTTTTACAGACAAGCAATCTTTAATTGTAGATTTGCAATGAAAAATTGATTTTCAAATGTACAAATCTTTACAACGGCTTTTATTTTTTATTAGAATTGTATACATATCACTAAATATGCAAAATAAATAAATATATTAAATTAGATATATCACTATGAATGAAACAACCAATTCTTTTCAAAACTTTAAATGGTTTTCTTTGAATATACTTTATTTAGTCAGTTTGTAGATTATGTCTCACAATGAATTTGGAATATTTAAAAAATCATCTTCTTGATTCTCTTCTTAGTATAAACTGTGTTAACTTAATATGGAATTTATGTATTTCCCATTCAATGAACAATCCAATATTGTTTATTGTTCATAGAAATGAGCCATAACCAGCTTGGCAGGCAATGCTCAGTGGTTGAGCATTGACTTAAGAATTAGGAGATCATGGTTCTATTCACAGTCAGAGTACATGCCCAGATTGCAGGCTCGATCCCCAGTGGGGGTCTTGTAGGAGGCAGCTGATCAATGATTCTCTCTCTAATAATTGATGTTTCTATCTCTCCCTCCCTCTCCTTTCCTCTCTAAAATAATTAAAAATGTATTTTTAAAAAATAAATGAACCATAACCATATCCAAAGCAAAAACAATACTTTTAGAAACTTTTTATAGAGAAAATATGTTATTCGATTATTTAATTATCCATGCTAGTTCTGATCTTCCAAATGTTTGTGTTGCTCCCACTGAAATGAATGATCTGGTATAGAAAATTGGCACTTACAGAACCAACAGTCAGAAGGAGGAAAGGTAAAGGCAACTTTTGCTCACACTGTCTTTAGTCATAGTCACAGGCAGCACTGGTGGCCAAAGTCTGTGGTGAGAGTCAAAGGCTAACATTCATCTGGGTAATCACTGTGAGGAATCCTTCGAGGCTCATGGTTGCTCTTGCAAGAAAGACAAAGTGCCCTACAGAATGCACAAGTGAAAGAAAGGAAAAATTAAGGGATTTTTCAATTTTACCTTTTTTTTTTTCTTCAGGATCTTGTGTTTTAACAGTTAAGCCAGAACAATCAATGTTTAATTTACAATGTAATTTTTAAGTCTTCCTCCATTATGTAATACATTCAGTGTATGCTCATTAAAAATCAACACCATATTTGGTACATTTTAATCTTACTTAGATAAAAGTTACTCCAAAGGTTCTAAGAAGATAAAAAATAATATTTCCTTGGAATCTGAGAAATATTTTCTTGGTATCTTTGATAGAATTTAAAAATTATATCACAGTGATAGGACTATAGTATTTGCCAGGAAAATGCAAATTCCCTCAAAACAGGACTCACAATAATATTCCTTTTTATTAAAGCATTTCAGTAACTTCTATATGTATATACACAATAGACTCTGGAATTTGATGACGTATAGTAGCTAGTATTAGACATTTGTAGGTGGGAGGTTCTCATACAAAGGCAACTTCATAGGGAAAATAATACTTTTCTTTACTAGAAATAGAGTTCACTCAGAAATTAAAGGGGTAGTACATGCAAGACAAGCTACTAAGCATTTTAGATATGCAAAATGTTTTAGTGAATAGATACATGGGTCAAACTTGAATTTTTGAAGATACTTAGAACTTACAATATAGAAGAAATGTTTTAAACTTCTGCAATACAACAAAAGCAGTATTTGTGGAGATATATAGCAATAATCGTTATATTACAAAACATAAAGATTGAAATGGTTCAATTAAGTTATTTTTAATTTATTAATGACAGTATTGCAGATGTCCCCTGACATTGTTCCCCCTTCACCCAGTCTCCACCTCTCCCAGGCCTTCACCATAGTATATTGTCTATGTTTTTAGATGTGACATTCATGTAAAGTGAACAGTTCCTTGACATTTCAATACATTCACAGTCTACTTCCAAATAATTTTTACCCCCACTAAGAGAAACCGTGTCCACATTAAGCAGTCACTCTTTTTCTCCCATCCACCCAGACACTGGCAATCACCAATCCACTTCTGTCTTCATTTCTATCATAGTATAGAAAGCCTAAGAAAATAGAAGATATAAAATAATAAAACTAAAGACTGTGATCAGTAAAATTGAAATTAATGTTTTATAAGAAAAATCAAACTGGTAAAATGAATCAATGTGGAGGAGGAAAGAGAGAGAAAGAGACAGAGAAACAATATTAAGTATAATTACTAATGCAATAAAAATTAAAAGTTAGTAAGGTTCTCTAAGAGATTTTATTGTTAATAAATGAGACATATAGGATGACCCCCCAAAAATATGTATACATAGTTTGAATCATTACTAATTCCAATGGGTTAAAACTGAAAAGAAAGAAACATCAATTGAGCGATCAGCAGTTTATACCTTTTTGGGATACCCAGTATATGAAAAGACCTTAGACTCATTAGTATGGAGAGAAATGAAATTAAAAACATTGTGTAGATCCAGTCAACAAGCAAAATTAAGGACCTCCTGACTTTCTTGGTGTGTTAATTGGCTCTAACCAATTTGGAAACAAAAATGTTGTCATTACTTTATAAAATTGAACATGCTTATTTCTTACTTTGCTGTCATTCCTTTATTATAAATAGAACTCCCACACCAGGAGCACTGCTCAGCCAGTGGCCAGGCTCATGGCAGCAGTCTCCCCCACCACCTTGGCAATGCTACTGAGCATAAAGGAGGTAGGCACAGTGGGGTCAGGATGAGCAGAGAGCAGCGTGACACCTGGCCCCAGCTCAGGCTCTTCCCAGTCATCTTCTGGGAAAGATGAACAATATTTTAAATATTTTAAAATAAATGTTTTATATATGAATGGTACATAAATATTACTAGTGACTGTAAATTTATATTTTAAATGGTACCTTATCTACTTTAGTATTTTTATCTAACTTCTTTCTAGAGAAGTTAGATATTTATTGTTTTCATTTCATAATGTGGTCCACAAGAAACTCATTTTAATACAAAGAGAAACATTTGCTTTTCCTCTTTGTTTACAAGCTTTTATTTGCATTATTAGCAATTTTTTAATGAGTAGTTTTTTTGTAAAATTATTATAAACCTAATAGTTCATTTTTTAGAGGATTAGTTTTATTAAACCTGGTAAAAGGATCTATTAATTGACTTAATGGCTTACCATGTATGGCAATATGCTGAAAACGTGTGGCAGTGTGAGGATGTCCACTCTGTCAGGAATGACCACTCTTCCTGAAATTACTGGAACATATGTTCATTTGAAATACAAATATAGAATTCAAGTTTCGTTAAGAATGTTAAATGTCTTGGGGATGGCGGGGGTGGGGGGGGGGGAATAGCAGCCAAATAGGCAGACATGTCTTGAACTTCTTCCCAGGGCCAAACTGGAAATACAACTAAATATGAGAACATCCATCTGAAATTAGCAAATTAGGTACAACTGAAAAGGTGACTTACAACAAGGAGGGGCAGACAATGCCTGGAGACCAGTAGTGAGTATGGTGAAGGCTTGAGAGGTGGCAGACCAGCAACCAAAAGGGAGAGGAGGAACCTGTGTTCCAGGAGTATCAGTTCCTTCAGAAAAATAGAAACTCAGCCGAGGCTGAACACCAGAGTTGCATCCCTTGTCAGCAAGCATAAAATCCAACTGTGAAAAGGAAAAACCCTAGGTCTGCTGGCTGCCTGGGAGTCTGACCCAAGACCACATCACAAAAAATGGCTCTCAGAAAAAGCGGAGCTATTAGGTAAAAGAAGTGTTTAGGGGGCAGTAAGGAGGCGGGGAAGCCCATGAGGGGGTAATGGGGCGATGAGGACACATATGCAGTATCTTAATCAATAATTTCTTTATTGATTAAGATATTGCATATGTGTCCTCATCGCCCCATTATCCCCTCAATCTCTCCCACTCATGCCCCCACCCTCATTGGTTAGGCTTATATGAATGCATACAAGTCCTTTGGTTGATCTCTTCCCCTTACCCCCACCCTTTCCTACCTCCCTCTGAGGTTTGACAGTCTGATCAGATGCTTCTCTGTCCATGGATCTGTTTTTGTTTATCAGTTTATGTTGTTCATTATATTCCATAAATGAATGAGATCCTGTGGTATTTTTCTTTCTCTGACTGGCTTATTTCACTTAGCATAATGTTCTCCATGTCCATCCATGCTGTTGCAAATGGTAAGAACTCCTTTTTTTACCACAGCGTAGTATTCCATTATATAGAGGTACCACCATTTTTTAATCCACTCATCTGCTGATGAACACTTAGGCTATTTCCAAATCTTAGCTATGGTGAATTGTGCTGCTATGAACATAGAGGTGCATATATCCTTTCTGACTGGTGTTTCTAGTTTCTTGGGATATATTCCTAGTATACAGGAGTTCCACTTTTTAGTTTTTTGAGAAAACTCCATGTTGTTCTCCATAGTGGCTGCACCAGTCTGCATTCCCACTAGCAGTGCATGAGGGTTCCTTTTTCTCCGCATCCTCTTTGTCTTTGTTTTTCTTTTCTAAACCTAGAATTCAGGACTTTTCAATATCAATCACTCACAATTTGGTGCAAGGAGGGAGGCATGGATTTGAGGTGCCAGAGAGGCTAAGGAGGAAGCAGGGCTTCAAGATATGGCCAGGAGTCCTGCACTGGGACATTCTTAGGCCTCCAAACCTAAATGGCTGTTTCTTCCCAGAGGAGCTAACCCCTCCCAGTAGCCTCAGAGAAGGTGATACTGCCTGCCATACCCTACATTTTTAGGTTACAGAGGAAACACAGGTAATGACCAAGTAGTTACCACTCTGAATAGTCTCCAGGAGACCTCAGTGACTGGTTCCACTATTCCGGAACCAGACTGATAAACACTCCAGGCCAGCCAATCCCATCGGTTTCCATCAAGGAGTTCTGTCCAAACAAGGGCAGAGTAATATTTTGGGCCACTCCTGGAGGAGTACCTCTGGGTCAGGAAAACAAACACACATCTTATTCCCTGAGAGTGAAATAGCACCACTCCACCTGCAGCCCTCTCAAAAACAGACACTTGAATGATAAAGACTGAAAGCTGCCAGACAGGCAAAGAGGGTGATTGGCCCTGCCAGCTTGCAGCCAAGGCCAGTGGAAACAGACACTAGCAGAGGACCCTTGGCTCATATGGAGCTTCAAGCAGGGACTAAAAGCCAGAGACCAGTGCCTCAAAGTAGTTATCACCTAAATACCTAACAGGAAGCCCAGAATTGGCAGACAGAACAGAAGAGTGGGGTCCTAACCCAGCTCCCCTGGGGCATTAAAATTCAGCTAAAGCAAATGACACTTCTTTTTTATCTTTTTAAATTTTTTATTAGTAGTTTTTTTTTCACCTTTTTCTTCATTTCTTCTCTTTTTTCCTCCCATTTTATTTTTCCTTTTTTTCTTGTTAGTTTTTCTCTTTTCTTTCTTTTCCCCCCTTTTTAAAAACTGATCATCTTTATCTGTTTTATTGATGTTATAACTCTAGTCTTTATTGGTATATTCATGTATATAATTTCCTCTTTCCTTTTCTTATTCTACTTAATTTTTTCTATCTCTTCTCTTATTCTACTAATTTTAAACTTGTTTAACTTCCTATATTTAGGTCTATTTGCTTTCTCCTCTATTATTCTTTTTTTAAATTATTTTTCTTCTTGTCTTCTTATTTCTTTTAATACTCCTCTATTCTAAACCATGGTTCTTCTATTCCTCTAATTTCATAACCTTATTCTTTTTATTTAAGCTCTAGTTTTGAAAAGCATAAATAGAATTAATGAACCTCTAGCCAGGCTCATGAGGAGACAAAAAGAAAGGTCCCAAATAAACAGAATCAGAAATTAAAAAGGTGAAGTAACAACTGAAGACACAGAAATGCAAAGAAGTGTAATAAAATATTGTGAACAACTTTATTACAATAAATGAGACATCCTGGATGAAATGGACATATTCCTAGAAAAATAAAACCTTCCAAAAGTCAACTAGGAAGAATCAGAAAATCTGAATAGACCAATAACTACTGACAAATTGAAGCAGGAATAAAAACAAACAAAGAAAAAAAACTTCAGCAAGCAATAGCCCTGGTCCACATGGGTTCATAGTGGAATTTTGCCAAATATTCAAAGAACTAGCATGATGATTCCTTAACTTATTCAAAAATAATCAAGAGTTATTGCTGAAACCAGTTTGGCTCAGTGGATAGAGTATCAGCCTGCAGACTGAAAGGTCACAGGTTGGATTCCGGTCAAGGGCATATATGTTGGTTGCAGGCACGTCCCCAGTGTGGGGTGTGCAGGAGGCAGCTGATGGATGTTTCTCTCTCATTGATGTTTCTAATTCTCTATTCCTCTCCCTTCCTCTCTGTAAAAAATTAATAAAATATATATTTTTTAAAATAAAATAAAATAAAATAAAAAATAATAATCAAGAGGAAAGAACACCTCCAAACTCTTTATATGATGCCAGCATCATCCTAATTTCTAAGCCAGATAAATGCATGACAAAGAAAGAGAACTACAGGCCAATACACCTGGTGAACATAGACCAAAAATCCTCAACAAATTTTAGCAAACCAGATCAAACAATACATTAAAATGATTATGCGTTATGACCAAGTGATATTTATTCCAGGGATTCAAAGCTGGTACAACATTTGCAAATCAATAAGTATGATACAGCACAAAAACAGATTACAATACAAAAAACACATGATCATATCAATCAATGCAGAAAGAGCATTTGGAAAAATTCAACACGCTTTTTTGATAAAAAACAAAACAAAAAACAAAACAAAACAAAAAAAACACAACAACAACAACAACAACAAAACTCTCAGCAAAGTGGGAATGAAGGGGACATACCTAAACATAATAAAGGCCATATATTACAAACCTACAATACACATCTTACTCAAAAATTAAAACCATTTCTCCTAAGAACAGGAAAAAGACAGGGATGACCTTCTTTACCACTCTGGCTCAAGATATTTCTGGAATTCCTGGCTCTAGCAATCAGACAAAAAGAAGAATAAAAGGCATCCATATTGGAAAGGAGGAAGTAAAACTCTTATTATTCCCAGATGACATAATACTATACATAGAAAACTCTAAAGACTCCATCAAACAACTACTAGATTTAATAAATGAATTCAACAATATAGCAGAATACAAAATCATCACCCCAAAATCTATAGAATTTGTATACACTAATAGTGAACTCTCAGAAAAAGAAATTTAAAAAAAATCCCATTTACTATTGCAACAAAAAAACTAAGATACTTAGAAATACAGTTAACCAAAGAGGTAAATCCTATACTCTGAAAACTATAGGATATTGAAAAAAGAGATAGAAAAAGATATAAAGTGGAAGAATATACCTTGTTCATGAATTGGTAGAATAAACATCATTTAAATGTATATACTACTCAAAGTAATTTATAGATTCAATGCAATCCCCATTAAAATACCAACTGCATATTTCATAGAACTAGAACAAATACTCCAACAATGTATATATAACCAAAAAAGACTCCAATTGGCTGCAGTAATCTTGAGAAAGAAGAACAAAATTGGAGGAATCACAATACCAAATATCAAGTTATACTACAAAGCCATTGTACTCAAAAAGTCTGATACTGGCACAAGAACAGACATATAGATCAATGGAGCAGAACAGAGAACCCAGACATCAACCCAAACCACTATGCTCAATAAATATTTGACAAGGAGAATCAGTCTCTTCAATAAGTGGTGTTGGGAAAATTGAACAGGTACATACAAAAAAAAAATGAAAATAGACCGCCAATTTACACCATACACGAGAATAAACTCAAAATGAATAAAATACTTAAAGGTAAGACCTGAAACCATAAATATCCTAGAAGAAACCATAGGCCCCAAAATCTCAGACATCTCTCATAGCAACATGTTTACAGATACATCTCCTAGGTATACTACCATTTACCTCTTTGCACACAATATGCCACAATTGCCTAATCATCACAGCTTCCAACTACATGGTAACATTTAGTCTAGTCCAGTGGTCAGCAAACTCATTAGTCAATAGAGCAGCAAAATGAGGCTCTTGAGCCATGGTTTGCAGACCACTGTACTAGGACAATGGAAACTAATGAGAAAATAAACAAATGGAACTACATCAAAATAATAAAAAGCTTCTGCACAGCAAAAGAAACCAACATCAAAATAACAAGTGAGCCCACTACATAGGAGACCATATTTTCCAATGATACATCGGATAAGGGGTTAATCTCCAAAATTTAAACAACTTTAAAAGGAAAATAAACAACCCAATTTAAAAATGGGCAAGGATCTAAATACTTCTCAATATTGGATATATAGAAGCTGAAGAGGAAAATACTCAAAGTCACAGATCATCTCAGAGATACAAATCAAAACAATGAAATGTCAACACATGCCTGTCAGAATAGCTATCATCAATAAATCAACTAACCACAAGTGTTGATAAGTTGTAGAAAAAAGGGAAACCTAGTACACTACTGGTGGGAATGCAGGCTAGTGCAACCACTGTGGAAAACAGTATAGAGTTTCCTCAAAAAATTAAAAATGGAACTTTCATTTGACCAGTCATCCCACTTCTGGGAATACATCTTAAGAAACCTGAAACTTTCACCAGAAAGAATATATGCATCCCTATGTTCATAGCAGTGCAATTTACAATAGCTAAGATTTGGAAATAACTTAAGTGCCCATTAGCAGATGAGTGGATTAAAAAAAAACAAACTATGGAGCATTTACACAATGGAACACTACACAGCAATAAAAAAAAGAACTTTTACCATTTGCAACAACAGAGATGGACCTGGAGAGTATTATGCTGAGTGCAATAAGTCAGTCAGAGAAAGGTAGGTATCACATAATCTCACTCATCTGTGGAATCTAATGAACCAAATAAACTGATGATCAAAAAGACCCACAGTCTTAGAATCATGAATACTATTGAACGTCAGAGGGAAGACAGTGGAGGGTGGGTGAGAAGAGATCAGCCAGTGAACTTGTATGTATATATGCATAATGCGTTGACACAGACAATGGGTGGTGAGGGTCTGGGGGTCATGGGACAGGGAAGCAGGCTAGAGATGTTAATGAGGGAAAAAGGAGGACCTATGCAATACTTTCAACAATAAAGATAAAAAAAAACAACTAAATGTTTTGTTGGGCGGGTGGCTCAGTTGGGTGGAGCATCATCTTATATACACCAAAAGTTTGCAGGTTTGACTCCAGGTCAGGGCACTTACCTAGGTTGTAGGTTCAATCCCTAGATGGAGCACTTAAGGGAGGTAGCCCATTGATGTTTCTTTCTTTCTGACATCAATGTTTCTTTTTAAAAATCTTACCTAATAAGAGAAACATGCAAATTAACCATCACTCTGCTACACCCACAGCCAATCAGAACCAGTATGCAAATTAACACACAAAGATGAAGATCAATTTGCATATGCAGGCACAGAGAGGTGTGAAGCCTGCTGTGAGGGTAAGGGGGTTGGCAGAGGGAGCTACTGGAGTGCTGCTCCAGACAGAAGCAAGGACTTGCCAGCTCCAAGTGGCCCAAGAGCAGGGATGTGCTGGCTCCCAGGTAGCTGGGGTGGGGATTGGGGACTTGCTGGTCCCTGGGCAGCTGGGAGTGAAGCCAGGGGCCTATTGTTGCATAAATATGCCACAGACCTCTAGTAAATAATAAAATAAAATAACTAAAAACATATCCTCAGTGAGGATTTTTTAAAAAGAAAAATACTATATGCCAGAGAAATTTTTAAAAACTTATATGAAAAAAAAGGTAAAGTCCTATTTTGTTTTTGCACCAAATAATCACCTTGCACATATCCATTTGGGATTCATTAATTTTGTATGTGGGGAAGTCTGGTTGACCACCCACCATTCATCTCAGTAGTGGTAACTTTCGTTTTGGGAGATCATTTTATATTCTTTTATAATTTTAATAACCTGCTATATAGAATCTATTTGGTTAAAATATTCACTCATTATTTATTAAACCTAGTGTGTTTTACTCAATGCACTAGGATATAAAAAAGAAGGATATAAAGACCTCCAGAAACTTTCCACCAAATGGGGAAGGCAGATAAGTAAGAGACTATAAATTATTATAATGCAGTTTGCTAAGCACTATTTTGAAGATATTCCCATAATGCTATTGAAGTCCATTTATCTCAGCAGTACTCTGTGAGGTCTGTAGGATGATAATATTACCTCTCTTATGTAGATAACAGTAAGAGGTTCCAGGAATCTCATAGACCACAGCTCTGTGGAGGGACTGTCCTAACGCCAGGGTCTCAGCCTCCTAGTTTTTAGTTCATTGTTCCTTTCACTGGGTCATTCTTGGTTTGATTCCAGTCAAAGGCATGTCATCCCTGGAGCAGGCAATGGTCAGGGCCATGCAGGAAGCAACCAACTAATGTGTTTCTCTCACATCAATTGTTTCTCTCTATCTTTCTTTCTCCCTTTCACTCTCCCTAAAAAAAATAAAAATAAACAATAAACAATAAATTAATGGAAAAATATCTTTGGGTAAAGATCAGTTATTAAAAAAAATAAAAATTGAAATTGAAAATGGTAGTGGAATAGATGGACCTGTCTGCCTTGCTGGGAAGACAGAGAGAGAGCACCTGAGAGTCGCACTGGGAGTGTTTGTTGGCAAGTTAAGAATCAGTTATCCTCCAGGAAAAGGTGGGGGACTGCTGGATGGGGCTCCCCTGAACAGGCAGCCCCACTGCCATGGAGTTTTTGTCTCCTGGAGTAACCAGCGCGAACGTGGAGACCGCGCCATCTTGCAGAGGAAGGTGGATGTCTGCGGCAGTCTGAAAGCTGCAGCTACAGCACCCACCAAACAGCCGGGGGACCCATAACACCACTCTCCTGGACTCAGAGGAGCTCCACACGGCACACAGAAAGGACAGATTTCTCCTGGGATAAGGTAAGGTCTCCTGTCCCACAGAACAGAGACTTGCACACTGTGGGAACCGGGCTGTGGGAAAGCTGCATTTGGAGAGGTCCGCAGATGTGGGGCAGGGCGTGATCCCTAAGTGTGGAAAGGGGACTCTCAGAGCTGTTAACAGAGGGGAGCTCTAGAAAACAATTCATTTTGATCTGAGGCAGAAGGACAGCCTGGGAGTTATTACAGTGTCCCGGCTGCTCAAATCCCCACAAACCAATATTGATAACCACAGAGTAGAAGGATCTAAGCACAGCCTACAGAGGTCCTGTGCTTAGTCTCAGAGGTCAATTCATAAACACTGCCACCCAGTGGATGACGCACAAATTGACTATCGCCTAACCACAAAAGAATAAAGAGATTAAGACACACCTAAGCAGTGGAACACAGGAAACTGCAATATCCTCTTGACTGGGAAACAGGAGTGCCAAGCAGAACAATAGTGGAAGTAAATGACCTCCACTACTGCCCATTCTATTTTTTTTTTAATTTTTTAAATTTTACTTATTTTTTATTTTTGCATATTTTAAATAAAAACCTATTTTTTTCTTTTCTCCTCAATTGATTTTAACATTTTAATGATTATATTTTTGTTTTCAACTAGTATTATTACTACTATTATTTTACCTTTTTGGAAAAAAAAAGTGCATTTTGTTTTTTTCTTTATTTTACTTTGGGATTAGAGTTCTACATTCTATTTTCATCTTACTTTTAGCATAATTTTACTCTACCTCAACTTTACCTATATGCCAACACTCTCCTTCTAACTTTCCCAATTTTATTGTCTTCTTTCTCTTTCCCTTTTCCAACTTTAGATTTTCCCTATTCTTTCTCTTTACCTGGTTAAAATTTCACCCCACTTATATATCTAAATTAAAATCCCCTACTCCAAGTCCATACAAACCTCTCTCTTCTTGTCTTCACTATCCAAAAAATTGTTTTTCTCTAGGTCCTTTTATTGCTGTTTGCCTGAATGGTGATTATATCGATTTTTTGTACTTTTTTATGAGATTGTTTTAGATTATTCTGCTTGTATTATTTTTCTTTTTGTTTGCTTTGTATTGGTTTGTTTTTTAACTCTCTTTTCCCTCGCCTCCCTTGATATTAGTTATTATTTTAGTTTGTATTAATCTCCAGGTACTTGTCGCAGGCATTTGTTGGGATTAATGGCTGTTCTATTAGAGTTTTCCCCTCACATCTATAATTCATTCACCTTTTCTCTCTTATTCTCTTTCTTTTACCTATGACTTTTTTTCTCTTTCTCTTTTCTTCTTCTTCACTTTTTATTTTTTACTATATATATTTTTCTTTTTTTTTCTTCCTTCTCCCAAGTTGATTTGTCACTTCTTTCTTTTCTTTTTTCCTCATTTTCCTCTTCTTCTTTTTCTACTTATTCCTAATTTGTCTTTCATTGGTGGTCACCTTATTTGTGTGTTCTACCTGATCGTGTTGTAGTTTGTGACTTTGAGTCAACATAAGAGAGAAAACCACATAACCAGACACCCAGAGAAGAAAGACCATGAGAAGATGAAGAAACAGCCCACATATGACAGAAAGGCAGGTATCACCAGAAAAGGAAGTAAACAAAATAGAAGGAGAAATAAGCCTGCCAGAGAAAGAGTTCAGAGAAAAGATCATAAGGTGGATGAAAAGAATGGAAGACAAAATCGACAATGTGAGTAAAAGCCAAAATGAAATGAATAAGAGCCAAGACGAAATGAAGAAGAAGCAAGAAGAAATGCAGAATAATCAAGAAGAACAGAAAAATGACATCACTGCTATAAAGAATTCAATAGAAAGCATCAAAAGTAGACTAGAAGAAGCAGAGGACCACACCAGTGAGCTAGAAGACAAGTGAGGAAAAAATACCCAAGTACAGCAGCTTCTAGAAAAAAAAAATTAAAAAGCAAGAGGAGAGCCTAAGGGAACTTTGGGATAACACAAAACAAAACAACATCTGCATAATTGTGGTTCCAGAAAGAGCAGAAACTGAGCAAAGAAGAGAAAACCTGTTTGAAGAAATAATGACAGAAATCTTCCCTAATATGACAAAGAAAAAACCCACACAAATCCAAGAAGCTCACAGAGTCTCAAGCAAAATGAATCCAAAAAAGACTACACCAAGGCACATTATAATTAAATTGGCAAACACCAAAGACAAAGTTAGAATCTTAAAAGCGGCCAGAGAGAAAGAGAAAGTTACCTACAAAGGAACCCCCCTAAGACTAGCAACTGATTTCTCAACAGAAACTCATCACACCAGAAGGGAATGGAATGAAATATACAGTCATGCAAAGGAAGGGTCTGAATCCAAGAATACTGTACCCTGCAAGGCTTTCAATCAAAATTGAAGGTAAAATCAGAAGCTTCACAGATAAAAAAGGACTAAGGGAATGTATTACCACCAAACCAGCAATGCAATAAATGTTAAACAGTCTGCTGTAAAAAAAAAGAAATAGGAAGCAAAGAAGGAACTCAGGAGTAAAGACTAAAAATGGCAACACATAGGTACCTATCAATAAAAATTTTGAATGTAAATAGATTAAATGCTCCAATCAAAAGACATAGGACATAGGAAAACTGATTGGAAAAGAAAACATGATCCATCTGTCTGCTGTCTGCAAGAAACTCACCTCAGGAAAAAAGATGCACACAGATTGAGGGTAAAGGGATGGCAGATGATATTTCAGGCAAATGGAAATAAAAGAAAAGCTGGGGTTGCAATACTTTTATCTGACAAATTAGATCTCAAAGTGAAGGACATAACAAGAGATAAAGAAGGCCACTTCGTAACACTAAAGGGAAGAATCCAACAAGAAGAAATAACTGGTAAACATATACACACCCAATATAGGAGCACCTATATGCATAAAAAAATCGTGGAGGATATTAAGGGAGAGATTGACAGCAATACAATCATAGTAGGAGACTTTAATACCCCACTGTCACCACTGGACAAATCATCTAAACAAAAAATCAGCAAAGAAACATCAATCCTAAATGACTCACTAGACCAGATAAAATTAATTGACATCTTCAGAACATTTCACACCAAAGACACAGAATATACATTCTTCTCCAGTGCACAGGGTCATTTTCAAAGATAGAGCATATGTTGGGTCATAAGAAAAGTCTCTTCAAATTCAAGAAGATAGAAATCATATTAAGCATTTTCTCAGCCCACAGTGGCATAAAACTGGAAATCAACTATAATAAAAACAATAGAAATAAATCAAACACATGGAGACTAAACAGCATGCTATTAAACAATGTGTAACCAAAGAGATCAAGGGAGAAATAAAAAACATCATGGCAACAAATGACTATGACAACACAACAATACAAAATTTATGGGACACAGAGAAAGCAGTTTTGAGAGGGAAGTTCAAAGCCCTACAAGCCTACTGCAAAAAACAGGAAACAATGGTAATAAATTACCTAACCCTACAACTCAAAGAGATATAAAGTGAGCAACAAGAAAAGCCCAGTATAAGCAGAAGGAAGAAAATAGTAAAGATCAGAGCAGAGATAAACAACATGGAGACCAAAGAAACAATTCAAAAGATCAACAAAGCCAAGACCTGTTTCTTTGAAAGGATAAACAAGATTGATCAACCTCTAGCCAGGCTCACGAAGAAGCAAAGAGAGAAGACCCAAATAAACAAAATCAGAAATGAAAGAGGAGAATTATGAACAGACCCCTCAGAAATACAAAGGATTGTCAAAAAATACTATGAACAACTCTATTCCAACAAATTGTAAAACCTGAAAGAAATGGACATATTCCTAGAAAAATACAACTTTCCAAAACTCAGTCAGGAAGAATCTAAACATCTCAATAGTCCAATAACTATGGAAGAATTTGAAGCAGTCATCAAAAAGCTTCCTGCAAATAAAAGCCCGGGACCAGGTGGCTACACAGGAGAGTTTTACCAAACATTCAAGGAAGAATTAAAACATATCCTCCTCAAACTATTCAAAAACATTCAAGAAGAAGGAACACTTCCAAACACGTTCTATGAAGCCAGGATCACCCTAATATCAAAAACAGATAAAGAAAACACAATGAAAGAGAATTGTAGGCCAATATCTCTCATGAACATAGATGCCAAAATCCTCAACAAAATTCTAGCAAATCGGATTCAGCAGTACATCAGAAAGATCATACACCATGACCAAGTAGGATTCATCCCAGGAATGCAGGGATGGTACAATATCCACAAATCAATAAACATGATACATCACATAAAGAAATTGAGAGATAAAAATCACATAGTCATATCAATTGATGCAGAAAAAGCTTTGACAAAATCGAACAGCCTTTCTTGATGAAAACTCTCAGCAAAGTGGGAATAGAAGGATCACACCTCAAAATCATAAAAGCCATATATGATAAACCCACAGCTAACATCATACTCAATGGGCAAAAAACTGAAAACATTTCCCCTAAGAACAGGAACAAGACAGGGATGCCCATTCTCACCTCTCCAGTTGGACATAGTACTAGAAATATTAGCCTTTGCAACTAGACAAGAAGAAGAAATAAAAGGCATCCAAATTGGAAAAGAAGAAGTAAAGCTGTCCTTATTTGCAGATGACATGATAATGTACATAAAAAACCCAAAGGACTCCATCCCAAAACTAATTGACTTAATAAATGAATTTGGCAATGTAGCAGGATACAAAATTAATGCCAAAAAATCTGTGGCACTTCTATACACTAATAGTGAAATGACAGAAAGAGAGACTCAAAAAGCAATCCCATTTACCATCGCACCAAAAAAATTAAGATACTTAGGAATAAACCTAACTAAGTAGGTAAAAGACCTATATGTTGAAAACTACAGGACACTGAAAGAAGTGATAGAGGAAGATGTTAACAGATGAAAGAGCATACCATGCTCATGGATTGGGAGAATCAACATCATTAAAATATCCATACTACCCAAAGCAATCTATAGATTCAATGTATTACCCATTAAAATACCAACGACATATTTCACAGACCTAGAAAGAATTCTTCAAGGATTCATCTGGAACAAAAAAAGACCTCAAATAACCACAGCATTCTGAGAAAGAAGAATAAAGTAGGTGGGATCTCAATACCAGATTTCAAGCTATATTACAAAGCAACTGTTCTTAAAACAGCCTGGTACTGGCACAAGTACAGACATATTGACCAATGGAGTAGAATAGAGAATCCAGATATCCACCCAAACCACTATGCTCAATTAATATTTGACAAAGAAGGCATGAACATACAATGGAGCCAAGATAGCCTCTTGAATAAATAATGTTGGGAAAATTGGACAGATACATGCAAAAAAAAAATGAAACTGGACCACCAACTTACACCAAATACAAAAATAAACTAAAAATGGATACAGGACTTAAACGTCAGAAGGGGAACCATAAAATATTAAAGTAATCCACAGGCAGCACAATCTCAGACATATGCCAAAAGAACTTCTTCACTGATACTGCTCCAAAGGCAATGGAAGCTAAAGAGACAATAAACAAATGGGACTACATCAAAATAAAAAGCTTTCGCACAGCAAAAGAAACCAACAAAACAACAAGACCCCTGTATGGGAGAACATATTTGCAAATGTTATCACTGATAAAGGTTTAATCTCCAAGGTCTACAGCCAACTTACACAACTTAATAAAAGGAAGATTAATGATCCAATAAAAAAAAATGGGCAACGCACCTAAATAGAACCTTTTTGAAAGGTGACAGAAGGAAGGCTAAGAGACACATGAAAACATGTTCAAAGTCACTAATTATCCGAGAGATGAAAATTAAAATGACAATGCGATACCATCTTACACCTGTCAGAAAGGCAATCATCAACAAATCAACAAACGACAAGTGTTGGCGAGGAAGTAGAGAAAAAGGAACCCTTGTGCATTTTTCGTGGGAATATAGACTGGTGCAGACATTGTGGAGAACAGTATGGAGTTTCCTCAAAAAATTAAAAATGGATCTCCCATTTGACCCAGCAATCCCACTCTTAGGAATATATTCTAAGAAAATACAAATGCTAATCAGAAAGGATTTATGCACCCCTATGTTCATAGCAGCACAATTTACAATAGCTACAATTTGGAAACAGACTAGGTGCCCGTCAGCAGATGAGTGGATCAGAAAACTGTGGTACATCTACAGAATGGAATTCTATGCTGCCTTTAAAAAGAAGGATTTCTTACCGTTTGCAGCAACCTGGATGGAACTGGAGAGCATTATGCTAAGTGAAATAAGCCAGTCAATAAAGGAGAAACACCACATGATCTCACTCATTTGTGGATAATAAAGAACATTATAAACTGATCAACAAAAGGATAGACACAGAAGCAGTAAAGTATCAAACAGACTGTCAAATTACAGCAGGAAATTAAGGAGAGGTGGGGTAGATAAAAGATCAACCAATGAACACAAGACACTGAGTGGTTGGGGTATGCCTGGGATGGGGGGCAATGGGGAGATATGTATACATGTAACACAATAAAAAAAATGAAGTAAAGGAAATTTAAAAAAATAAGTAAATAAAAATAAAGAAAAATAAACAAAAATTAGCCAATTCTTTTCAAAGAACTAAGTTGAGATATTTAGATATCATTAGAAACCTCTTTGCACCAGCAAGAAAAAAATACTTGATAAACCATTTTAAGTTTAAGTTTTTGATGGCATAATGGATATTACCCTTTTTTTACATTATATCATTGTACACTAGTCAAGACAATGTAATAACACTTTCAGAGCCACTCAAGTTAGACAGACTTTTCAAAAAGAAATATTAATCACCTAAAATAAATTGCAATAATTAATTAACAATGAAAGATTATAGTAATGAAATTATAATAAAATTTACAGAGCATGAAAAGCATTTCAAAAACATATTTTATTTTAATTTGAAATGTGGTAATGATTTTTTATTAAAACTAAAAGCCTTCTATATTTGAACATACTTTTTTCATGAGCTACTGCTTTTCAGTCTGTATAAAAGAGATTTTCAGAAGAGAATATTTTATTAGTAATGTTTTAGCATCAAAATTTCCAAACCATCAATTTCTTCTTCCTTTTGTTGCATCATTCATAAATCAACTAACATTTTAAACTTAGGTTATTATGATCTAATGTGAAACAAATCATCACTGAAATATTTTTTTCCAAAATTTCATGCGTTTTTACTGAAAGAAAGAATATGTGATAAGGGAAAATCCAAATACCATCTTGAATTAGGTTGATTAGGATTTTAAAAAAATATATTAGGCCTCTCTTTCTCTTTCCCTGTACTGACTAGAAAGGAAGTTAGGAACTTACCTTAAAAATCATTTGGACCAAATAAGTATATCTTAAAATGTGGCTCTTTTTGGGCTGCTCATTAGTAGTTAACCTGTTGCAAGTAAAATGTTCCTATTTGGATATTACTTATCCTTTCCCAGCCAAAGTATAAAATCCACGAGTTTCATCAAATAGCCTGTGTGCAGACTCTTATCTTGAGACCAACAGGAAGACATGTCAGGGTGCTTGTAGTGTCAGTGTCAGCACCAAGACACTGTTAGAAGCTTCATAGTTCAGAGTAGGAAAGTTGACCCCAAGAAGTGATTTGTTGCAAAATTCCATTTGATGGAAGAAATGGAATTAGAACCCAGGATACTCAAATCTAGACATTGTTCTCTTCTATTTTATTCCTTTCACTAGTCATCCTTTTATTTGCCATTGAACACATTTTTTTAAGAGCCTATGTTTGTGAAAAGAATAGAGTTTGCAAATATATTTTTATTCTTCTCTTTCAAGTTTCCACATCTTTATTTGGTGTCAAAAATAGATGTTCCTTCATGTGTTATTCTTGTTAAGCACCATGCAGAAATATAGGTTCACCCATGAAACTGACATGAATTTACACACTACTTAGTGAACTCCTCTTTATCTTCTGCCCTCTCCTTCACTGATTCTCCATAACCAAAACCCTACCATGCCAACAATCTACTCAAATAATCAATGTCTTCTATGTGATTTTAATTATCAAAACTTTCCTAAGTTCCTTTAGGGAATGGGAGATATAAAACAGAGACAGACATGAAACAGGACTGTGATCAGATTACAAAACTATGCACAACTCTGTTTATGTTGTATGATTACAGGTCTAATGTGTGAAAAACATTGCAGTGAGTAGCACAAATAGAGATGCCTTCTGCTAGGCCATTTATTTAACTCAGTTTTTTAAAAAATATATATATTTTATTGATTTTTTACAGAGAGGAAGGGAGAGAGATAGAAAGTCAGAAACATCGATGAGAGAGAGACATAGATCAGCCGCCTCCTGCACGCCCCACAGTGAAGATGTGCCCGCAAGCAAGGTACATGCCCCCAACCAGAATCGAACCTGGGACCTTTCAGTCTGCAAGCCAATGTTCTATCCACTGAGCCAAACCGGTCTCACATCGTTAATCTAACCCTTTCAAAGTTCCAAAATATCTTAGCAGCTTCGTATTCTTTTGAAGTCTTATCACTGATTTTCTATGTTATGGTCCTTACACTTCTATTGAGTAACCATTACCATTTGACAGCCCTACACTCTGCCATTGATAGGTATATGAGGACCTGCCTAATTGGGGAGACGTTATTCTGTAAACAATTAGGCATCAAAGCTCATCTCAAACTTCATTAAGTCATGACATAATAAATGAAGTAATAATAAAACCATTATAACTTTTAGAGATACTTTTTAAATTTATTCTTCTCCATCTAGACTTTATTCCATTATTGACTTACTTTCCTAGAAAATTAAGTACCATTCTTTTGTCCAATAATCTTTTTTATAATAATTTAATTCTGGTTCTTTCCATTACAGTGCTAATAATACCCAGTTCATGATGTAAAGTTCTTCTAAAATATCAGTATGCAGAAAATGTTCTCTACCATTGTAATTAATGCATCTGACATATTCTGAATATCCTGAGATATGTTCAAGCGGTATGAAATATTGAGAACATAAATAAATAAAAGTATTCATTCCTGCATTTCATTAGAGCTCAGGCAATGAATAGAAAAAGGAAATCTTCATAAATTAGTGTATTGAATTTTTTGGTCATTATTTTACCAAGCCTGTCAATTTTCATCTTGAATATTCCATTGATTAAGTAATTTACTTATTTTTTTAATAAAAACCTGATAGAAAAACAGCTATAGAAACTAATAAAGGACAAGTGTGTGTGCACATGTATCTCTTTTTATGGATATGTGCATTTTTGGAATGACCTCTATTCAATATGAAACACCATGCATTTGTGGTAGAGTTATGCATGATCATGGAGTTTGGGGGTGAGCATGACTTCAGCAACAACCACGAGAGGATCCCTGAAAAGTGGGTCTTACTACTCTGAGCTTAGGAAATGGGCAGAAGTTTCAGGTCTATGAAGAGTTAGGAAAGTGGCTGGTTTATAGATTATAACCTATATGCAAGAGGAGACATGTACATGAGTATTCACCTTAGTGTTGTTTCAATTATTTAACACTGGAAGCAGCTTAGATGTTCAACAAAACAATGGAGAAATGGAGGGAAAAAATTACTAGATTTGAGTATCATGTACCAAATGGATGAAAATAAAAGCATAAAGTTGAAAAATTGAAAATCGCTAAAGAATGTATAAAATGCAATTCATTTATATAAGAGTAGAGGCCCAGCGCATGAAAGTTGTGCATGGAGGAGGAGGTTCTCTGCACACTCTCCAATTTGGGACTATTTGGGGAATGTCCAACTGCTGATTTAGGCTTGATCTCTTGTGGACATGCCTCTCACAATCTGGGACCACTGACTGCTAACTGCTTCTTTGCATACCTCCCTGATCGCACCTAACCCCTCTGCCTTCCTGCCTGATTGCCCCTAACTGCACCCTGCAGGCCTGATAGCCCTTAGCTGCCTCTACCTCAGCTTTGTACCCAGGACCCAATATTCTCTTCTTTGGCCAGCCACAGGCACCTGGGACCTGGACTTCCTTTACTCTGGCAAACTGCAGGCACCTGGGACTTGGGCCTGCTTCACCTGGGCTGGCCACAATCACAAGGTACTGTGGGTGTGCAGCTTTGCCTGGGCCACAGCAGCAGGTGCCTGGGACGATGGGGCAGGCAGCTTCTTCTTCTCCTGGACCACTCAGGCCTGGTTTTGTCAGGATGGATGTCTAGAAGGTGGTCTGGAAGACATACACTTTAATTAGCATATTATCATTTTATTATATAGAGTAGAGGCATGGTGCACAAAATTTGTGCACTGGGGGGTGGTGTCCTTCAGCCCAGCCTATTCCCTCTCTAATCTGGGACCCCTCACAATCCAGGACTGCTGGCTCTCAACTGCTCACCTGCCTGCCTTCCTGATTGCCCCTAACTGATTCTGCCTGCCAGCCTGATCATCCCTAACCATTCCCCTGTCAGTCTGATTTATTCCTAACTGCTCCCCTACCAACCTGTTTGTCCCTAACTGCCCTCCCCTGCAGGCCTGGGTCCCCCCCACAGCTGCCCTTTCCTGCAGGCCTGGTCACCCCCAACTCCAACTTCTCTCCTCTGCCAGCCTGGTCATCCCTAACTGCCCTCCCCTGCAGGTTTGATCATCCCCAACTTCCCTCCTTTGCAGGCCTGGCCCCTCCTAATGCCCTCCCCTGCTAGCCATCTTGTGTCCACACGGGGGCAGAATCTTTTGACCACATTGGGGCAGTCAACTTGTGTGTTAGAATGATGGTCAATCTACATATTACTCTTTTATTAGGTAGGATAGAGGCCTGGTGCACAGGTGGAGGCCAGCTGTTTTGCCCTGAAGGGTGTTCTGGATCAAGGTGGGGGTTCCCTTGGGGTATGGGGTCGAGGGTCCTGTAGTGGTTTGCAGGCCATCTACGCCCAGGGGCAACCTAACTGGAGGCCCAGGTATCTTCTACAATTGAAACTTTATTCATCTTCTACAATTGAAACTTTGTAACCTGGAGCAGAACCAAGCCTTCTGCTCTCTCTGTGGGGGCAGCCATTGACATTTTGTTGCCTTAAGAGGAGGCTCTGACCAGCCATGGTATCAAAAGCTTAGCTTTCTCCATCACTGGGGGCAAACCAAGCCACTCTACTGCTCTTTCTGTAGCCATAACCATCTTGGTTGGGCTAATTTGCATACTTGCTTCTTATTGGCTGTTAGGCATAGCTTGTGGGTATAGAGGGTGGTGCAGTCAATTTGCATATTACTCTTTTATTAAATAGATAAGAGAACATAAATAACACTATATAGTAGTTTATGGAACAATTCAATAAAAAATAAAGACTGGTGGTTACTTCAAGGGAAGGTGGTAGTGAATATAATTTAGGAGAAATTTGGAGGAATTTCACTGATTTGTTTTTAAAAGATACACACAAAAAATAAATCAGGCATAACTTATTCTCACTATTTTCCAGCATTTATAGTTTAGACAGTCCCCTTTTATCTTTGAACCTCACCATTCTGTAAATCTCCTAGAGTGCCCTTGTGAGGAGTAGAATTATACAGTAGATTTTCATAAATTTCCCATATTTTAATAAAATTTATTTATACTTTCCTCCTGCATTTGAGTCAATTCTGGTAAACTATATTTCTTATATTATCCACTTCTTATAGGTTTTAAAGTATATTTAGATAGATGAATATAATACAGTCTTTTAAATCTACTGTTTCATGGATATTTTAGTCATTTTTAAACAGTTGAATCTTTTCCATTTATTTTTAATTAGGTTATTACCTATTTGTTTAATTTAATGACATTTTCAATTAAACACCTTTGTGTTTTAATTGTTTTACTGAATATTTTGCTTTCTACCTCATTCCCTGCTTTCATTATTCAGTTTGTTTCTTTGTTCACATTAGAAAAGTTTAACTCATTATTTAGTTCATTTTTTTCCTTCTTATTCATGATTTAAGTATTTAAAATTATGAATCCTATCACCACTTTAATTTTTTATATATTAAAATTTGTGTTATCTTTATTGTTATTTTCTAGAATGGTACAAATATAAATTTCTATACCTCCATGATTCAAGTGAACACACACACACACACATACACACACATACCATTTTCTAAGAAATATGGTCTCTTTGGAGTTTGCTTATTTCTCTTTTTATATTAGGTGCTTATGATTTTTAATTAATGGTACTTATTGAGGTTTGTTCTATGACTCTATTAAGTCTTCAATTTTTAGGATATTTAGTGTGGACTTTAATATGTATACTTTTTCATAAGGATGTATATAACATGTATTCTACTATCTTATATACTTTAGGTCTCCTATATCTTTTACTCTCTTTTATCCATGTGATGAGTCTTTAAGTGAAGGTGGCTTGCTAACCCCTATTATTAGTGATATTCCTTATATTTTTCTTGTATCTCTTTTAATTTATGCTTTATAAAGTTGTATTTTGGCTCATCAATATTGTTCAGTGTTATGTATTTATTGTTAATTGTGGCTTATAGCATCTTATTTTTCTAGTCATATGTCATTGGCCTGGGTTCTAATCTGTTACATAACAAAATTATAACAGTATTTTTTTCTTTCCAAAGAATTTTCTAAATCAACTTTATCGAGGCATAATTTACCTAAAATAAGTGCATCTATTTCAAGTTTACATTTTGACATGTTTTGACAAATGTATGTGCTTAGCAACCTTCAGTATAAGCAAGATACAGAATGTTTTTATCATCTCCCCTCCAAAAATTCCCTGTTCCTCTTGTATTGATCCCAGCCCCCATCAATCACTAATCTTCTTCTGGTTAATTTTGCCATTTCTAAAATTTAGTATAAATGGGATAAAATGTTATGTAGATTTTTTGGTTTGCTGTTTTTATCCTATCTAATAAAAGTGTAATATGCAAGTTAACTGTCACTCCATTACAAAGATGGTGGCACCCATAGCCACAAGATGGTGGCATCCAGTCCTCTTAGCCCCACCAGAGTCTCCGAGTCCCTGGGTTGCAGCCACTGAGAGTGGGCAGCGTGAGCAGCCTGGTGGACTGCTTGCTTTGTTGCCACTGGGCAGTGGGCACAAAGCAGCCAGGCCCCGCAGAGAGCTACTGGGTCATGGATCTATGTGCAGGGCTACTAGTTAAAAATAATTATTTTTATATTTATTAGTATATTTTAACATCTCAGTAGGGACCCCTGTTCTTTTATTAATTATTAGTAGAGGCCCAGTGAATAAAATTCATGCACTGGTAGAGTCCCTAGCAGCTGCTGGCTGCCAGCTGCTGGCCAGGGCCCCTCTCCTTTCCCCTGCCACCACTGCGGGCCAGGGCCTCCCTCCCTTCCCCCGAATGTTCCTGTCCCCTGGTTGAACTCCTGGACAAACTCCCAGTTGAGTGGACAATTTGCATACTACTCTTTAATTACTAGTATATAGGATGTTTACAAATACATCACCTATATAGGATTGCTAAATAGTATTTTATTGTATGAAAATAAGATAACTTCTTTATTTATCTGTTGATGGACATTTGGGTTATTTTCAAGTTTAATTATTATGGGTAAAAGAGGATATATATATGTGTGTGTGTGTGTGTGTGTGTGTGTGTGTGTGTGTATTTTCATTTTGATAACAAGTGCATGTTTAACTTTAAGAAATTGCCAAACATTTTTCTCAAGTGATTAGGACCTTTTATATTTCTTCTAATGTTAGAAAATTGCTATGTCCATAGTAATATTTTGTGGGAACCTCTTTCCACGTCCTGCATGGTTCAGGGTTCCCAGTTCAGGGTTCAGGTTCTCAAGGAGGCCATATGCAAATGAAAAGAGAGACTAGAAAGTATTAATTTGGCGATATTGGGGGGCCAGGTGGGAGCCTTCCTCTAGTGCAGCTGCTGCTGACTGCTAGGATGGCAAGGTATCGTCAGCATCTTCCATCTCTGGACTGTTTCTTCTCTTGTCTTCATAGCTGGAGCATTCCTCTCTGTTGTAGGAATTCACATGGTCTTGGAGCTGTTTTTCTGAAAATATACAAACATTTTTGACCAAAAGTTAGTAAAGGAATTTTTTGACTTTGGATCCTTTTTATTTTTGCCCAAATGATTTTCCTTTGGCTTATTTTAATACTATGTATGTTTTTCATGGGTGTCTTGCCTAAGTAAAAAAAAAAAAATTCTAGATATAATTTGCTTACAGGATACTTTTCCTTCAGGTATAATTAGATAATACGAGGGAGTGGTTATAGAAGGGGTCAGGTGGTTTTAAGAGAATGGAACTTGGAACCAGAAGACCTGAGGTTTAGAGTCGGAAGTCTGAATTCAAGGCCCAACTATAGAATCACACCGTGAGAGTGAACTAAGAATGGATTTTTTCTTTGGGTTAAAGTTTAACTGGAATGGCACTTTTCTCTTTACCTTGCACATCCCCCATTCATTTGAGCCTCTGTTTACTGTAAAACAGAGGGATGCCCTCATATATTCCTCAGGTCTTGTTTGTTGCAACAGAAACCAGTTTAAAGCTACCAGAGGGGAAACAAAAAAAAGGGTTTACTGAAGGCTATTGGGGTGCATCACAGAAATCAGGGACAAGAATGGAGTCAGGGATCAAAAATGGAAAAGATAAAAAGTGTCAGAACTCAAGTTTTTCTGCTATTCTCCGAGCTTATACCTTATTACTCTTTCTCCAGTTTCTCCATACACATGAGGGTATGGAGAAATTTGTCTTCCATATTTAGCCACACTCTAATCCCAAATTTTTAGAGTAATATTAGGGGAAAGGATTATTTGCATTCTTAAGTAGGCCCTGAGCATTTCTGGTGTTAGGCTGGATTTAGAATATAGGGCAGCTGTTGGCCAAGTCTCTTGTCTGTTGCTGGGTCCCAATCTCAGCTGTACCAAATCTTTGTCTGTCACCTGGGCCTTCTCACTGCCTTAATTCCTTTCATGGTTTTTTTTTTAATTCCTACCAAATATTCAAAGAATTAAGATTGTAAGTTTGTTTGGGATATTTGTCAAAAAATTATAATGACATTGTAGAATAATATCATGTAAGGATATTCCTTGTTCTAGGCCATGGCAATTCAATTTCAAACTAGCTATCAATTTTTTTGTATAGACAAGGTTTTAGTTACTTTATTAGAATACTTAATCAAATTGCTTACAAAGACATTGGCTTTTTTAGCTAAAAACCTTGATTTTTATTTAAAAGGCTAATTTATTAATTAAAGTAGGTATCTTAATTTAAAAAGCAAAGCAAATTTAGTAAATGTTTATGTCTGATTCACAAGCCACAAATGTTGCCCCGCTTCTAGCTTAAGAATACAGGCGGCTATGGGCTTTTTGTTATTTAAAATTCTGCTGTTGGAATTTTAAGAAATATTTAGTTACTTCATTTTGCCCTTCTTAGAGACTACAAGAGGCAGGGGAATCAGCACACCTAAGGGTTCTTACCCATGAAGGGTCAGGAATATAAGTCCAAAATACTTCCCCATGTGCCCCAGGTAATATTACTGTACAGCTGGTAACTGTTGGTATTGCAAGAAAGACGTACTCACGCATCTGTACCGTCCTCTTTACCATGCTCCCAGTGACATAGGACCCCAAATTCCTGTAGGAATAGCTTGCCGAGCAATATCTTGAGTCAAAGTGACTGCTATAGCGCTGTTAAGATCCAGGCCTGAGCTTCCTGGAGTTGCTCAGATGAGGGAATCCACTGTGGGCCTTGCAGGGCAGGTTTCCCCTATTAATAAAAGGGCAGGGGGGAACCCCTCTGGACGTTTCCCAGCGGGTGACCATGCCCTGTATTTTGATCTAGAGGCTGCCCATTTCTATGAAATTTTGATTTATACTGTCTTGCCCAATGGTTACCTCTCTGACATCTAGAACACCGAGAGATTGGATCTCTCAGAGGCTGAGTGTTTACGCCTCTCCCTAGAGTGCACCTTGTGTCCTTCTTAGAGGCCAAAACCTTCACAACATTTAAAATATAGTTATTAATTCTTATTTGATAAAGTTTTCCATGCAATTTCAAGTATATTAGATTGGTTAAATTTAAAAAGATTTCCTTTAAGAAGAAAGAACAAATTTCTTGTATTACTACGGGCCCATGGAGCTTTCCAAGAATCATCTCTGTTAAAGCCTTGAAATTTTAACATGGAAAAAATCATCAAATATATATATTCATATATGATTTAAAAATTATAATGTTTTTATAATTATCTTAAGATATCAATTATATCTTTAAACTGTTTTTTATATTAAAGTTTTTCAGTTGGAAATCACAGAATTCTTTTTTAATTAGACCAATAAACAACATATTTTGAATTCCTAATTAGAGAAATTTTATTTTCTCCCAATTTAATTTGCATTTAGCTGAAAACCTTGATTAATAACACAAAATCTTCTCCTTTTGGTTCCTTTACAGCATTTTTCTTAAAAAATAAAGGCCAGTTCTGGGTTTTTCTTTTTCTGCAGCTTTTGCGGAGAGATTCCAGCTTAAAACCCTATCTAATATATCCAAAAAGGTGGACAATTGTGCGCATTTCTTTTTAAGCTGGGCTTCTCTCCTCATGAGTACAGAAATTCCAGGCACATCTCTAAATTTGTAAAACTTTTTCATGGCGAGAAAGGAGAATTTAGATTAGTATACTGGGAGAGTGGGCTTTCATATTGGATTGCCATGTGTCTCTCCCTTCCCTCACATACTCTTTACTTCAGGGGAAAGCATCAGTAACAGATCTGGCCGAATTTCTTTTCATGCTTAAAAGATAAAGACAGATCTTAAATTTTTTCTTTCTTTTTCGCTTTCCAAAGTAATAACTAGCACCTAATTTGGCCAAGATTTGCATTTCCCTGCGAGTTATTCTATAATTTTTAAATGAAACCTTAACTAATCTCATTGAAGGAGAGCAGAGAGCCTTGCCCTCTCCTGCTACCTTTGAATTTCTCCACACCCGAGGCGGTTTCAGCAGTGGAGTTTCACTTATTACAGATTTCAGATTCCAAATGCAAACTAAGATTTTAATTTGAACAAGAAACCACATTATTTAAGCATGCAAACTAAAAGTCTATAATAAAGTTTACTTTATATTTATAACCTAATTCTTCCCCATTAGCCTGGCTGCAAAAGACGTTCCCACCCTACTTACAGATCTCAACTCTGCAGTTAATCCATGGGCTTTGCGTACATTGAATTCCCCTCACCTTTTCCTAGGTGAATTTTCCCTCACCATTTACCTTGGTGAATTTTCCTTCCTTTGCTCTTTGGCGAAAAATACCTTCTCCTACAGATGTCCCTCAGTCAGGCGCCAGATGTGGGTACCTCTTTCCACATCCCCTGTTGGGCGCCAGATATGGGAACCTCTTTTCTGAAGGAGGCCGCATGCAAACGAAAAGAGAGACTAGAAAATATTAATTTGGTGATACTGAGAGGCCAGGCGGGAGCCTTCCTCTAGTGTAAAGGACTACCATTTGCTCTGGCCTTTTTCTCCCTTTTATTAAGGCTTTGGGACATACCCATAGCCTTTAAGCAGAAAATTACAATAACAGAAATTAATATGAAACAAACAGGTAGAGGCTGCTTCAGCTAACAATGTTTCAACTAAACAATGAGTGATTAGCTCTGACCTTTCAGAGCAATTAAGGTTAATCAGCCTTCTGGTCTCCTGTTCATAGTGAGACAATATTTGGTTTCCGGCAATATTTGTTATTGTCAGGCCTTTAAATTTTAGCCCTTCTAATAAGTGTATAATAATATCAGATTGTGATCTTAATATTTATTTTCCCAATAGCCAATGATGTTGCACTGCATTTTATGAGTTTATTGATCATTAATACATTTTTTAATTAAATATTTGTTGAAGTCTTTGCTCATGGTTTTATTGGGTTTCTTGTATTCTTATGATTAATTTATTCATATTTTAAATTAAATATTTTTTATACTTTAAGAATATTTCCTCATCATCTCTGAATTGCCTTTTCATTGTTATCACAGTATCTTATGAAGAACAAAAGTTTTAGATTTTGACAAAGTCATACAATATGACACATTTTGTAACTGGGCATAAATTATACTCTTGTTTTTTGCAAAATCATAAACTTGCCACACTTTCCCTTATTACCGGCAAAACCTAATGACTTTGCTGTACTGCTATGTCTTGAGCCTAGTCTTTTGCTTTGGATTTTTGTGTTTCAAGTTAGAAGTTAAGTCAATTATCACAATAAAGTCTTTCCTAATTATACTATAGGTACAAGGTAATGATGATTTAATTTTTTTAATTGCTCTTATTGTATAAAAACACACAAAGAAGTAAAAAAAATGGAATTTTGGTTGTATCCATTATTCTTAAAACAATTTAATTACAATTAAAAATTCACCAGCACATTTATGTTTTCAGGGAAATTATCTCACTTGTATTATCACAATTTATATGGTAGACAGATAAGATTTAAATTTAGCTTCAATATATAGATGAAGAAATAGAAATTCTGCCACTTTATTTCACTTGTCCATGGTCATAAAGTGAAAATGTATAACCAGAAATTAATTGTATGTTCTTCCTAATTCCCTGTATTGTCTTGATAGCTAATTTTTTTTTTGGAAATTTCTAACCTATGTTAATTGAGCTAAGAGAAATAATATTGCAAAGAGAGCAGAGATTGTCTACTCTAGGTCCTGGCTCAGAATTACCAGGTAGACAAATAGAATTGAATGTGCATGTGTGTGAGAGATGGGAAAGACTGGGAGGAAAGGAGGAGAGAGAGGGAAAGGGAGAGCGAAAGGGAGAGGGAGGGAGAGGAAAAGGAGGAGGAGGAGAGAGAGAGAGTTTAAGGACGAGGAATAATTTTGTGGGGATTAAGAGGTTGAGAAAGGGTATCAATTGACAAATCATATTTCAAAGACTCAACAATATTTTGTAATTCATAAAATTTATTCTAACTTTTAGTTATAAGCCAAAAAAGCACAATAGCTTTAGCAACAGTGGTATAGATGACCAATGCACAAATTCTATAAAGACAACTTTTTTTATATAAAGGGGTCATTATTCTATCTGAGACTTTGTGGATGGCTGTATATTTTATTTTTCTGAAATTCATTCAAATAAAATAAGAAATTTTGTGGATTTTTAAAATATTATAGATACATTTATTATCTAGATGAATATGTATAGACTATAATAATTAATGACAGAAATTTAAAATGAGAATCATAGAAAATTCCTTTTCTGTGATTCCACACATGTGTTGGTGTGTGGGAGCCTATCATAGGAAAGTTTAAATTTATGGGCACAATTTTGATCCTACTTTTTAATTATAATTTATAATTAAATTGATTTTACCTCACTTATCAACAATATAGAGACCAATATAGATGTGACAAGTAGATCTATGATTTCATTTAAAATCATTTTGGCCGAGACCGGTTTGGCTCAGTGGATAGAGCGTCGGCCTGCAGACTGAAAGGTCCCAGGTTCGATTCGGTTGGGGGCATGTACCTTGCTTGCGGGCACATCTCCAGTGTGGGGCATGCAGGAGCCAGCTGATCGATGTCTCTCTCTCATCGATGTTTCTGACTTTCTATCCCTCTCCCTTCCTCTCTGTAAAAAATCAATAAAATATATTTTAAAAAATAAAAAAATAATAAAATCATTTTGATTGGCTAGATATAATTGATAATTCTGTTTCAATGGCTACCAAATCTGTCTATGTATTATTATTCCTTAGGGTGCAAATTAAAAAAGACTTCATGCCTTGAGATTCTGGGTTTTGAATTAGATGGGGTCCACATTTAATAAACTCCCTGGACATGTTTAATGGGCAGCCAAGGTTGAGATCATAGCTCCTTTTAATAAGAGTGATTGTGCCAAAGAGAAAAACAAAGTCATTTAAAACAACTGTCCTCTCCACACACAAATTTAGTTTATATTTTAGTACTAGTGGCCTGGTGCATGACATTTGTGCATGGATGGGGAGGTTCCCTCAGCCCAGCTTTCACTCTCCAATCAGGAACCTATTGGGAGATGTTCCAGGGATCAGGCCTAAACTGGCAGTCAGACACCCCTCTCACAATCTGGGAACACTGGCTCTTAGCCACTCACCTGCCAGCCTGCCTGCTCACCCCTAACTGCCTCTTCCTGCCTGCCTGGTTGCCCCTAACCCCTCTGTCTGCCTGCCTGATCATCGCTAACTGCCTCTGCCTGCCTGCCTGATCACCCTCAAGTGCTCTCTCCTGCCAGCCTGGTTGCCCTTAACTGTTCTCCCCTGCCAGCCTAATCTCACCCCTCCTGCACTCCTCTG
This sequence comes from Lasiurus cinereus, assembly GCA_011751065.1. Lineage (NCBI taxonomy): Eukaryota > Metazoa > Chordata > Mammalia > Chiroptera > Vespertilionidae > Lasiurus > Lasiurus cinereus. The sequence goes on along the minus strand of JAAGEH010000005.1, from coordinate 34,227,079 downwards.
CTGGCCAATTTGGTTCTGATTGGTCGGTTTCTATGCCAGTCAGTGTCTCTGGGTCTATCAACAGGGCCTGATCAGAAAAGAGGGACTGATCAGCAGCCCCAATGGAAGTCTTGAGAGAAATGGAGGTGTGACTGCTGGCCAGACTGGGAGATAAAGTGAGAGGTAAGTGTTGATCAAAAGCTGCCACAGGGACAATGGATCAGTCTCTGATTCTCTCTTCTGGCCTCTCTCTAGCCCTGATTCATGGACCCCTCAGCAGTCAGTGGTGGGCACTTTTTCTGCAGCAGAAGCAGTCAATGCTAGGTCCCCATGGAAACACAGCGCTGACTACAGGACTGACTTCCAGTTGGTCAAGCTTTGATCTTACTGGTCATTAGGACCCAGGGTTTTTATATATAAGGGTTATTGCTCAGTTTTAGTAATGGTTCACATAAGAAAACAGGTTTTAAATAAATGTTTTTTTCTGATAAAATAAAGTAAATTAGGTTTATTTCTACTTACTTCAAAAATAGGAGAAAGATAAGCTCTGCACATCTATGGATAAACTGTATGTAAAAAAGGAAAGGTAACATCATGAGAAGAGAAAAAGCTATTTCCAAGATGTAAAGAGATACTACAAATAACAAAATATACAAATACAAATGTTATTTTGCATATTTTTCTTAAATTATTCAAACTCCCTCTAAAAGGAGGTTGTCTAATAAATTTAAATGTGATCACTTACTTATTTTATTTTATTGTATTGTTAATTCTAACCCAAGGATATTTTTCCATTGATTTTTAGACAGAATGGAAGTAAGGTGGATAAAGAAACATTGATGTGAGAGAAACATATCAATTGGTTGCCTCCAAACATGCCCCAACCTGGGCTAGGGATCAAGCTTGCACCCCAGCTATGCATGAATGAGCCACCTTTCTGTCCACAGGCCAAAACTCTATCCAGTGAGCAAACTGGCCAGGGCTATGTTCATCAATTGAAAGACTACTTCATAAAGTTGTATTTCTACCATCAAATAATGGAATCCAACAAAATATTTCTCCAAGTATTTAGATTTTTAAGGTATAATTATTTCATGCATTTATTTTTATGGAATCATTATATACCAAAGAGGATATAAACCACATTCATTCCTAGAGAATAAGCAACTACTATACAAGCAATTAATCCTGAATTGGCAATGTGAACCTGAAAACCACAAATCAAAATAAGGAATAATGTTTTGGAAACTAGTAAATCTGTCATTGAGAAATAATTTCCATTTGTGATCTATTTCCTGTACTGGAAGTATCCAAGTAAAATTGTTGTTGTTAAACATGTTTTTATTTGTTTTAAGAGAGTTAGAAACATTGATGAGAGAGAAACATTGATTGGCTTCCTCTTGCATGCCCTGTACTAGGGATCAAGCCTACAACTTAGTTATGTGCCCTGACCAGGAATTAAACCAGGGACCTGTGGATGCATGGAGAGTGCACATTCCACTGAGCAACATTGGCCAGAGCTGTAATTGTTTTTTAATGCTACATAAGGCTATCTTTCTAGGTCAGGATTACTGCTACAATTCATCTTTGTTTCACAAATATTGCCATAAAAATATTGAGTCTTTCACATGTGTACTTGTAAAAACTGTTTCTATTTTTTGTGTTTCTATCATGTGTTCAAACCCTTAAATGACAATGTGTGATATTTAGTGAGGTATATAAGCCTTCCCTTAGGTTTTATGTATACACTTAACATAATGTTCCTCTTCCCATCCACCTGACAAGACATCCAGATTAATATTATTCAGTGTGTTGTCATATTCATGCTACATAGTAAGCTGGATCTCTATTCTTATATATAGTTCCTTTGTCAGGCTGGCATAAAGATAATGAATGTTAGCCATTTTGTTTTTATTATTATCTGTGATGTAACATGCCAATTTAAAGAATCATGGAAAAGTTACATACAGAGATTTCTCATACTTAAGTCTTGCTTATTTAAATTATTTTTCTGAATTGATCATGTGAAGTAGCGATTCTCTTTATGTTTTATACTGAACCAATGTTCCTTTAAAGAAAAGAAAGATAATTTTACCTTCCAAATTTTATAGTCAAAATAAGACTGCATCATGGGAATAGCTAAAAGCACAGTACTTCTTGCTAGAGTAAATGCACTTTAGAAGTATAGAGCTCATCTTGCTGATAAAGGGTTTAGTACAGAATAAAAAGCAAATTTTAGCTTAGACTAAATAATCAGAAACCAGAGCATTTCCCCACCTTGTTCCCTGTGAATTTTCTCTGTGCTGAAGTCAGGTGGGTAGGAAGTGGGCACACAGAACAAAAATGAGTTATGGCAACCCTGTCAGGCTGTCTCACAGCTTTTTTCCTGGTTTTACATTTGAATTGACCTGGCCAAATATAGTTTTCTTAGACTTTATCTTCAGAGGATTAAAGAAAGATGACCTCGTTTAGAGAAGAATGGGGCCAGAAAGTGAATTTCCCATTTATATCAACCTATTTGGAAAATATGTAAACCCTATACAGGAAGAACTTTGCCAGACCACTTCAATCTGAATGTGTATTACAGTATCTGAACACTTTGAACATTTTTGACAATAGAATATTTGAGGGGTGGGCGGTGGAGGGTGGGATATATATGTATTTATTTATTTAAGAATAACTCAGGGGAAGGCTAGAATTGCCATCTCTATAACGAAGTAGCCCTAGCACAAAGTTTTATTTTAATTGGTTCTAAAATCCTCTTCATGTATTGTAGGCAACAGAGCTGAGACAGATACACTCATACAGTATGTTTATTTATTTAGAAAACATTTCAATCTGCAACTAGTATTAGAAATACTATACTTTGAAGACACCATAAAAATATTACTTTCATGAATTCAGTTTTGTAAACCAGAACAGATTCCTGCTGTGTAAACTAAGAGTAGTATTACCTACTTGCCGAATGCTTATGAGCACTGACTGAGCTGGTTGTCACTTAGAAGAGTGCCTGGCATAGGATAAGAACTTGGGCAATATTGTTATTTATTATTATTTTACAGTAATTTTAAATCATAACTTTAATTGACAAGGATGCAATAAAGGATTATATTCTTTTGGAAAAAGGTGATGCCACACTGAGAGGGACTCTCTATAGTGTAGTAAAATAGAAGTTGCTCCCAACCATAACAATGGGAGAGCCATAGATAGAGGATTGGCCCCAAACTAGAGTGAAATTACATTCCACTTTAGAATTTTCCCTGTGCTGGCTTCTCTTGTTTTCTATCAGGTTTTTGTGTAGAAAGGATGAAAACTCATTAAAGTCAAATTAAGGTTTTATTGATTACAGTTCAAGTGAAGATTTTTTTGTTGAAATAAGATATTTTTAATAATTAGATAACAAAAATATTTTAAAGATTTAAAGTAAGTGGGCTTTCTTTATTTTTTCCCCATATTTTTTATTATTGTATTACATATGGACATATCTTCCCATTGCGCCCTTCCCATTCCCATGCATGCCCTAAACTTCAGGTGCCTTGTGTTCATCGGTTATGCTTATATGCATGCATACAAGTCCTTCGGTTGATCTGTTATCTATCCCACCTCTCCTTAACTTATCACTGTAATTTCACAGTCTGTTTGATGCTCTACTGCCTCTGTATCTATCTTTTTGTTCATCAGTTTATAATGTCCTTTATTATCCATAAATGAGTGAGATCATGTGGTATTTTTCTTTCATTGACTGGCTTATTTCACTAAGCATAATGCTCTCCAGTTCTATCCAGGTTGCTGCAAATGGTAAGAATTCCTTCTTTTTTATGGCAGCTTAGTATTCCATTGTGTAGATGTACCACAGTTTTCTGATCTAGTCATCTGCTTATGGGCACCAAGGCTGTTTCCAAAACTTAGATATTGTAAATTGTGCTGCTATGAACATAGGGGTGCATAAATCCTTTCTGATTGGTGTTTCTAGTTTCTTGGGATATATTCCAAGAATTGATATTACTGGGTTAAATGGGAATTCCATTTTTAGTTTTTTGAGGAAACTCCATACTATTCTCCAAAGTGGCTGCACCAGTCTACATGCCTACCAGCAGTGCAAGAGGGTTCCTTTTTCTTGGCATCCTTGCCAACATTTCTCGTTTTTTCATTAGTTGATGATTACCATTCTGACAGGTGTGAGATGGTATTGCATTGTCGCTTGATTTGCATCTCTCCAATAATTAGTGACTTTGAGCACGTTTTCATATGTCTCTAGGCCTTCTTTTTGTCTTCTTTCCAAAAGATTCTATTTAGGTGTGTTGCCAATTTTTTTAATTGGATCATTTATCTTCCTTTTATTAAGTTGTATAAGTTGGCTGTAGATGTTGGAGATTAAAACTTTATCAGTGATAACATTTGCAAATATGTTCTCCCATACAGTGGGCTTTCTTGTTGTTTTGTTGATGGTTTCTTTTGCTGTGCAAAGCTTTTTATTTTGATGTAGTCCCATTTGTTTCTCTTTAGCTTCCATTGCGTTTGGAGCAATATCAGTGAAGAAGTTCTTTTGGCATATGTCTGAGATTGTGCTGCCTGTGGATTACTTTAATATTTTTATGGTTTCCCATCTAATGTTTAAGTCCTGTATCCATTTTGAGTTTATTTATGTATTTGGTGTAAGTTGGTGGTCCAGTCTCATTTTTTTGCATGTATCTGTCCAATTTTCCCAGCACCATTTATTGAAGAGGCTATCTTGGCTCCATTGTATGTTCATGCCTTCTTTGTCAAATATTAGTTGAGCATAGTGGTTTGGGTGGATATCTGGATTCTCTATTCTATTCCATTGGTCAGTATGTCTGTTCTTGTGCCAGTACCAGGCTGTTTTGAGAACAGTTGCTTTGTAATGTAGCTTGAAATCTGGTATTGAGATTCCACCTACTTTCTTCTTCTTTTTCAGGATTGCTGTGGCTATTTGCAGTCTTTTTTTGTTCCAGATGAATCTTTCAAGAATTCTTTTTATGTCTGTGAAATACGTCATTGATATTTTAACAGGTAGTACATTGAATCTATAGATTGCTTTGGGTAGTATGGACATTTTAATGATGTTGATTCTTCCAATCCATGAGCATGGTATGCTCTTCCATCTGTTAACATCTTCCTCTATCTCTTTTTGTAGTGTTCTGTAGTTTTCTGTGTATTGGTCTTTTACTTCCTCAGTTAAGTTTATTCCTAGGTATCTTAATTTTTGTGGTTCAATGATAAATGGGATTGCTTTTTAGGCTCTATGTCTGTACGTTCAAAAGATTTCTTGGCATTTATTTTGTATCCTGGTACATTGCCAAATTCATTTATTAAGTCCATTGTTTTTTTTCTTTTTTTGATGTAATCATTCAGGTTTTTTATGTACAGTGCCATGTTATCTGCAAATAAGGACGGCTTAACTTCTTCTTTTCCAATATGGATGCCTTTTATTTCTTCTTGTCTAATTACAATAGCTAATACTTCCAATACTATATCAAATGGGAGTGGTGAGAGTGGGCATCCCTGTCTTGTTCCTGTTCTTAGGGGAAATGGTTTTAGTTTTTGCCCATTGAGTATGATGTTAGCTGTGGGTTTATCATATATGGCTTTTATGAGGTTGAGGTATGTTCCTTCTATTCCCACCTTGTTGAGAGTTTTTAACAAGAAAGGGTGTTGGATTTTGTCAAATGTTTTTTCTGCATCAATTGATATAACTATGTGCTTTTTATCTCTCAATTTGTTTATGTGATGTATCACATTTATTGATTTGCAGATATTGTACCATCCTTGCATTCCTGGGATGAATCCTACTTGATCATGGTGTATGATCTTTCTGATGTACTGCTGGGTCTGATTTGCTAGAATTTCGTTGAGTATTTTAGCATCTATGTTCATGAGGGATATTGGCCTGTATTGGCCTGCAATTCTCTTTCATTGCGTTGTCTTTATCTGGTTTTAATATTAGGGTGATGTTGGCTTCATGTAAGGAACTTGTAAGTGTTATTTCCTCTTGAATTTTTTGAAATAGTTTGAGGAGGATAGGTTTTAATTCTTCCTTGAGTGTTTGGTAAAATTGCCCTGTAAAGCTATCTGCCCTCAGGCTTTTGTTTTCTAAAATCTTTTTGATGACTGCTTCAATTTCTTCCATAGTTAATGGCTTATTGAGATGTTTAGATTCTTCCTGATTGAGTTCATGAAGGTTATATTTTTCTAGGAATATGTCCATTTCTTCTAGTTTTTTCAGTTCATTGGAATAGTGTTGTTCATAGTATTTTTTAATAATTATTTGTATTTCTGTGGGATCTGTTGTAATTTTAACTCTTTCATTTCTGATTTTGTTTATTTGAATCTTCTCTCTTTGCTTCTTGGTGAGCCTAGCTAGAGGTTCATCAATCTTGTTTATCCTCTTGAAGAACCAACTTTTGGTTTTCTTGATCTTTTGAATTGCTTCTTTGGTCTCTATATTGTTTATCTCTGCTCTAATCTTTACTCTTTCCTTCCTTTTGCTTACATTGGGCTTTTCTAGTTGCTCTCTTTCTAGTTCTTTGAGTTGTAGGGTTAGTTAATTTGTTACCATTTTTTCTTGTTTTTGTAGTAGTTGTAGAGCTATGAACTTCTCTCTCAAGACTGCTTTCACTGTGTCCCATAGATTTTGAATTGTTGTGTTTTCGTTGTCATTTGTTGCCATGATGTTTTTTTATTTCTTCCTTGATCTCTCTGGTTACCCAGTCGTTGTTTAATAGCATGCTGTTTAGTCTCCATGTGTTGATTTCTTTGGATTGTTTTTACTGTAGTTGATTTCCAGTTTTATGCCACTGTGATCTGAGAAGATGCTTGATATGATTTCTAACTTCTTGAATTTGAAGAGACTTTGCCTATGACCGAACATATGGTCTATCTTTGAAAATGACCCATACACACTTGAGAAGAATGTATATTCTGTGTTTTTAGGGTGAAATGTTCTGAAGATGTCATTTAATTCCATCTGGTCTAGTGAGTTATTTAAGATTGATCTTTGGCAATTTTTTGTATAGAGGATTTGTCCATTGGTTATAGTGGGGTATTAAAGTCTCCTACTATGAGGGCATTGCTGTCAATCTCTCCCTTGATATCCTCCAGGAGGTATTTTTTTATGTATTTGGGTATTTCTCTAGTGGGTACATACATGTTTATCCGAGTTATTTTTTCTTGTTTGATTGCTCCCTTTATTATTATGAAGTTTCCTTCCTTACCTCTTATTAACTCCTTCACTTTGAGATCTAATTTGTCAGATGTAAGTATTGCTATCCCAGCTTTTGTTTCATTTCCATTCCCCTGGAAAATCGTTTTCCATCCCTTCACCTCAGTCTCTGTGCATCTTTTTTTCAGAGGTGGGTTTCTTGTAGCTAGCAGATATATGGGTCCTATTTTCTTTTGCAATCCGTTAACTTATGTCTTTTGATTGGAGCATTTTATCAATTTACATTTAAAGTTATTATTGATAGGTACTTACTTGTCACCATTTTTTTAAATTAAATCTTTATTATTCAGATTATTACATTTTTTTTTCCTTTTTCCCCTCCATAGCACCCAGCTCCCACCCTTCCCTCCCTCCCCTTGACCTCATCCATAGGTGTATGATTTTTGTCCAGTCTCTCCCTGTATACCCCTCACCCCTTTCCCCCTGAGAATTATCAGTCCACTCCCTTTCAATGCTCCTGGTTCTAGTATATTCACCAGTTTATTCTGTTGATCAAATTTTTAATTCACTTAATTTTTAGATTCACTTGTTGATAGATACATATTTGTTGTTCATAATTTTTTTACTTTAATCTTTTTCTTCTTCTTCTTCTTAAAGAGTACCTTTCACCATTTCATATAAAACTGGTTTGGAGTTGATGAACTCCTTTAGATTTTTCTTATCTGTGCAGCTCTTTATCTGCCCTTCAATTCTGAATGATAGCTTTGCTGGATAGATTATTCTTGGTTGTAGGTTCTTGTTGTTCATCACGTTGAATATTTCTTGACACTCCCGCCTGGCCTGCATCGTTTCTGTTGAGAAATCAGCTGACAGTCGTATGGGTGATCCCTTGTAGGTAATGAACTGTTTTTCTCTTGCTGCTTTCAATATTCTCTCTTTGTCTTTTGCTCTTGGTATTTTAATTATGATGTGTCTTGGTGTGGTCCTCTTTGAATTCCTTTTATGTGGGGTTCTGTGTGCTTCCTGGACGTGTAAGTCTATTTCTTTCACCAGACGTGGGAAGTTTTCAGTCATTATTTCCTTAAATAGGTTTTCAGTATCTTGCTCTCTCTCTTCTGGCACTCCCACAATTCTGATGTTGGCACGTTTGAAGCTGTCCCAGATTCTCCTTACATTATCTTCACATTTTTGGATTCTTTTCTCTTCTTGCTTTTCCAGTTGAGTGTTTTCTGCTTCTTTATATTTCAAATTTTTGACTTGATTCTTGCCTTTCTCTAGTCTGCTGTTAGGACTCTGTATAATATTTTTTATTTCAGTCAGTGTATGTTTAATTTCTAATTGGTCCTTTTTCATCTCTTCTTGGGACTTGATAAATTTATCCATCTTTTCTAGCATATTCTTGAAAAACCTTATAAGCGTGGTTTTGAACTCTATATCCAGTCGTTTTTTTTCCTCCATTTCTTTTGTTTGTGATCCCTTCCCTTGTCTGGGCATTTTCACTATACCAGGGGAAAACCTCTGTGTTGAATTCAGCTTTGTGATACCAGACGCAAAGCCTCAGAAGCCTCTGTTGAGCTTGGGAGGGGTGGAGTCTCAGGGCTTAAGAACCGCCTTGTCTTCCAGTCGGCCCCGCCCTCCATGGCCCCTGAGTCTCATGTGACTGGGTAATGGCTGGAGCGGTCCTTGTGCGCACACCCGGTCCTTGTGCGCGCACCTGCAGTGCCTCTAACCGCTGCCTTTCCAGCTCCCCTGCGCACCAAGACCACATGAGTCTAAGTTTCCAGGGTTTCGCCCGAAACAGGGGCTTAGTGGAGTCAGAAGTGGTGCAGTTGGGAGGGTCTGTCTCCCGCTCACTCCCGAAAGCCAGCAGCATAATCAGCAGTCTGTCCTCCGCATAGTGCCTTGCACGCCGCCACCAGCCCTCTGATCTTTTGCAACTCCCCTAAATTTCTGGCACTTCTCCCTTTTCACAGTCCAAACTCACCCTGTATGACTTTCGGCTGGATCTGGTTTTTAGTGTCGTAAGAGAAGGGGTTCAATGCCTTTGGGAGTCTCCGTTTCCCTCCTGCCAGAGAAAGCCAGCCAGGTATTCCGGCAACCGCTCTCTCCGCGTGCGCGTCTCCGTACCTCAGCTTTTTGCAGCTCCTCTGGGTCTCCGTGAGCCCCTCTCTTTCCCTCTAGTTGTAGAACTTCCACTCAGCTGGCTTTCCTGTGGTTCTGGATGATGTCCGTTCTGTCTTTTAGTTGTAGTTTTGAAATTGTTGTGCGAGGCAGCAGTGTAAGTGTTTACCTATGCGGCCATCTTGGATTCTCCCATTTTTATTCTTTAACTCTGTGTTTCTTCTTCACTTCATATTGCTTTCTTTCTTTCTCTCTCTCTCTCTCTCTTTTTTTTTCTCAGCGGTCCCTTTAGCATTTCTTGCATTGCTGGTTTGGTGATAATAAATTCCCTTAGTCCTTTGTTGTCTGTGAAGCACCCGCTTTAACCTTCAATTTTCATTGATAGCCTTGCTGGGCATAGTATTCTTGGATTCAAATCCTTCCTTTGCATTATTTTGTATATTTCATTCCATTCCCTTCTGGTGTGATGAATTTCTGTTGAGAAATCAGTTGCTAGTCTGATGGAGGTTCTTTTATAGGTAACTTTCTGTCTCTCTCTGGACACTTTTAAGATTCTTACTTTGTCATTGGTATTTGCCAATTTAATTATAATGTGCCTTGGTGTAGGTCTTTTCAGGTTCATTTTGCTTGTGCCTCTGTAAGCTTCCTGGATTTGTGTGAGTTTTTCTTCCCTATATCAGGGAAGTTTTCTATCATTATTTCTTCAAACAGGTTTTCTATTCCTTGCTCATTTTCCTTTCTTTCTGGAACCCCAATTATGCAGATGTTGTATTGTTTCATGTTGTTCCAAAATTTCCTTAGGGTCTCCTCTTGCTTTTTAATTTTTTTTTTTCTAGAAGCTGCTCTTCTTGGGTATTTTTTTCTCTATTGTCTTCTAGCTCACTGATGTGATCCTCTGCTTCTTCTAGTCTATGTTTGATGCTTTCTATTGCATTCTTTTCAGCAGCGATGTCATTTTTCATTTCTTCTTGGTTCTTCTTCATTTCCTCTTGGTTCTTATGCATATTGTCAAATTTGTCTTCCATTCTTTCAACTTATCACCATTTCTCTGAATTCTTTTTCTGGCAGGTTGCTTGCCTCCATTTCATTTACTTCCTTTTCTGGTGATCCCTGCTTTTCTTTCATATGTAGGCTGTTTCTTTTTCTGCCTATGGTCTCTCTCCTCTGGGTGTTATGTAGTTCTCTCTTTGCCTTCCATGTGAAGTGTAGAGCTCCTCTGTATCTATGTGATTGTGTCAATTGGGGACTGGTGTTCTGGGGCTCATACCTGTTCACTGGGTTCTGCAGCTATAGATTTTCTGGCTTCTGTAAACATCCACTTTCTACTTCAAGATGGTGCAGTCTCCACATCCAAACTGGTGGCTCAGACAGGGAACCTGGCATCAGTTGTAAGTGAGGTTTCTTTAATTGATGCAAGTAAAAAGTCATCTTCCTGTATGAGAAACCTAAAAGCAGATATTAATTTAAGAGACTTGGATTGGCCTTGGCCATATGGCTCAAGTGATTGGAGTGTGGTCCTGTGCACCAAAATATGAAAGATAAGAATCCAATTCAGGGCACATCATAGTTAGGTTTTGGGTTTGGTCCCAGGTTGGGACAATATGGGAGACAAATGATCTAAGGCAAAAGCATTGTTTCTATATCTAAAATCAACAATCATGTCCTCAGGTGACAATTGAAAAAAAGAGAGAGATCATGATTATAGAGCCAATGAATTACTTTAAGGACAACTGGTGACATCACCACTCTTGATGACTAGTGTGGATTGTGAGCTTAGTCAATTTTAAATGAAATATATCTTTCTGGAGAAGAAAATCACATTTTTCAAACCCTAAATTGGATGATAAAATGTGATTAATCTTTTTGTGTTTACTTTTTTCTAGAAGCTATCTGGAGATAACAATTTGACATAAGAAGTATAGAAATTTTTATACCTTTAAATTTTTATACCTTATTTGTAAGGGAAAATGGTATAAAATTTAGGAAGTCTGGATTGTGCTGGATAATAAAGAAAATGTTATCTGTGAACCCGTTATTGATATTTCCTTGTAATGAAAAGAATATTGTGGCTTAACTGGATATCAATCTAGTCTTAAGAAATTGTTATTCTTCCTGCTTGTTAGAGATGTGGGTTTGAATAAAATTTAGCTTTCTCACTTTTGTCAGTTTCAAACTACAAGTGATGCAGTTTTCATGAGTTTCTACTGGAATACTTTACTTATATCATAATAGCTAATACTTTCATCAAGGGCACCTTCCCTATATGTTCTCTGGGAGTGGTTTACATGATACAGCTCATTAGAGGGAAATGTTTCTTTCTTTATCTAGTTACTAGAGGCCCAATGCACAAAATTCATTCTTGGAGCTCCGCTCTTGAGTCTCCAGCTGCCTTGGGGCCCCAGCTGCCTCAGGGCCCCAGCTGCCTCATGGCCTTGGGTGCCTCAAGGCCTTGTGGCCTTGAGGCCCTGTCCACTGGTTGTTCCGGAAGGTCATTCGGCTGTCCAGTCTAATTAGCATATTATCTCTTTATTATCTAGAATAATCTATAATAAAACAACAATATGCTAATTAGATGAAACATCTTCCGGACATCCTTCCTGACAAAGCCAGGGTTGGAGGGAAGCCAGCCATGTCCCATGTGCTCATTGGTGACCCAGGAAAAGCCAACTGGAGTCCCAGGTATCTTCTGGTGGTCATAGGAGGGATGTGTGGGTGCCAGTGACAGCATTTGGGAGAAAAAAGGCCTACTCTTGAATGAATTTTATGCATTGGGCCTCTAGTATAGGATAAAACTCTCTGGTATGATTTGATTAAAGTTTCATTCCATGCCTGAAAGTAATGGTTATCATTCTAAATATATCACCTGGTAGACTTGTATCACCCCTAGTTTTAGAGACACTCATGCAGACAGTGTGTTAGAAAATTGTCCAGGTAAAAAGGATGTGTATTAATTGGATTAAACCAAGTAACTATGGCTGATTAATCCTATCTAATAAAAGAGTAATATGCAAATTGACCATACCTCCTCTACACCGATAATCCATTCCCACCAGCCACACCTACCAGTCAATCAGAGTAAGTATGTAAATTAACCCAACCAAGATGGCTATGGCCAAAGAAAGAGCAGCAGGGAGGCTTGGGTTGCCCCTGGCGATGTAGGAAGCCAAGCTTTCTGCACACGCTCGCTGGCAGGCCTCTGCTTAAGACAACAAAGTTTCAGTGGCTGCCCCCACAGAGTGAGCAGAAGACTTGGCTCTGCACCAGGCTGCAAAGTTTCAATTGTAGAAGATAAATAAATCCCAGATACCGGGTCCTCCATTTGGGTTGCTGGGGGGTGTGATGAGCCTGAAAACCACCACAGGACCCTGGCCCAGGCCATCCTACACCCCAAGGGAACACCCATCCTGATCTAGGACACCCTTCAGGCAAATTAGCTGGCCCCCACCTGTGCACTAGGCCTCTATCCTATCTAATAAAAGAGTAATATGCAGAATAACCATCACTCCAACACAAAAGATGACTGCCTCAATGTGGACATGAGATGACCACCACAAGATGGCCAACAGAGGAGGGCAGTGCGAGGGACCAGGCCTGCAAGGGAGGGTAGTTGTGGGCAATAAGGCCAGCAGGGAAGGGCAATTGGCAGGAACCAGGCCTGCAAGGAAGGGCAGTTGGGTGTGATTAGGCCAGCAGAGGAGGGAAGTTGTGGATGGCTGGTCCTGCAGGGAAGGGCAGTTGTGGGGGACTAGGCCATCAGATGAAGACAGTTAGGGGAAAACAAGCTGGCAGGGGAGCAGCAAGGCATTATTCAGGTTGGCAGGAGACTGATTAGGGGGTGATCAGGCTGGCAGGGAGAAGCAGTTAGGGGCAATCAGGAAGGCAGGTTGTGAGCAGTTGGGAGCCAGCAGTCCTGGATTGTGAGAGGGATGTCTGACTATCCATTTAAGATTGGGCCTAAAGGAGCAGTCAGATATCCCTCAAGGGATCCCAGATTGGAGAGGAAGCAGGCTGGGTTGAAGGACACCTCCCTCCCCACCCCCATGCACAAATTTTGTGCACTGGGCCTCAAGTTTATGATAAAATTCATTTTAAAGGCCCAGATATTTACCACAGTTATGAACCTTACAATGTTCACTAGTTTATATAAAGTTATTAGTTGCAAATAACAGAGACTAATTCTGGTTTTCATAACAAGTAAAAGACATGGCCTGATTCTGGAGAATCAGATTTGTGGGATCCTAAGGGAGGAAAGGCATAGCCAAATTTGGCCAAAGAAATGACCTTTATTTCACTCTGAAGATTTAACTGGTTCATTCACTTGCCCAGTTATTTAGGCAACTACTTAATACAATCTCTCATGCCCTCAAGTTTCCAAGCATCCTGGTTTCAACTCTCAGCTGAAAGCCTGTTACTAAGTCTCAATAGTGAGAGTGAATGTGTATATGGCAGTGGTGAGGAGGGCGAGGTACAGGGTCCGCCCCCCCCAACAGTAGCAGTAAAGACATTCAGAATATTGTTTTGGATATGCTCACATTCCTAAACCTACCAATTTATAAAACCATGTATTCTCTCTTCCTTCCTGATTTGTTTTTTATGTTTATGGCAAGCCCTTTCAAATGAGCATTAGATCTCAGAGTCTCACCTACTCAAGTCCTTGGTTCTGAAATTATAATTATTGCCTATATTTTCTGAATTATCATTATTTTTTCTAACTTGCATACTGCCTATCAGTGTATAAATATCTTCTAAGTTCTAAAGAAATATAAAAGCAAAACAAAAAATAATCTCTTAACTATACTCCAGTTGAACTACCTGTCACTCAAGTTCTTTTCTCCTTTTATGTTTTTTGCAAAACTCTTTGCAAACCTGTCAATGTATTCTCTGTCCATTTTATCCTCTGTTTTCTTTTTATTAAATTAAAAAAAATAATTATAGTAGTATGGACGAAAGGGACCATATGCCAACCTGACAAGAGCAGGGAAGGCTTGCATGTCAGTCTTGCAAACTCTAAGACCTAGAGTAAACACAAAGATGATCTGAAATTAAAACTTTAACTAAAAGCAGTTATGGTAGGCAGTTACATCCTAGGCCTGTATCTTGCCTGACAAGGTCAATCTATACTTTAACTGAGCCTATCCGTCTTTTGCATATAAGAAAACATATCTATGAAAAGTCTGGATAACATATAACTTCCCTTTTTCCGGACTCCCTGGGGCATAACCAAATGCATATGGGCACCTGGACAGAGACCATAAATTCCTTATTTGTTATTGTTATCATGTTAATTGTTGATTGTTATCATATTAATTGTTGACTGTTAACTATCCTGCACTCACCTAAGTAAAAGAAGTATGTATCTATCATTTTACTTTTTATCCCCCACCCTACTTTGCTTTATCCTGCCTCCCTAATCTATCAACAATGGATTATATGTAACCCATTTACATCTCCTCTTCTGTCTCTATTACTGCCACCTTTGACCAGGCCATCTTCAATTTTAGAAGTTTTGATAGCTTTCTAAAGTTATCCCCTTGCTTCTGTACTTGATCCATTATAGAACATATTTCACATAAAAATATGAAATCTTTGAAACTATAAACTAGATTATGCTATTCCTCAGTTAAAAAATCTTCCAAAGGCTTTTTATGTCATGGAATGAAATAAAGATCCTCATATCTCTATGACACTCTAAGAGGTTTGGTCCTCTATTAGTGTTCTGCTGTTGTATTCTGCTGTTTTATACTCCTCCAGTTACTACCTTATAGCCACACTGCAATCCTTACTGTCTCACTAACATATCAATATCACTCCTGCAGTAGTTATTGTAGGGATGTTATCTCTCCCCAAATTGCCCTGGTTTCTCTTATCCCTACCCTCACCCTATTTATAAGTTCTGCATGGTTTTCTCCTTTCCTTCCATAGATACGTAGATTTTTGCTCCATAGATCATCTTATCAGATGAGCTTTCCCTGATGAATCTATCCACAATGTAACCCCCCCATGGCTCCACCCTGATGCTCTTTGTCCTCTTACTCTGCTCTGTTTTTATGAGGGACCACTCCCTGCCAAAAAGAGAAGAAACTCCATGAGAGCACAGGCTTTGTGGCTTTTTCTCTGCAGTAGCATTTTCTTCACTAGCCAGCACCTAGAGCAGTGGAGAGATAAATGTTTATTAAATGAATGATGTTGGGCAGTCAAATCAATACATATCATTATTTTCCCTTATGAATTGTTTTCAAGCTAAACAAATTCTGAGAGAAGCTGGGAACTCAAAACCGTACTCATACAATCAAGAAGGGAGACACTTAACTTGGATGCCATACTTGAGCTATGCAACATTTTTTTTGAGCAGCACAGTCTCAAGAAAGCAGTTATTTGCTCACCACTTTGAAAACCTAGCTATCCACCTTAATCTTAGGCTGTGAGGACTTATCAAACCAAGAATTCAGTTGCATTTATGCCAGAGAAGCAAATGTCTCATCATCATGCGACATGCTTCAATGATTAGCCCCCAAAATAAATATGCTCTTCAGCCATATTTCATTTTCAGCAACCCTGAAGCAAATAAAGAACCAAAGGCTGAAGTTATGGATTCTAAAATGAGGCAACTTAAAGCATTTCATAATCTTCATAGATGAAGATTAATAGTGTTATTAATCACAAATACCAAACCTGCACAATTCAGATGTCACTGTGTTAGAGAGTTCAGCTGACAGATGATTATTTGATTAAATAAACATTTCTGCACACATAGTAGTTTAGTTATTGTGCTAAATACTGAAAACGATTTTAAGTAAACATAGTTCAATATGCATTCCTTGGAAACATCAAGTATTTAGGCACATGCTAAATGCTGAGGTGGTTAAAAAAAACAAAATATATTTCTCAAACTTATAAAATTTACATATAGAATAAAATGATCCTTTTTTTTAAAGGACTTCACATATTAGTGATATATATATATATATATATATATATATATATATATATATATAGTTTGTTTGTTTATTATATACCAGAGGCCCAGTGCACAAAATTCATGCACTGGGGGTTCCCTAAGCCCAGCCTTCTTCTCACAGTCTGGGAGTCCTCAAGGGATGTCCCACGGGGAGCAGGCCTAAGCCATAGTCTGGCCTCCCTCTGCAGGGGAAGATGCCACCCCCATCACCCCACTGCTGCTGCCACTGCTGTCCACCACAGGAACCAAGGTGTTTTTATCAACACAGACTCCAGTCCCTTCACTATGAAAAAATGATATTTTCAAGATGTCTCTTTCATAGGATATGACATTTCTTTCTTTTTATCCTCACTTGGGGATATTTTTCCATTGATTTTTAGAGGGTGGAAGAGAGAGGGAAAGACAGAGAAAAACATCAATGTGAGAGGCACACTTCAATTGGTTGCCTCCTGCATGAGCCCTGACTTGGACCCTGGCCAGGGAGAAGCCTGCAACTGAGGTACATGCCCCTGATCAGAATCAACCCAGCCCC
This sequence comes from Lasiurus cinereus, assembly GCA_011751065.1. NCBI lineage: Eukaryota > Metazoa > Chordata > Mammalia > Chiroptera > Vespertilionidae > Lasiurus > Lasiurus cinereus. The sequence goes on along the minus strand of JAAGEH010000005.1, from coordinate 34,210,309 downwards.
CCTGCAGGTTTGTGTCTCTGTTCTGGCACCAGTAACCCAGTGCCATGGCCATGGGGCTGGGGCTATTGGTGCCAGCCTCCCTGTAGGTTTGTGTCTCCAATCCAGGCCCCTTTTGGATTTGGGTCTCTGCTCTGGACCATCCGCCCAGTGCCACAGCCGTGGGGCTGGGGCTGCTGGGGCCAACCCCCCTGTGGGTTTGTGTTGTTCTCTCTGGCTCTGGGGCTGCAACAGGGCCCCTCCTCCTGAGCTGATCATGACTGTTATTGCATCCTGACCTAATTTGCATAATATTTATATATTTGTTTGTTTATTATATAATATATACACATTATATATACACATTATACACACACACACACACACACACACACACGATGCCAGTGCACAAAATTAGTGCATGGATGGAGGGGGGATTCCCTCAACTCATCCTGCACCCTCTCCCATTGCGGACCCTTTGCCGGATGTCTGACTGCCAGACTGCCATTTTAGGCCTGATTGCAGGGATCGGGCATAAACTGGCAGTCAGACATCCATTTCACAATCTGGAACCACTGGCTCCTAATTGCTCACCTGCCTGCTTGCCTAATTGCTTCTAACTGCTTCTGCCTGCCAGCCTGATCACACCTAACTGCCCTCTCCTGCAGGCTTGATGTTGCCCCCAACTGCCCTCCTCTGCTGACCAATTTGATTCTCATTGTTCAGTTCTTATGCCAGTCAGCATCAAAAGTTCTGCCTTCTAGATAGCCTGTGGCTCTCCACAGCACCCAGATTTGGTTCTCATTGGTTGGTTCCTATGCCAGTCAGTGTCAAAAGCTCCATCACCTAAGCAGTCATTGGTTCCCCACATCACCCAGATTTGGTTCTCATTGGTGGGTTCCTATGCCAGTCAGTATCAGAAGCTCTGCCTCCTAGGCAGCCATTGGTTCCCCACAGCACCCACCTTTGGTTCTGATTAGTTGGTTCCTATGCCAGTCAGCATGTCCAGGCCTATCTCTGAGCCTGATCAAATAGGTGGAGCTTAACAGGAGCTCCCGAGGAGACCAGGAGAGAAAAAAATCCCTGGTTGCTGACAAAAAGCAGAAAGAAAGGATAGAAAAAGAGAGGTAAGTACCCTGATCAACAGCTTCCACTGAAGCTGCAGATCAGACCCTGACTCACTTTCTGGGTCTCAGCCACCTGAGCAGTCAGTGGTGGGTCATGAGGGCACAGCTGGGCAACCCAGTGCTGACTTCTGGATGGTCTGTGTTGGTCACAGGCTTGGCCACTTCCCGAGCCCCAGGTTTTAGGCTTGGGAAGCTCCCTGACTTTTCCTACCCTTTCTCTGTTCCTTTGATCACAGTCTCAGCCCCCTGGGGGCCACCTGGGAGTGACCTGGTATGTATGCAAATTAATCAACATATTTTTGGGGGCTAATTTACATACTCACTCTGATTGGCTGTGGGTGAAGTGGAGGTATGGTCAATTTACATGTTTCTCTATTATTAAGTAAAATATGTAGTGAGGACAGCAATAATAGTTAAAAGTCTAAGTTATTGAAAGTAGAGTGAAATCAATCTACCCATATCAACAGGGCAGATTTTGAAGAGAATATGTTGGAATTTCTTAGGTTAAGATAGAGAAGATGGAAGTCCTATAGGAAAAGAAAAAAAAAAGCTAAATTTCTGAGTATATTTTTTAAGAGCCTTAAACATTAAAGAATTTAGGGCAACTATCATACTATAATTCACAAAGTCTTTGTCAGGAATACCCAGTTTACTTTATTTTTATTCAATATATGTATGCATATCTTTATTTGTAACACATTTTACATATATATGCACATAATTATATACTGTTTTGAGTTAGCTTGTTAAGGAATAACAACAAATATTTCATTAATTTTGTTAGTATTTATTTAATATTAGGTATTAATCAGTAAGTAATTACTAATATATCATTAGCAAAAACTGTGAGACAGCTGAAATGAGGAGACAGAGCAAATCTCCAGAAAAATAACTAAGCAAAATGGATTCAAGCAATTTACCAGAAGTAGAGTTCAAAACATTGCTTATAAAGATGCTTAATGAACTTAAAATATAATGATGGTGGTATAACACATAAAAAAGCACAAGTCAGAGATGAAGAATATAATAACTAAAATAAGGAATATATTATATTAGATGAAGCAGAGGATCAAACCAGCAATTTGGAAGATAAGTAAACAAAACTATCCAATCAGAACAGTGAAAATAAAAAAGGGTTTAAAAACTCTCTGAGACAGCTTCAAGCATCCCAAAATATATATTTTCAGGATGCCAGAAGAAGAAAGAGAGCAAGGAATTAAAAACATATTTGAAAAAATGATCACTAAAATATTCCCCAACCTGATGAAGGACATAAACATAGAAGTCCAGAAAGCACAGAAAATCCCAAATGAGATGAATCCAGACAAATGCAAACCAAGTCATAATTAAAATGCCAAAGGTTAAACACAAAGAGAATCTTAAAAGCAGCAAGAGAAAAGTAATTACTTACCTACAAGAAAGCTCCATAAGACTGTTAGCTGTTTTTTCAATAGAATATTTGTAGGCCAGAAGGGATTAATACAAATTATTCAAGTGATGAAAAGCAAGAACCTACAAATAAGATTCTTCTACCCTGTAAAGATGTAATTTACAATAAAAGGCCAGATAAAGAGCTTCCCTATTGACAAGAAGCTAAAGGAGTTTATTATTACCAAACCAGTATTACAGAAAATGTTAAAGTATCTTTTTTTAAGAAGAAGAAGAATAAGAAGGAGAAGAAGAAGAAGGAGGAGGAGTTGTTGTTGTTGTTGGGGAAAAAGAAGAAAAATACAAATACAAATACTAAAATGACAATAAATATATGTCTGTCATCCGTATGTTCATTGCAGTATTATTTATAGTAGCCAAAATATGAAAGCAACCTAAGTGTTCATCAATAGATGATGGATAAAGAAGTGAAGCATATATATAATGGATTATGAAAAAATAATCATATTTTGCCATTTGCCATACCATGGATGGACCTAGGGGATATTGTGCTGCATGAAATCAAATCAGGCAGAGAAAGACAAATGTCATATAATTTCACTTGTATGTGGAATCTGAAATAAAAATAAACTAACAAGCAGAACAGAAATAGAGTTAAAGATACAGAGAATAATTTGATGATTGCCAGATAGGAAGTGGGTTGGGGAGAGTAGTAGAGAAAGTGAATGGATTAAAAAGTACAATTTTGGGGGAAAAAATAGAAGTACAAATTGGTAGTTACAGAATTGTCATGGAGATATAAACTGCAGTATAGGGAATATAGTCAATAACATTATAGTAACTATGTATGATGTCCAATGGGTTATATATTTATTCAGATGATTAATTCATACTTATATTAATCTAAAATTAATATAATATAATAATATATGCCATCTATAATCTATAATAATAAAATATGTAATATGCTAATTAAACCAGATTTCCTTCTGGATAAAGCCGGGATTGTGAGGGCCAATTCCCTTGCATGGATTTTGTACATTGGGCCTCTAGTTGAATAATAAACAATTATTAAAAATACATAAATATAGATATAAATTACATAGTAAAAACTTAAAAAAGGAATTATAAATAGCTTAATTTTAACACTGTGATTATTAACATTTTTAAATTATTATTATCATTATAATATGTATAAAGTTGAATTCTTGCTCTCAGTATTATTAGCAGAGTTTTAAAATGTTAGCTTTTCAAGAGAAAATATATGGTATATTGCTTTCTATGTTTATTCAATAACAATCTATTGAGTTGCTCTTACTGTGGACATTATACCCTTTAGTATGTTTTAAGACTGGAAATTCATTTGCCAAAATGCTGCTTGAATAAAAAAAAATAATTGATAATCATGACCAGTGAGAAGTTTAAAAATTACACATAAAAATAATCATGATATGGCATATTTTATCCATTACACTGATTTAAAATGTCACATCCAAATTTGGCTGTCTATGAAAATGAACTTTCTCACAAAAATATCTATGGGAATGCAAAATTCTATAGTAATCTTGAAAAGGGGTATAAAGGTATCTACTCAAATTTATGATGCATATAACCTTTGAGACATTTTAAAAATATATCCTAAAGTAATGAGATAGTTAGCACAAAATATTATAATATAATATAAAATTATAAAAGTTATGTATTTAATTCTGGATTAAGAATCTGTATTTTTAAAAGTTTGTTTTCTCAACAAATAGAATAATTTGACCTGAATTATATGTATTATAAATCAACCTCACATGACACTGCCTCATGTGTTGTTAGACCTGTGGAGTCAGACCAGAACTTGGTTCAGCAACCTCAGTACTTGAGAAAGAATTCAAAGCCAAGATTAAATTATAAGAGATTTATTTAGAATGTCACAGATGTAGAAGTTAGCTATATAACAAAGGGACTCCAAAAAACAAGTTACAGAGGAAAACGTGGTGCCTTTAGAGCTTAGAATAAAGACAGAAGCAAGGAAAACATGTCTGGGGGTGGGGAAAGCCATGTGTATGTTGCATAGAGAGAGTCACACTGAGTCCTCTGTCTTGAGGGTACTTATCTGGGAGGATCTCAATATAATATTCATCAGCTTTCTAAGTGTGTTCTTTCAGGGTGTAGGTCTCCATTGGTTGGTCAGCACCAGAGCTCCTTTTAACTCCCTAGCAGGGGTTAATTGCTTTCTTCTTCGAGCTGCATATTGAGGCCTGTCCTCTCCTATCTTTATCTGAGGTCAGATGGGACTTTTCTCCAGTTCCCTTATTATTTTCCAAGGATGGGGGGGGGGGGATACTACCACATGACATGCCAGGAGAGAAAAGGCCAAGGGAGGCTCTGACTCACATGATTGAAGACATCTAAGGGAAGGAAAGTGTGCCTCAGAGGTGAGGTCCTAATTGACAATACTTATTTCCAGTACTTGTTCCTCCAGTAAGACTACTTGCTAGGTATTAGTTGCTAGGTTCCTGAAACTTTTTTTCCTGGTGACTTTCTATACCTGGCCTGTGGTCTTGCTCTGCTCAAGACTGTCTGACTGCCTTCTGTTCTGTAATTCTGCAATTAAAAATGCTCTCTAAGGAAACAAATAGAGAGGAATTAAGATGGCAGATGGCAGGAAATCAGTGAAGAAGAGAGTATGAGTGAGTGAGGGAGCAAAAGGAGAATGTATGAATGTGGTGTGTATGTGTGTGTGTGTGTGTGTGTGTGTGTGACAGTTAGATCCTGTAGAACCTTCAGGGGTTGGCAGAACAGGGTCTCCTAGACAGGGACCCCTACTACAGCCGCAATTACTCCCTGGGAGGCCAGCTGTGACACAGAAACAATGCTGTGGGCACAGGCTAGCTGTGAGCATAGCCTCACCTCCACCCAGACTGGCCTCAGATACCACACCTGACCTTATAACCACTTCAGCCAAAGACCTATTACCTCAGCTGCAGACTCATGGAAACCAGGATGACAGCCTCCCTGTCTGCAGGATCCTGTGGGTTCTGAAGTGTGCTCCCCTCCCACCAGCCAGCCACTTTGCTTCTGGCCCCCACAACTGCATGACCCACCCAACAAGCCCACCACTGCAGCCTTGCGCCCTGAGACTGTGCAACCTGCCTACCTGTCAGGCCCACAGCTTCAGCCCCTGGCCAGGCCCAAGACTATGAGAACCACCTGCATGCCAGGCCCACCACTTCAGCCCCTGGCCCCATGCATTCAGGTAACGGGGCCAGCTGGCAAGTCTGAGACTACACAACATACCTGCTAAGCCCACTGCTTCAACCCTTGGTTCCCCTATATTCCAGTGACTGGACCATCCAGGGAGTCTCAGAGAGCCCAGCCCTCCTTTCAATCCTGCTGCAGCCACAAGTCCCACAGGACTTGGTGACTAGATCCTTCTGAGAGCAAAAATGGGGAGACAAAATTGAACTCCAAAAGAAAGAAAAGGAGAAGTCACCAGAAAAAGTATTAAACCAAACAGAGGCCTACAATATCTCATTAAAATAATTCAGAGTAACTGTGATACAGTTTCTAAATTGGCTGGAAGAGAAAATTAACAACTTATGTAAGAATCAATAGGAAATAAAGAATGATATAGCTATAATAAAGAACACAATGGAAGGTTTCAATAGTAGAGTAGAAGAAGCTGAGGACCAAATTAACAAATTAGGAGACAGGGCAGAAAAACACACTAAATCTGAACTTCAGTTGGAGAAAACAAAAACAAGGGGAGAGTCTAAGGGAGCTTTAGGATAAAGTGAAATAAAGTAGCATACATATAATAAGGGTGCCAGAAGGACAAGGAGAGGAGCAAGGATTAGAAAAAACTTTTTGAATAAATAATGTCAGAAAACATCCCTGATTTGGGGAAGAAAACAGTTGCACAAGCAGAGAATTCCAAACAAAATGACCCCAAAAAGATCCACACCAAGACACATCTTATTTACAATGACAAATATTAACAACAAAGATATAATCTTAAAGGCTGCAAGAGAGACAGAGAGTTACCTACAAGGGATCTCCCATTATATTATCAAATGATTTATCAATGGAAACACATCAGGACAGAAGGAGATGGAATGAAAAATACAAAGAGATGCAAATAAGAAAATGAATCCAAGAATACCCTATCTAGCAATCATTAATAATTGAAGGGGGAATCAGGAATTTAATAGACAAAAAATGGCTAAGAGATTTTATCATGACCAAGCCAGCAATGCAAGAAATGCTAAAGAGACTGTTATAAAAAGAAGAAATACAGAATAAAAATAGCTACAAACAAGTACCTATCAATAATAACCTCAATGGAAATGGATTAAATGTTCTAATCAAAAGACATGGAGTACTGAATGGATAAGAGAACATGACCCATATATATACATTATCTACAAGAGACCAAACTCAGAACAAGGGATTCACACAAACTAAAAGTGAAGGGGTGAAAAAATATATTGTGGGTAAATGGAAATGAACAAAAGAAAAAACAAAATGGGGTAGCAATATTTATATCTAAAAAAAAAAAAATAGACCTCAAAGTGAAGACCAAAACAAGAGATAAGGAAGGAGAATATAATTCTGGTAAATATATATATATATATATATATATATATATATATTTTGCAAGAGCACACAAATATATAATATATATAATATATAATATATATATATATATAAACTTTTGCAAGATATCAAGAGAGAGGTCGACAGGTATATAATCATAATAGAAGACTTTAATGCTCCTTTGACATCACTGGATAAATGTGTTAGGCAAAAAATCAGCAAAGAAACAGCAATCCTAAGCTACTCAGTAGATCAGATGAATATAATCAACATCATCAGAACATTTCACCCCAAGATACATAATATATATTCTTCTCAAGTGTACATAAGACATGTTCAAAGATAGACTATATATTGAGTAACAGGCAAAGTTTCTTCAATTTCAAGAAGATTGAAATCATATCAAGTATCTTCTCATATCAAAATGGCATATTAGAAATCAACTACAAATAAAACAATAAAAAAATTCAAACACTGGGAGTCTAAATAGCATGATATTAAACAATGATTGAGTTACTAAAGAGATCAAAGTAGAAATTAAAAACATCCTGGAAACAAATGATAATGAAAACACAACAGTCCAAAATCTATGGGACACAATAAAAGCGGTCCTGAAAGAAAGTTCATAGCACTACAGGCCTACCTTAAAAAACAAGAAAAACTGGCATTAAATGATCTAACCTTATAACTTAAAGAATTAGAAAGAGAGTAACAAGAAAAGCCCAGAGTGAGCAAAAGGAAGAAGATAATAAAGACTGGAGCAGAAATAAATGAAATAGAGAATATAAACACAGTATGAAACATCAATGAAAACAAGAGCTGGTTCTTCGAAAGGATAAACAAGAATGATGAACCTGTAGTGAGGCTCACCAGAAGCAAAGAGAGAGGATGCAAATAACCAAAATCAGATATGAAAAAGGAAAAATAACAACAGAAATACAAAGGATTGTAAAAATAAAGTACTATGAATAATTTTATTTCAACAAAACAGCCAACTCAGAAGAAATGGACATATTCCTAGAAAAATACAACCTAATAAGGAAGAATAAAAAAAAAATCTGAATAGGCCTATAACTATGGAGGAAATTGAAGGAGTAACTTCCAACAAACAAAAGTTCTGGGCCAGGTGGTTTCACAGCAGAGTTTTACCAAACATTCAAAACAGAACTAAAACCTATCCTCCTCAGACTATTCCAAAATTTTCAAGAGGAAGAAACATTTTTAAAACTCTTTCTATGAAGTCAGCATTACCTTAATCTTAAAACCGGATAAAGACACTACAAAGAAATAGAATTTTAAGCCAATAGGCCTGATAACATAGATACTAAAATCGTCAACAAAATTCTAGCAAATCAGATTCAGCATTACATTAGAAGGATTATACATAATCCCACCAGAGTGGGATTTACTCTGGATGAAAGGATGGTACAATATTCCCCCAAAAATAAAAGTAATACCTTACATAAACAAATTGAGAGATAAAAATCACAGAGTCATATCACTTGATGCAGAAAAAGCATTTGACAAAATCCAACACCCTTTCCTGATAAAACCCCTCAGCAAAGTGGGAATAGAGAGATCATACCTCAACATAATAAAAGCCTTATATGGAAAACCTATAACTAACATCATACAAAATGGGAAAAAACTAAAACAATTTCACCTAAGAACAGGAACAAGAGAGGGTTGCCCACTTTCACCACTCCTGTTTGATATAGTACTGGGAGTGCTAGCCATAGTAATTAAACAAGAAGATGAAATAAAAGGCATCCAAATTGAAATATTAGAAGTAAAACTATCATTATTCACAGATTATATGATATTGTACACAGAAACCCCTGAAGACTCCATAAAAAAACTATTAGACTTACTAAATGAATTCAGCAATGTAGCAGGATACAAAGTTAACATCCAGACATGTATGGCTTTTTTATACACCAATAATGAACTCACAGAAAAAATAATTAAAAAAATAATCACACTTACTATTGCAACAACAAAAATTAAGATACTTAAGAATAAACTTAATTAAGGCAGTGAAAGACCTATACTCAGAAAACTACAAGACATTGAAAAAAGAGATAGAGGGAGACATAAACAAATGGAATCATATACCGTGTTCATGAATTGGCAGAATCAACATCATTAAAATGTCCCTACTACCCACCCAAAAGCACTCTATAAACTGAATGCAATTCCCATGAAAATACCAAAGGCATATTTCACAGACCTAAAACAAACTCTCCAAAAATTCATATGGAATAAAAATAGACCCCAGAGAACCACAGCAATCCTGAGAAAGAAGAACAAAATAGGAGGGTTCTCAAAACTAAACATCAAATTATATTACAAGGCCATTTTAATCAAATCAGCCTGATATTGACACAAGAACAGACATATAGACCAGTGGTCAGCAAACAGTGGCTCACTAGCCAATTGCAGCACTTTGGCCCCTTGAGTGTGGCTCTTCCACAAAATACCATGAGCGGACACATACAGTGCAATTGAAGGAGTACCACCCTTATTAAGTTAATAACAACGTACCTACCTATATAATTTAAGTTTAAAAAATTTGGCTCTCAAAAGAAATTTCAATTGTTGTACTGTTGATATTTGGCTCTGTTGATTAATAAGTTTACTGACCACTGATACAGACCAATAGAGCAGAATAGAGAACCCAGAAATCAACCCAAGCCATTATGGTCAATTATTTTCAAAGGAGGTAAGAGTGTACAATGGAGTCAAGAGAGTCTCTTCAATAAATGGTGCTGGGAAAATTGGACAAGTACTTGCAAAAAAAAATGAAACTAGACCACCAACTTACACTATACACAACAATACACTCAAAATGGATACAGGACTTATACTTAAGATGGGAAACCATAAAAATCTAAGAGGAATGCATAAGCAGCAAAATACCAGACATATGTTATAGCAATATACATGCCAATACAACTCCTAGCACAATGGGAACGAAGGAAAAAATAAACAAATGGGATTACATCAAAATAAAAAGCTAAGGCACAGCAAAAGAATCCCTCAATAAAATAACAAGAAAGTCAACTGCATGGGAGAACATATTTGCCAATGTTATCACCAAAAGGGTTTAATCTCCAAAAATTACAGGGAATTCATATAACTTAAAAAAAAAAGAAAGATAAACAATCCAATAAAAAATGGGCAAAGGACTTATATACACTTTTTGAAAGAGGACATATAAATGGCTGAGAGACATATGAAAACATGCTCAGAGTTACTGATCATCTGGGAGATGCAAATCAAAATGACAGTGAAGTACCATCTCAAAACTGTCAGAATGGCTTTCATCAACAAAAGACAAATGCTGGTGGGATTGTGGAGAAAAAAGAACTCTCATGTAGTGCTGGTGAGAATGCAGACTGCTGCAGCCACTGTGGAAAACAGTATGGAGTTTCCTCAAAAACTAAAAATGGATCTCCCATTTGATCCAATAATTCCACTTCTAGGAATATCAAAAGAAAACAAACACCAGTAAGAAAGAATATATGCACTTCTATGTTCATAGCAGCACAGTTTACAATAGCTAAGATTTGGAAGCAGCCTAAGTACACATCAGCAGACAAGTGGATTAGAAAATTGTGGTATGTCTATACAATGGAATACTAAGATGCTGTAAAAAATAAGGAATTCTTCCCATTTGCAACAGCATGGAGGGTCATGGAGAACATTATGCTAAGCAAAATAAGACAGTTGGAGAAAGATAAATATCATATGACATCATTCATTTGTGGAAAATAATGAATAACATAAACTGATGAACAAAAATAGAAGCAGAGACAGAGAAACATTGAACCAACTGTGAAACCTCAGAAGGAAGGCAGGGCAGATGTAAGAGATCAACCAAGGGACTTGTATATAAGCATAACCAATGACCACAGGCACTAAGGGGGTGAGGGCATGTGCTGGTGGGTGGGAGTGGCCAGAGAGAGGTTAATGGGGGAAAAAGGAGACATATGTAATACTTTAATCAATAGAGGATAAAAAAATAATAATAAACAAAAAACAAAATAAAACAAAAAACAAATAGATTCATTGTGACTTAAACCTTCAATACATACTGTGTGTGTGTGTGTGTGTGTGTGTGTGTGTGTGTGCGCGCGCGCATATATATATATATATATATATATATATATATATATGCAGTATATTTCTTCATCTATGTGTGTGAAGAGTAAGGGTAGTAATCATATTAATATATCGTGGATCTTTAACAAATTTGAAACTAAAATCTCTGGCATTAATAAAAGACTTCTATTCAAAACTCTTGGCTCATTTTTTTCTCCCAACTCATTTCTTTCTGAATCTAATTTTGTTTCCTTGCCAAGTGAGTTCTTGATTCAGTGCCATCACTTTTTAATGAGCCAGGTTTCTTTGTTAGGTTTATTGGGGAATCCTCACAACTCACTCAAGTTGAGCACTGATAAGTAATAGACTTTAACCTAGTAAAGCTAATTACAGGAGTCCTAATTATGATGGCAAATTGTTTGTTAGAACAAAGGACAAAACAATAAGCTATTATTGTTTAAATTATTTTTACTTCATGACCTTAAAGATAAAAATGTTAAAATTCAAGAGAGTGGCAGACCAAATCATTTGTTGCCATTTACTATACTGTTACTGTGACTAATATTAAGGAATTTGGATGCTTCCAGGATTATAGAATGCAAAAGAGGGTGTCTAGGCATAAGTATATTTGTGTGTCTTTTACAGATGTGATCTCTCTTTTTTTTCTTAAATAAGACCCTTAACTTCTTTATTATCTAATATAATTTTGAATTCTTTACATCTTGACCCTAGTTATTTCCTTTTAAAAGTTCATTTTCCTATTAAAATACTATTCATAATAATGATCATACTATTATTGAATGATATTTATATTATTGTAATGCATAATAATATTTTAAGTTCTATGAATAACTGAAAATATTTATACCTGATAAAAAATACATTTTTAGATAAAAAATTGTAACTAAATTAATTTGATTAAATACCTAAATATCACCTATAAAGTATGGAAATAAACTAGCTGCCTTTAAAAATGTTCTCCTAGGTTATAAAGCCATCCTCCTGTTGAATTAGGGCTCATGGCATTTTTAAGCTTTATGTTAGAGAACTGGAATAAATAAAGTGATGCTCAGAGAGTTTGGAGTCACACTTTATTCACCAGTAGGCTTAGAGAAAATGGATTCTAATTCTAAGCAAAGCTATAAACAGAACTCCCCTTTTTATTAAAGAGCCAGCCCTTGTCCCGACTCGCGGGTGAAGTCAAGGAGGACCCTAGAAGGGGAGTGGGGATGAAAGGGACAAGAGACACAAGGAATGGAGACAAGACAAAGTTCTGATCAAGTCTCGTTTATTCAACAGTAGATCGGGGTATTTATGGGGAGAAGGAGTAATGAGGAAGTTAGCGAAAATTCCTAGCCCTAAGGAGAAACGCCTGGCTTTCCGGAGATAGGGAAAGAGATAGGGTTTGGGGTAATAGAAACCTAGCCTGAGGTTAGTGCTAATGTGGCTGGCGCTTACTACAAAATGGCTATCAAGCACAAGTTTCCCACAAGCCCTTTGTGTGCTTAGTGGTTATCTCGCTGCTAAGGCCTTGAAAACAACATAGTTCTGTGCAATTAAAAACTGCACCTGGCATGGCGTTGAGAGTATGGGCATATCTAGTCTCTGGCCTACAAGGTCAGACAGCTAAGTTTATTTTCCTCGTTATTCAAGCAGGCTAAAGCAGGCTAGAAACCGAAGTTATTTTTTTTTTAGAATAAGAGTCCATCTAAAAAAAACAGCAGAGAATTCCAAACAGTAGTTTTAAAAAATAGGGCTTAGCCTTCTCATTTATTCTGGTATCATATTACTATCACCCTTTGTTGATGCCACAGTTAGTGATGTCCAGGAGAAAAGAACCAGGTCAGTGGGAAAAAGGTAGAGTGGGAATGGGGATTTGATTTACTTAGAAAAGTAGTTGTATCAGTTTATGAAAATTAGGATACATATTTCTGGATTATCTCACTGATTATGCATCTTTTATTTTATTTTTAATATTTTTATTGATTTTAGGGAGAGAGAAAAGGAAGGAGAGAAACATCATGAAAGAAACATTGATTGGCTGACTCCTACATGCCCCATTAAGTCTGTAACCTGGGCATGTGCCCAGACTAGGAATTGAACCAGTGATTTCTCAGTCAATCAACCACCAGGCCATGATAATGCATTTTTTAGAAGAGAGAAGGCAAGCATGAAAGAAATAATTAAGGAGATTTAATTTAACTCAATAAGAAAATCATTGTAAAGAAGTAGGAGTAATTGAAAATTTGGAGAGAAAAATACTTCTCAAATTAAGAAGCAAAAAAAAAATACTGACATATTCAATGTGATATTCATATCAAAATCTGGATTAATAGAACAAAATTAGCAAAGCAGTGGGAATAAATACAACTACTCTATATTTAATATGCAAAGAAAAGCTACATACTCTTTGATTTAATAGTACTTTATGTATTTTTATATTTTAAATTGAAATTTCTTGTTAATTAATTGTATAAATGTTAAAAAGTCTGATGTAATCTAAGGCCAGATTGAAGTGTGCAGGAGACAGGGTGATGCACAGGTTGTGGCACATTATAGCATCTGGATGATCCTGTGAAAAGGGCCTGGAGGAAAGGTGAGGGGGGATGTGAGTAACATCTATTGAGTGTTTCCATATATCACTAAATTATCATAAGAAGGAACAAAGAAGATCCTATAATCTATTTCATGAATGGAGGAACTAGGCTCAGAGAAGCTCAGTAAATGTTCATGGTCCCTCAGGCAGGACGTTCCCCGAGCCACAGTGCTCCACTTTTAATATAGGTGCCTGTCCCAGTGGGCTGTTCCAGTTGCAAATATCTGCATCTTTGTTTTGTAGAGTTTTTACTCCAACTATTCCAGAAGTGCTGGGAATTTACAACCTGAGGGTTTTCAACCAGTGGTGCCCATCTTCAGTGTCCTTCTTTCTGTGTAGGAGGATCTTTTTTGTGCAGGAGAATGTTCTGGACCCTTACTCAGAGCTTTTCTTAGGGATTAATCTCTAGCCAACACTGTGAAAGCTGCTTTAATAATTCACCATTTTATCTTCTTACACTTCTTTATTCCACTGTCAGTGTTCCTTGTACTCCCAAGTAAATTACTTGCACTCAAATTCCTATTTTGAAATCTATTTCTGAGGGAACGCAAACTATCAGACAATCATATGCAAGGATTCAAACTCATGCCTATATCCAAAACCTGTGGCTTGTCCCCAATACCATGTTATTACCCTTCAGATAAATGGCTCCCATGGCTCCTTCATCTTCTAATAAAATTGTGTGATTCTATGCCTGACATGATCATATTGAAACAGGAATTTTGGGGTTGAAAAAGACAGGTTTTAGGAAATTTTAGAAATTTTGGAGATTAAGGGGACCATGGAGGAAGCACAGGGTTCCAGAGCAAGAGAAGGTGTATTTCCATAGAATAGGAAAGATGAAAATCTGCAACAGGTACATTTCCATAGACTGAGGGAGCTGGGAACAGCAGGTCTATATTTACAAAATAAAGAGAAGGAAGTCTTTCATCCAGAAGAAGAAAGCCCAAAGGGAATAGGAAAACAATAGGGAATAGGTGGAGAGAACTTCACATGTCCTCTGTGAGGTTTAATCTTTGATCCTAGGAGTTACTATAGTAACCAGTCCAAGAGAATAGTGACCAATCAGAGGGACATCAATGCACAGGGGATCTGCAGCCTTTATAAGCCACAGGGAAAAGAAACTCACTGGGACCCTTTCCCCTTCCAATTGGGAGTCTGTACTTTTTCTTCAATAAATCTCCACCTTTGCTATACTACTATCTCTGTCCATGGATTCATTCTTTGACTCTAGTGGACAAAGAATTTGGGTTCCAGTCCAAAAATTCCATTTCAAAATTTATTATTTTAAACTCTTCTATCCAATAAAGAGCTATGCCATAGTCAAAACCGGTTTGGCTCAGTGGATAGAGCGCCGGCCTGCGGACTGAGGGGTCCTGGGTTCGATCCCAGTCGAGGGCATGTACATTGGTTGCAGGCGCATCCCCAGAGGGGGACGTGCAGGAGGCGGCTGATCGATGTCTCTCATCGATGGTTCTGGCTTTCTATCCCTCTCCCTTCCTCTCTGTGAAAAATCAATAAAATATATTAAAAAAAAAAAAGAGCTATGCCATGACATCTTGTCCTCGCTTTTCTGAGAATAGCTTGATGCATTTTATTATTATCACTAGTGTACTTAACTAACTATACTTTATGAGCTGGTTCTAAAGCAAAGAGAATTTTTGAAGCTTGGCAGAGTTATTTTTTTAAATTCTAATCTACCATATTTAATTTTCAGAGGAAATTATTTACTCATAAATTGCCTTCATTACCTATCCCTATTAGGATATTATATAAATACCATTTACATGTTTTGGCAATTATTGTCATTTTTTTCTCAAAAGCAATAATTATTTGATATGCTTGAAAACACAGGAATTTTCTTTTTTTTATCTTTCTTTTTCTTTGCATTTTTATCTAAGCGGAACATCATTTAGACTGGCCCTGCCAAAGTTTTAGGGTTAAGTTCATTAGATGTTGGACCTAGTATAGCAGGCTAATTTTTAAGTTGATAATATTGTATGACTTCGAATGATGTTATAAATATCCAAATGATCCTTGGCAGAAAAAAGGTTCCCCCTCCCTGATAATGTGACTAAGCTTTCTAAGCTGGATTTTAAGTGGATCTTTTAAGCTATTTATTTATTTTTTATAAATGTAATGAAATTCATCTTGGTTGAAGAAAAATAAAACTGTATACACTAATCAGATGTTTAGGCCTGATTTATTTTATCTCATTCATTTTGGGACATTTATATTTCTTGGAATTTCTTTCTTAGCATATGGTTCCCGTATTTACCATGGATTATTCCTATATTTATTCTTGGACTCAGGCAGAAAAATGTATGATCCTTAGAATACAGATCTTTCAATTATATTATGATAGCTTTTATTTTTCATAAAGTCCTTTATCCTCCCAATTAGATACTGTTACAACAATAGGCAAGTCAAGTGGACCATGAGCAATTTGGCACACCTGTCAGGATTGTCTCTTGCCATTCCTTCTCAAGGGAACTAATTATCAGTTTATTTTGTGTATTAGATTTCATGTATGAGTGTAATCATGTGATACTGGTCTTTCTCTGACTGGCTTATTTCACTTAGCATAATGCTCTCCAGGTCCCTACATGTTGTCTCAAAAGGTAAAAGATCATTTTTTATTTTTTACTGCTGCATAGTATTCCACGGTATAAATGTACCACAGATTTTAATCCACTTATCTACTGATGGGCACTTGGGCTGTTTTCAGATTTTAGCTATTGTAAATTGTGCTGCTATAAACATAGGGATGCATACATTCTTTCTAATTAATGGTTTGGATTTCTTAGGATATATTCCTAGAAGTGGGACCACTGGTCAAATGGCAGTTCCATATTTAATTTTCTGAGGAAACTCCATATGGTTTTCCAGTCTGCATTCCCACCAGCAGTGTACTAAGTTTCCCTTTTCTCCACATCCTAGCTAGCACTGTCCTTTGTTGATGGTAGCTATTCCAAGTCATTGTCATTTTAATTTGCACTATCTGATGATCAGTGCCTTTGAACATTTTTTTCATATGTTTCTTGGCCATCTGTGGCAAAGTGTCTATTTACTATAGACCCAATGCATGAAATTTGTACACTGCAGGAGGGGTGGGGTAGAACAGGGTGTGTGTGTCCTTCAGCTCAACCTGCACCCTCTCTAATCAGGGACATCCCTCTCACAATCGAGGATTGCTGGCTCCAAACTTCTCACCTGCCTGCATGCCTGATTGCCCATAACTGCTTCTGCCTGCAAGCCTGATCACCCTCTAATCATTCCCCTGCCAGCCTGAGCGACATCCAACTACTCCCCTGTTGTCCTGGTTGCCCCAAACTGCCCCTCCTTTTCAGCCTGGTCAACCCTAACTGCCCTCTCCTGCCAGCCTAAGCATCCCTAATTGCCCACCCCTGCTGGCCTGGTCCCCAGCCCACAACTGCTCTTCTCTGCAGGTCTGGGTCTCCCCCCACACCCAACTGTCCTACCATATAGGCTTGGTAACCCCTAACCGCCCTCCCCTGCAGGATTGTCTAGCAAGTGTGGTAAAGGTATGGTCAATTTGCATCTTTCTCTTTTATTAGTGTAGATGATACTGACCTGCTATTTGTGGAAGGAGGGTGAGAAGGAAGAGGGCTGAGAAGCAGGGGAGGGCAGTTAGGGGTGATCAGGCTGGCAGGGGAGGGCAGTTAGGGGTTACCAGGCTGGGAGGGAAGGGCATCTTGGAGAAAGTCAGAGTATGGCCTCAGATTGATTGCTAGATATAACCTGAAGGTGCTGCAATTGGAGGCTCTCAGCTAACTGTTCTCCTTGCTGCAGGTCTACTTTTGAAGGGAGATCTGAGTAGCACACTTCTCTAACTGCAGCATCAAATGACACATTACTTTCTGAGAACCTTAAAATGTAGCTTAGCCTTGCTCTGTAACTATTTAATCTTCTCATCTTCTCTTGCTATTGTCTCTCTACAGTGTGCTGCAGTTGGTATATGATTTTATTTTATTTACAATTAATATTCAATATTATTATGAAGCACAAATGAATTAGTAAGTATATTAAGAAATCATAAAAGTTCATCCTAGTGACTCTCTTTTCTCTCACATGTCTAGTGGTGTCAGTCATTATTAACATGCTCTAAGTGTCTAAATCAATGAGCCATGCAGTGTTTGAGCAAGTTTGGAGAAATTCATGATATAAATTTAATTATATTTTAGAAAAATGTGTTAGATTGCTATAGTGCTATTCCATAGACCCGTGGTTGGCAAACCGTGGCTGGCGAGCCACATGCGGCTCTTTGGCCCCTTGAATGTGGCTCTTCCACAAAATACCATAGCCTGGGCAAGTTTACTTTGAAGAAGTGGCATTATAAGTTTATGTTTAAAAAATTTGGCTCTCAAAAGAAATTTTAATCTTTGTACTGTTGATATTTGGCTTTGTTGACTAATGAGTTTGCTGACCAATGCCATAGCCAATAAGCATATTACTTTCTCTGTGTGGGAATGTTCTTTAGTCATCAAATTATATGCTTATTGGCTTTGGAGATGGTTAATATTTTAGTGCCACCAAATATATATTTTCAATAACTATGTAAATGAAGCTAAAATCTATAATTCACTAATTTTAGTCAAAACTTATTCCCAAACACACTAAGTACTAATGTAAAAGCTAAGTTTTTGCTAAATTTTGCTGATAGACTTTAGAATTACTTTATATTTACCCATTCAATATATTCAATATATTTTTCTAGGTATAATTAGTGCCATGGTCTGAATATTTATGTCCTCCAATATTCATGTTGAAATCCTAACCAGCATGGTGATGCTATTAGAAAGTGGGTGGGGCCTTCAGAAATTGATCAGGTCTTGGAAGGAGAGCCTTTGAGAATGGGATTAGTAGCCTTGTGAAAGAGCCCCTGCAGAGCTTCCTTGCCTCTTGACACTGAACCTTCTGATGCTGTGATTTTGGACTTTCTAGACTCCAGAATTTTGAGAAATTCATTTCTGTTGTTTTTAAGCCATCAAGTCTACAGTATTTTGTAATATAGCAGCCCAAATGGACTAAGACAATTGCTTAAACGCATTTCAAACTATATGCATTCCTCAAGTATTAATTTTCTTGATCCTGGATTATAGGTTTAGGCAGAAGGGGTTTATTGTGGAGTATGAGAGCTTACTTATCTCTGCACCCTTTGAAACCCAGATCTCTCCTTTATCCTTCTTAAAGGCACTATTATCTCTGGTAAGTAACTTGGTACCACATTGAGATCTTCCAGTTCACATGGAAGCAAATAAATCAAAGCAGTACTTTGTATGTTGCAGAAAATGCCTGTTAACCCAAAATACTACTAGATTTCAGACTTGTGGTCTACCTGATGGTAAACTATGGGAGAAAGGAATGCGGTTCAGAATTTACTGCAGTTATGTGGCAGCCTTTGAGATCAGATTCATATTCAAAATGTGTCTTTGCCACTGTTGCTGAAGCTGTTATCAGTCAACTATATTCATTTTTGTTATACCCCACCCAAAATAAGCCAGACAGAGAAAGGCAAATGCCATATGATCTCACTTACATGTGGAATATGAGAGGCATGGATGAATGGAAAGACTGACAGAGGTCAGAAGGGAGGGAGGTGAATGGCTGGATGAGAAAAAGTGAAGATATTAGCTAAAGAATGAATATGTATAGCTCAAGGACACAGACAATAGCGTGGTGATAGTCAGAGGGCGGGGTGGCTGGGTGGAAGTAGGAAAAGGAGAGGGAGGGGGTGGAGGACATTATTATTATATATAAAGTGCTCAATTTCTTACAATAAATTAATCTTGGGAGTGTCTGTATTTAAAGGGAAAATGACACATCATTGGATGGTCAAGTAATGAGGGTTTTTTCTGGTTCAGTATAGTAATACTATTTAGAAATATTCAACTATCGGCTTTACCAGTTTATTTTCTGCTAAAGAGCAATTGCTAATCTCTTGTGTATCTTCATATTTAATTCATTTTTTTTTACTTTTGCTTCCACAGAGTAAATTTTGTTTTTATCCCAGGAATTTTAATGATAATTTGTTGGTTTTGGAAGATCATGTCTTCAAAGTTTTAGTATTCTGGTAAACTTGAAAATTATTTGAAATCAAAGTTTGAAATGTCCACTAAGCATTTATTTACAAATTTCCATTAGAAACAAACAAAGAAAAAACAACAGACCTTAATGCTCAGCTACTAGGATAATCCTCTGCTTAAGACAAGAGAAGAAGACCTTTAAAACTTTCAGCACCTTTCTCCTACTTTATTGATAAAGCTAACGATGGTGCCTTAACTGTCAATAACTGTATAAGGTTATGTGGTTAGTTTTCTTTTCCTGATTCCTCTTCTTCTTCCTCTTCCTCCTCTCCTCCTCCTCCTCCTCCTCTTCCTCTTCCTCCTCCTCCTCCTCCTCCTCCTGTGATAAGCTGCCATACAAATTTATGATAAATTTATACCCTATGGCAAAGACAGTATAGTTAAGATTTTGGACATATTAAAAAACTAATTTAGAGGATTATAGCTTCCATATTCAGGTTTGCCAAATAAAAAACAATTTGGAAAATATAAAAGATTAATTTTAATATTTAATAAAGATTAATATAAAATAGTAATTAATTTTTCTTTCTCTGCTTCCAGTTCCTTAAAATCTCTGATATGTGGCCACTATACTCTCCTAAAACTTTGTACAAAATTATTATTACTTGAGCACACTTTTTTTTTTAAATGACTAGCCATTTGAGAATTTCAGCTGAGAAATAATTATCTCCATAACTCATAAAAACACACACCATTAGTAATGCTGAAACAAGATAATCAATGGGTCCAGGCTGCCTGGCACTACTTGAGCCAATTCAGCAGACACAGAGCTTAATCATACATGAGCATTTATTACAACAACGCCAGCAGAGTGGGAGAGCAGCAGATCATCCTCAACAATCAGCTAGGCAACCCACTATAAGTCAGCTGCTTATATTGGGTAGATGGACAAAGATTACACAGAGAAGTAGGCAAAAGGGAACGAATGGGTATGCAAAATTGGCAGTTTATAGGCAATGGGGGCTGGAGATTTGGAAAGGCCTGTGGTATGCAAAGGGCTGGATGTTTGCAAAAGGCTGGCACCTCTGGCTTCTGCAACAAGGTTGTTAATCTTTTCATGATAATATGCACCTCCCAGATGTGAAGCATGGACCAAATTCCCAGGTGCGTGCCCAGGTCCCACATGCAACTCCCAGACAGGTTGGAATATGCTTTCTTTAATCAGAACAAAATAATCACCGTTAATAGAGCATGATTATATTTCCTATAAATATAGCTGGTCCTCGATATTCTATTTGTGCCCCCGACAATGCAAAGTTGTTTAGACTCGTAATTAGGTAAGAATTTGTTTTGCAAATTAACTGAACAAATTCTAGTTTGGACTGAAAAACAATTTTAAAAAGATACTGCTTTAAATAAACAACAACACACCAGCCTGGCCGGCATAGTTTAGGAATTGAGGGTCAATCTATGAACCAATGAACCAGGAGGGTTTAGTTAGATTCTCTGTTGGGACACATGCTCTGGTTGCAGGTTTGATCCCCAGTAAGGGGGAATACAGGAAGCAGCTGATCCATGATTCTCTCTCATCATTGATGTTTCTGTCTCTCTCTCTCTCTCTTCCTTCCTCTCTGAAGTCAATAAAAATATATTTAAAAAAATAAAGAGAAGTTCTTCAGTTTGATATAGTCCCATTTATTTATTTTTGCCTTTACCTCCCTTGCCTTTGGGTCAAGTATACAAAATGTTCTCTTCCACCCAGGTCTATACGTTTTGTACCTACATATTTTTTCTATGTGATTTATAGTTTCAGGTCTTATGTTTAAGTTTTTGATCCATTTTGAATCGATTTTTGTACATAGGGACAAACTGCAATACAGTTTTATTCATTTCCATGTGGCTTTCCAGTTTCTCCAGCACCATTTATTAAAAAGACTATCTTTACTCCATTGTGCATTTCTGGATCCTTTGTTGAAAATTATCTGTCCATATATACATGTGGTTTTATAGCCGGGCTCTCTATTCTGTTCCATTGATCTGTATATCTGTTTCTCTGCCATTATCATGCTGTTTTGATTATAGTACCTCTGAAGTATATTTTGAAGTCAGGTAGGGTGATATCTCCCAGCATCTTTTCTTTTTTTTCAGGATTGCTTTGGTTATTCTGGGTTTTTTGTAGTTCCATATAAATCTGATGATTTCTCATTTTATTTCTGTAAAAAGGGACATTGAAGTTTTGATGGAAATTGTATAAATCTGTATATTACAATAATCTGTAAATGGTCATTTTAACTATTTTGATTCTTCCAATCCATGGAAATGGGATATTTTTTCCATTTTGTTGTGTCTTTTTCAATCTCTTTTAATAATGTTTTATAATTTTCAGTTTAGAGGTCTTTGTTATGTTTATTCCTGGGTAGTTTATTCTTCTGTTTACAATTGCAAAATAAATTGTTTTCTCTATTTCTTTTTCTGAAGTTTTGTTATTGGTATACAGGAAGACAATGGATTTTTGCACATTGATTTTGTATCCTGCAACTTGACTGTATTTGTATATTGTTTCCAATAGTTTTTGGTAGAGTCTTTAGGGTTTTCTATATACACCATCCTTTCAATTGCAAAAAGTGACAGTTTGAGTTCTTCCTTCCATGTTTGGATGCCTTGTATTTCTTTTGCCTTATTGCTCTGGCTAGAACTTATAGTACTCTGTTGAATAAGAGTGGTGCATGTGGACATCCTTGTCTTGTTCCTTATCTCAGGGGAAAAGCTTTCAGTTTTTCACCATTGAGTATGATATTGGCTGCAGGCTTATCATATATGACCTTTATGATGTTGAGGTATTTTCCTTCTATTTCTATTGTATTGAGCATTTTAATCATAAATGGATATTATATCTTACAAAATGCTTTTTCTGTATCTATTGATAAGATCATATGATTTTTATCCTTTCTTTTGTTAATGTGGTGTATTCTGTTGATTATTTGAGAATGTTGAACCATCCTTGTGTCCCTGGAATAAATCGCACTTGATCATAATATATTATTTTTTGGATGTACTATTGTATTCAATTAGCTAGTATTTTGTTTAGGATTTTTGCATTGATGAGCTTCCACACAGCAAAAGAAACAGACAACAAAAATACACAGGCAGCCAATAAAATGGAAGATGATATTTTCAAACAGTAGCACTGACAAAGGTTTAATTTCCAAAATATGTAAAGAACTCTTAAACTCAACACCAAACAAATAAAAAAATCCAAGCAAAAAGTAGGCAGAGGATTGAAAAATACACCTCTCCCAAGAAGACATACAAACACCCTATATATATATATATATATATATATATATATATATATATATGGCAATTAGGAAAATGCAATTTAGAACTACAATGAGAGACCACCTTACACCCATTAGAGTGGCTATTATCAAGACCAGCAATAACAAGTGTTGGAGAGGTTGTGGGGAAAAAAAAAGAGAACTCTTATTCATTGCTGGTGGAAATGTAGCCCGCTACAACCACTATGGAAATCAGTCTGGCGATTCCTCAAAAATTAAAAATAGAGCTACCATATGACCCAACAATCTCATTCCTGGGTATATACCCAAAACACTAGGAATCATTATACACAAAAATATATGAACCCTTAGGTTCATTGCAGCAATTTTCATGGTGGCCAAGATTTGGAAAAAGCCAAAGTGTCCTGTGATAGAGGACTGGATAAAGAAGATGTGGGATATATATACAATGGGTTCTACATGGTCATAAGAAGTGAAGTTAAAATCTTGGCCTGGAACCCGGATTCTTTGTCTGCTGGAGTCAAAGAATGAATCCACAGACAGAAAGTAGTATAGCAAAGGTGGAGGTTTATTGAAGAATGTGTCAAGTAGATCCCAGGAAATAATCTGGATTGTTTATCTAAGGTGTCCCTTAAAATAAACTTTAACCATGTAGGTGTTGGGGGACATTCAAGTAGTTGCTAGCGAAGAGACTAATCTATGCAAGCAGGACCAAGGACAGGCCTATGACCAAAAAGACCAGAAGTTTTAATTTCAATTTTAAGCATACACAACATGATTGAATTAACTGCTGGAAAAACTACACCACATGAAACATACACAATTGCAAATCACATAGTATTTTATTACTTACAAAAGTTTGTGATGCCGCAGGTAAAGTCTTGATGGAATCCCAGTGGTGGTATCCTCTGGGGTCCAGCAGCTGGGCTGGGCTGGTCCGGATGCAAGGGATCAACGTTCCTCCTCCAAAAGCTTGGTCATATCTCCATTGGGAAGTACTAGCCATTCTTCTATCATCTGGCAGAAAGGAGCATGGAGTGGCATCACTTGGCAGAGTGACAAAAGGACAAGCTTTTGTAGTGGTCTCGGCAGGCAAGCACCGTTAGCTGGTCAGGACCCATTTTTAAAGCCTGTTTCATACCAGTAGCAGTTCAGGCAGCTACAATGAATTACATCAATGCACACATGTTAGTCTCAAACAGGGCAAAGGCTACTTGTGGTTATCTAGGAAGAGTACATCACTCACACATATGGTTATTTTAGCAAGTCACTCTAAATCAGTAATCAAAGTTCAAATTCTTATCTGTGGGATACATATGCTTCAGGGCAGTGGGGAATGTGTCCTTAATATCACACTTTAGGTTTCAGGAAAGTTAAATCAAATATTTTTAATCCCTTTTAACCTTTTTAGACATTTAAAAAAATTTAAAAACATTTTTATATTTTACTACAACGAAGAACAAGTACAGACTCACATATGGGAAGGGGAAAAGAGTCCCACATAATGAACTCTCAAGTGGGGTAGGGGAAAGGTTCCCATTGAGTTCCTTTTCCCTATGGATAATAAAGGCTTCAGATCCTGTTGCCTTAATATCCCCTCTGTTGGTCACTATTTCCTTGAATTGGTTGCTATAGTAACTCCTGAACTCAAAGGTCAAACTGCACATGGGTCATGTGAGGTTCTTGCCCCCTCCCTCCATATTATTTTCTTATTCCCTTTGAACTTCCTTCTCTTTCTGGATGGAGGGCTCCCTTTCCTTTAATCTGTAAATAAAGTCCTTTTGCTGTTTCCAGCTCCCTCATTCTATGGAAATGTACCTGTTGCAGCTTTTCAGCTCCCTTATTCTATGAAAATATACCTGAAAGGAAATGAACTCCCCTTCATCTTGTCCTATAGGGCTGGACCCCCTGCCTAAACCCCCTCCCTTTTCTGGGAGGGGCCACAGGTGTGCCAGCAATGTCCTAGCTTCCCTGACCACCACCCAAATGGACCAAAGAAGCTCCAGGAACACAGCGAGGGTCCTAATAAGGCTAAACCACAGAAAGACCCTAATTCAAGTGACCAGTCTCTGTAACCCTCGTCACTTTCCTAAGCCCTCCCAATTATCCTACCCCATATAGCTCATGGTTCCCACCCGGCTCGCACTCTCATCTCACTGCTGCACCAGAAAGAGGCTGAAAGCCAAACCTGGGTTTGAATAAAGACTCTGCTTTTGCATCGGAAAAGGCTCCTTAATGGTTGATTATTGGGGACCCGGAACTCTGGGCATAACATACCATTTGCTGCTCTGCAGCCCTGTGCTTCATCCATGGTCCCCTTAATTTCTAAAATTTCCTAAACCTGTCCTATTTTACCTTAAATTCCTGTTTCAAAAGGATGAAATAGCATCATTTACAACAACATGCATGGCCCTTGCGATTATTATGCAAAGTGAAATAAGTCAGACAGAAAAAGCTAAAAACTATATGATTTTATTCATGTGGAATATAAAAGTGAAACTTATGACCCACACAGTAGTGTGGTGGTTGCCAGAGAGAGGGGGGGGGAAGGGAATAGGGGGTCCTAATATAAGTTGACAGGAGATTTGACTTTGGGTAGTGGGCACCTAGCCCTATATGCAAATTTTGTAAATTAGTAATCCACACATGAAACCTATATGTCCATGATGACCAATGTCACCCCAATAAAATGTAATTAAAATAAATAAATACACAATAAATAAATACCACAAAACTTAATTTTTGGAGCAGTTTTAAATTTACTTGAGGGAAGGTAAAAATATTTACAATATACTCCTCCCCATACATATGCACAGACTTCCCATAATCAACATATTCTACTGTTACAGAAAACCGGAATAATCAAACCATGCTCGGAGAGTTTGGAGTTACATTTATTTTACGTGGGTCCAGAGGAAAATGTTTCTCAAATTCTGGGCCCCAACATGCAGAAATTTTCCCTATTTATATGTGTTTACCTTCTTTGGCTCCCAAATATGGAATGTTTCCCGCCTCTTTGCAAGTTCTTAAAGGGCCCCTATGTGCTGAGGCCTTGGGACCTCAACCAAAGGCCTGGCCTGCTGCCAGCACTGATAATTTTATCCAGAAAAGGTTTAATGGCCTCTGTGAAGTGAGAATAGTCTCATTTTCCTTATTATTTAATCAAGCAAACATTTACACAAGCCAATAGCAAGGTTAAAACAGCAACCTTCATACAAGATGGATACTTCATTTCCACTAGTTTTAGTATATGAGTCAAATCATTGACTCTTGGTCATTGTCAAGAAGAGAATTATATTTACCCCTGAGGACTATAATTTTAATTTAATAAAGTTAGTGATCCTACTTATAACATAAGGCCCCAGAATGAGGACCAGGAATAATCTTTAGAGAGTCCAAAAAGTCTTGGACTCTATTTTTTCTGAACTGCTTAAGCCAGGTGTGATGAAACCACTTTTGGATTCTGTGACCTTGACTGCCATGGAGGTGGTCCTTTCCAGGTAGGAGTCAGTCCTTAGGTGGCAAATTTCTGTACCCAAGCAGAGTCACCAGGGTGGAAGGGATGAATCAGGGTGGATCGTCTCAGCTGTGTTTCTGGATTGCTTCCTGGATATACTGTAAAGTCTATAAGAACTTGAATAAAGACTGGTTATGGATTTAAGCTTTTCTAGATTGTGTAAATCAGGGTCTGGAAGAGTCACTAGAATCTATAGAGGCCCCACTGATTTTAGGGCAGCCTCCCAGGCAGCTTCATCTGTGACCCAGTTCCCTCTTGCTTCTGTGGAGAACTTTTACCTTGTAAATAGCACTATGTACGTGAGCCATTGTAAATGCATACCTGCTATCAGTATAAATTGTTACTGATTTTTCTTTTGTCTACCAGAGAGCCTGAAACTGGGCGACTAGAGTGTTTGACATCCAATGCTCTACTGTGTTCCGGAGTAAAGCTTCTACCTCATGTCCTCATGTGGGGCAGTTAGGATTAGTTCCTGTCCTAGGGTTAATTTATTTGCTTTTCTGATAAGTGTAGCTATGGCTGCTACCACCTGGAGGCAAGTATGTCATTCGAATGCAAAGGGGTCAAGTCTTTTGGACAAACAGGCTACTGGCCTTCTCAAGGGCTGAGACTTTGGGTGAATACCTCTTTGGCTATGCCTCTTGTCTCACATACATAGAGATGGAAAGACTTAGTTATACCTGTTAGCACTAGTTGGCCCATAGTCCTTGCTCTGCTTATGTTTATCTAACTTCCTAATATATTACCTCAAGGATCCTGGCTCTGAATTATTTTAAGGAAAATGGATGTTGAATTTCTTTTGTAGCTGCTTCATGCTGAGAAAGGACAGAGTTTTCCTCCGAGCCAAAAGATCCTTGCTGTCTACCAGAGGGACGATGAGGCCTGGGCACAGAAAGAGGTGGGCTTGTGACCTGGCAGAGACAAACTGTAACAAATGGTCTGGTGGAAGGGAAAGAAAAAATTTTAGTTTTAATAACCTCTATTCAAATAGAATTTTTCTTCTTAAAATTACCTCTATGTTTATCAAAATAGCCAGCAGTAGACCAGTTTATCTATTGTATTCAATTTGGCCTGATTGTTTGCATAAACACAAGAATGGCAGCTGACTACCTTTGTTGGAATTTCATGATTGAATCTTAGTGTGCCCTGTAGGGCCAGGAAGCCAAGCCATTCAGCTGCTGTCTTGGCCTGCAGTGACTCCACCTGGGCCCATGCCCTAGGTTTTAAGGCCCATCTAAGTAGCCCTCCTACTCATCGGGGTCTAGAGTGCATGGGGGTTCCGCAAGATGTCACAGGCGTCCTTATTTCTCCCCTTCTACTCTGATCAACTGCCAGTGATGGTAGGGTATGGGCCTGATGCTCCAGTGTCAGTCATTTTCAGGGCTCTCAAGCGGGATTCCAGGCTTTTCCTTGGCACTCTTATTGGCTTCAAATCTTTCGAGTTCAGACAGGGCTCTTTAAAACATGATACTCTAGTCAAAGTTTCTGGTCAATAAATCCACTCTTAGAAACCGGTCTTATTGAATTTATGCAAAGAAATGTATTGGCATTGAAGGGACAATTCTCCTCAGCCTTCTCCATCTTAGGTGACTAGCCCTTAGCAGGACAAAGAGACTTGCCAGCCCCACACCCCACCATTAGGTAATCCAGCAAGAATGTGCCGGGAGATAACCGGATAAGGCAAGACCACCACCTTCGGCCGTTAGGCCGCTTCCTGACCCCACATCCCGTGCCTGCGTAAGCAGACCCTGGCCCCTACCTGGCCTATCAGGGTGGGCCAACTCAGTATTTCAAACTACCCTCCACCCACCCTGACCCCTAGTCTATAAAAAGAACATGTAACAAAGGAACGGGGCTCACAACCATTGCTCCGTGCTTGGAGCACGTTGCGGGCCCCAGCATGCTGGTCTGAATAAACCCCTTTGTTCTTGCATGGGATCGTCTCTTGGTGCTCTGTAAGCGCGGTCTGCGTTCCGGGCTTAACAGCATGATTTATTAAGTATTGCCAAATTTCAGAGGAATTATATAAGGAGAAAAATATACTGATCTCCTTTAAGATCTTTTGATTTTCCCTGTTAGTCCTTTTCATGGACTCTTTAAAGTAATATAATTGTCTTCAAATGGCAAGAAGAAATTCAAAATTTGTCTATATTCAAGTAGACAATTACAGCTGTCCCTGTAGTAGGATTTCCCCTACTTGACTTGTAGTCTTATATTTCACAGGATCTCACAGGGTCTTTAATTCCTATAAACAGAAGGCTAGTACTCACCACTTCACTACTTCCCTCTGTTCCAAACAGGCTTCCCCCAGTTTCCTAAAGTTGAGGTTTGCGTCACCCCTGACATGGGCATGGTTACACAGGCCTGCAAGATAGTAACACTGGCACTGTGGCCACTTCTGACAGCTAAAACTTCTGCTACTCAACATGACACATGGTAGGGCTATACATATATCTTAGAGAGGTAACTAAAGTCTTCTCTTGATCTTGACCTTCTCACACAAAGCAAAATTGTCCTTGTCTTTCTGGAGTCAGGTCCATGAAGACACAGGTATCATCTATTATACAGTTTTCTGCAGGCCACTGTCAGGGCTGTGCTTGGTGGCCATTTCTTCTTTCTAGCCACAAACACAGCCTGTCTAATTTCCCTAAAATTTATTCTGGCACAGGAGAAAGTTGTTGCTGTACACAGGCAACTTAATCCCTACATAACTGGGCTTTCCAGGATATCTTCCTAGAAAGCCATAATTTATAAGTTTAACATGCAGCCTTAGGTCCTTCCAACCCAACAGGGTCTCTGCCATTCCTCCCTCCGACTCCTCCTCTCTTGGAAAATCTCAAAGTTCTGAAGGCTCCCTGGTCCAGGGAGAGTGCCTTTCCTTTGCTCTTTGACTTTAAGCTGCCAGTCCAAAACAGCCAGAGTTGCAGTTAGAAACAGCTTTGCATATTGCAAAGTGCTCCTGTGGCAATGGCTTGGATATTAGGCCCCTTGTCTTCCCACCAGTCGCCTTTGTGGCAGAGCAGTGACCAGGCCTCTCTCAAGGGAGTGCACTAGAAGGGGATCTCAGCCCCTTTTCTTCCAGCAGCAACATGTACTGAACCCTTTCAGTACATTTGAAAACAGGGAGCTTCCACTAGCTCGATCTGCTGTTTTTACAGATCCTAGGTCCACTGCTCTTTTTCTGGGGCTGTGGGAAGGCCAGTAGCAATCACTGGTCTCTGGTTTAACTATTGTAGCCAGGAAGCCAAAGGCCCAAGACTTATATTGCTTATTGTAAAATTCTCATTATACACTGGGCAACAGCGGGGCAGCTCTAGTATCAGGTAAATGTTTGCTGTCCCCTGCTTTTTTTTTCACTGCTGTGGCTTCTTTCAGAGTCACTGCAAGCAGCTCAGGCATTCAGTCCCCCTTCTTTCATTTGGCTCTCAGGGGCTGAGTCTGCCTAGCCACCAATTTTAAATCACCAGGACAGCTAGATTAATTATGCTTACAGAAAACTTTCGACCTTGAATCTAATGAAGTTCTGATAAGACACCTGGACCAGATCCCTTTGCAGCCAGTAAAAATCAACAAAAACCTATCTTTCCCTGATTCATGATTAACTGCCAACATCCTCCCTCCTGTCTTTTCTGCATTAACCATTTACTCTGTCCTGAAACAAAGAAAATGGTCTGAGATCCAGTATATTTAGGCTTTTTACATTTAAGGATACTCCTTTCTTTTTGTAACTGTTGTTTTCCCTCATAGATTTTTCCAGTTTATTTTAAATCCTTAGAATATTTTAAACCTTCCTTCGTTACTACTATTGATTTATGCAACTATTCCTGTTCCCCAGTCCAGTTGCTTACCTCGCTTTCCTATTGTGAGTCAGAGGAAGACAATTCCTACAGAGGGGAGAAATAGAAATAGTGGGAGTTTCAGAGAAAACTACTGCTGTAGTAGTGCTCCCTTTTGAAAATTGAGGTCCAACCTATGGAGAAAAATGACTCTCAGTCAGCCTGGAAAGATAAGGGTGTGTAGAGAGATTTCTTATGAACTGAAAGCCTGGATAGCCTCCTGAAAGAAAACATATTTAATCTAGTTACAGATTATTGGAATCAGGATGAGGGAGGAAGGGAAAGACCAGGTTATGTCCTCTATGAGAGTAACTCCAGCCTTAGTTCAGTCTTAGATGGCTCACGTTGGACTATGATGTCACAGGCAGGAACAGGGCCTATAAATCTCTCCACCCTGCAGAGCTGTCCCTGAAAGTCTCCGACCACCAAAAGAGATAAGAAAGCCATAAATAAAAGTTCTTTGTTCTTTGAAATGTCACAAATTTATACCTTTAAATTAAACCTAGGACTTTAATATTTAATATAACAAATTCACAAATCAGAACAAACTGAAACCTTTATTTATACAAAATTTGAGAGGAATTTTTATTAGCTAAATGGGCTGATTCCTTCTCTGACAGCAAAAATTCAGAAAAAGAATTTCAACAGCTGCTAAAGACTTTTGCACTCTGTCACAGCAGATCCACCCCATCCTTAAACAAATTAAACAATAGGAAGAGATAACAAATACTCTCCTGTGTACAGCCAGAAGACATAAAGTAGCTTCTGCCTCACACAGATCAGTTAATGAGCAGATAATTATTCTAAAACAGACAAACATTCATACTCACACTCTCTCAGTAGACTAGCCCAGATTGGAGCTGAGCAGATAAACGAAACAATGCCCAACTCCACAAACAGGCTTGGGGCACTCCCGGCACCCATGCCCCAGAACAGAATTCTCGACCAATGTCTTGGTGAGAACCTACTGGAGGAGTTAAGACTGCATCCAGTCTCCCTTCTCAGTAGCAAATTGGCTAGTCTTAACACAAACAAACAGCAGAGTGAACTCATAATTCCTTATTCGAATCTGAATTTACTCACCTCTAGAGTCTCACATTTATATACTAGCTAGTCCAAGTTTTTTACTTCTACCAGACATTTACCCAGTTTAAGCAGTCTACCTGACACCTGATTCCTGATTAATTTACCTGAGGAAGCTACAGCTTCTGGGGAGGTGATCAAGCTCCCCCTTCCACTCATTGGAGTGGTTCAAACTGACAAGGCCCCAACCTTATAGATTCTGTTGACAGGTCCAGAAGTGTCTGTCCACTCTCTCCAGTTGCAGGCCGGGTACTGGGCTGAGGTCCGCGAGGGCCTGGAATCCCCTGGTTCAATTTGCTAAATCAGCAGATTGGTAGCTCCCGGAGGCCTATCCAGTTCCCCCGGGCCCTAAACCCAGTCCACTCACCAGAGGCTAAAAAGCTAAGTATGGGTTGGTTTTTGTGGAATCTCAGGGTACCAAAAATGTTACAAAAAACTGGAATAATCAAACCATGCTCAGAGTTTGGAGTTACATTTATTTCAAGTAGGTCCAGAGGAAAATGTTTCTCAAATTCTGGGCCCCAACATGCAGAAATGTTCCCTATTTATTTGTTTTTACCTTCTTTGTCTCCCAAATATAGAATGTTTCCCGCCCCTTCGCAAATTCTTAAAGAGCCCCTATGTGCTGAGGCCTTGAGACCTCAACCAAAGGCCTGGTCTAGTGCCAGCACTAATAATTTTGTCCAAGAAAGGTTTAATGGCCTCTCTGAAGTGAGAATAGTCTAATTTTCCTTATTATTTAAGCAAGCAAATATTTACAGAAGCCAATAGCAAGGTTAAAATTTCAAACAGCAGCCTTCATAGAAGATGGATGCCTCACTACTAGAGTAATAAACTTATTAAAATTAATCGACGCAGTGACATCATACTCACCCAAAGCATATAGGTTACATTAAAATTTACAATCAGTACTACATGTTTTATGGTGTATACAAATGTATAATGACATGTATCCATCATTGTTGCTTCATACAGAGAAGTTACACTGACATAAAATGTTTCTCTGTTTTATTTGTTCATCTTTCTACCCTCCCCCTGGGAATCAATGATTTTTTATAATCATTGATTTTTTATAATAATATTCCATTGTTCAGATATATTATATTTGGTTTATCTATTCACTTACTGAGGTACATCTTGATTGCTTCCAAGTTTTTGACAATTATGAATAAAGCTGCTGTAAGCACCCATGTGCAGGTTTTTGTAATAGACGCAATTTTCAACTCCTTTGGATAAATACTCTAAATGTACTTGTTGGATTGGATAGTTAGAATGTGATTGGTTTTGTAAGAAATCACCAAACTACCTTCCAAGGAGGTCGTAGCATTTTGCATTTCCATCAGCAATGAATTAGAGTTCTTGTTGTTCTACATCATCACTGACATTTGGTGCATTTTGTATAGTTAAATTGGATTTTCCAGGCCTAGGAGCTAAACATTAAAATAATTATAAATAAAAAAAATTACTTTTATCACTTTAAAAAAATATATTTTTTTATTGATTTAAGAAAGGGAGAGGCATAGAAAGATAGAAACATCATTAGAGGCCTGTGAAACAGGAATTTTGGAGAATGAAAAATACAGGTTTAGAAAATTTTAAAAATTAAGGGGACCATATAGGAAGGACAGAGCTGTAGAGCAACAGAAGGTGTA
This sequence comes from Lasiurus cinereus, assembly GCA_011751065.1. Classification (NCBI taxonomy): domain Eukaryota; kingdom Metazoa; phylum Chordata; class Mammalia; order Chiroptera; family Vespertilionidae; genus Lasiurus; species Lasiurus cinereus. Next base: position 34,177,096 of record JAAGEH010000005.1, on the reverse strand, counting down.
TTTCCATAGATTAGGAGAGTTTAAAAGCTTCAACAGGTACATTTCCATAGAATGAGGGCACTGGGAACAGCAAAAGCTCTATATTTACAAAATAAAGTGAAAGAAGCCCTTCATTTAGAAGGAGAAGAAGAAAGCCCAAAGGGAATCTGAAAACATAAAAGAAAGAGGGGGATAGAACTTCACATGTTTCATGTGAGGTTCAACCTTTGAGCGTAGGAGTTATTATAGTAACCAGTCCAATGGAATAGTGACAATCAGAGGGGATATTAAGACACAAAGATCTGTAGCCTTTATAAACTATAAGGAAAAGGAACTCAGTAGGACCCTTTTCTCCTCCCCATGTGGGAATCTGTACTTGTTCTTCAATAAATTTCCATCTTTGCTATACCATCTTCCATCTATGGGTTCATTCTTTAATTCCTGTGGACAAAGAATCCAGGCAACCTTCCTGTCCTGTGGAACGATGTGTGTTCCAGTCCAAAAGTTCAGTTTCACAGGATTGGGTTCCTCCTGCATGACCTCCAACTCACAACCTGGACATGTGCCCTGACCCATAATCAAACTGTGACTTCTTTTTTTTATTATTAAATCTTTATTATTCAGATTATTACATTTATCTCTCTTTTTTCCCCTCCATAGCTCCCCTCCACCCGGCTCCCACCCCTCCCTCTACCCTTACCTTTCCCCCCAATTGATGAGTCCATAGGTGTATGATTTTTGTCCAGTTACTCCCTGTACCCTCCTTCCCCTTTTCCCCCTGAGAATTATCAGTCCACTCCCTTTCTGTGCTCCTGATTCTATTATAGTCACCAGTTTATTCTGTTGATCAAATTTTTAATTCACTTAATTTTTAGATTCACTTGTTGATAGATATGTATTTGTTGTTCATAATTTTTTGGCTTTTACCTTTTTCTTCTTCCTCTTCTTAAAGAGTACCTTTCAGCATTTCATATAATACTGGTTTGGAGTTGATGAACTCCTTTAGCTTTTTCTTATCTGTGCAGCTCTTTATCTGCCCTTCAATTCTGAATGATAGCTTTGCTGGATAGAGTACTCTTGGTTGTGGGTTCTTGCTATTCATCACGTTGAATATTTCTTGCCACTCCCGTCTGGCCTGCATCGTTTCTGTTGAGAAATCAGCTGACAGTCGTATGGGTGCTCCCTTGTAGGTAATTAATTGTTTTTCTCTTGCTGCTTTTAATATTCTCTCTTTGTCTTTTGCTCTTGGTATTTTAATGATGATGTGTCTTGGTGTAATCCTCTTTGAATTCTTTTTATATGGGGTTCTGTGTGCCTCCTGGACTTGTAAGTCTATTTCTTTTACCAGATGTAGGAAGTTTTCAGTCATTATTTCTTGAAATAGGTTTTCAGTATCTTGCTCTCTCTCTTCTGGCACCCCCACAATTCTGATGTTGGTAAGCTTGAAGCTGTCCCAGAGGCTCCTTACATTATCTTCACATTTTGGGATTCTTTTTTCTTGCTTTTCCAGTTGAGTGTTTTCTCATTCTTTATATTTCACATTTTTGACTTGATTCTTGCCTTATGCTAGTCTGGTGTTAGGTCTCTGTGTAATATTTTTTATTTCAGACAGTCTATGTTTAATTTCTATCTGGTCCTTTATCATCTCTAGTTATATCTTTTGCATCTCTAGTGGGTCCTTTTGCATCTCCTCTTGGGACTTGATAAATTTATCCATCTTTTCTAGGATATTCTTGAAAAACCTTATAAGCGTGGTTTTGAACTCTATATCCAATCGTTTCCCACCCCCCCTCCATCTCTTTTGTATGTGATCCCTTCCCTTGTCTCCGCATTTTCACTATGCTGGGAGAACTTCTGTGTTGGATTCAGCCTTATGATACCAGACTTGAAAAACCGCAAAAGCCTCTCTTGAGCTTGGGATGGGTGGAGTCTCAGGGCTTAAGGGACTGCCTTGCCTTCCAGTTGGTCCCGCCCTACACGGCCCCTGAGTATCACTTGACTGGGTAATCACTGGAGCAGTCCCTGTGTGCGAGCGCACACACTCTCTCGCAGTGCCTCTAGACTGCTGCCTTTCCAGCTCCCCTGTGCTACGGGACCACACGAGTCTGGGTCCCCAGGGTTTCGCCCAAAACTGGGGTTTAGGGAAGTTAGAAGTGGCACAGTTGGGAGGGTCTGTCTCCCGCCCACTCCTGAAAGCCAGCGGCACAATCAGCAGTCTGTCTTCTGCAACGCAGTGCCATGCGCGCCAGCAGACTTCTGATCTTTTGCGACTCCCCTAAATTTTCGTGCACTTCTCCCCCTTCACAGTCCAAACTCCCCCCCAAATGAGTTTCAGCTGGATCAGGGGTTTAGTGTCCCAGGATAAGGAGTTCAATGCCTTTGAGAGTCTCCGTCTCCCTCCCGCCAGAGAAGGCCAGCCAGGTTCTCCGGCACGTGCTCTCTCCACGTGCGCGTCTCTGTACCTCAGCTTTTTGCAGCTCCTCTGGGTCTCTGTGAGCCCCTCTCTTTCCTTCTAGTTGTAGAATTTCCATTCCGCCAGCTTTCCTGTGGTTCTGGATGATGTCCGTTCTGTCTTTTAGTTGTAGTTTTGAAATTGTTGTGCAAGGCAGCAGTGTAGGTGTTTACCTATGCCGCCATCTTGGATTCTCCCTAAGTGTGACTTCTTGTTTCATGGGCTGATTCTTAACCACTGAGTCACACTGACCAGGCTATCTATCACTTTTATCAATTAATGTTAGCAAACATCTATTGGAAAAATAAATGTATATACATTGTATGTTTTCTGTTCCTTCATATCCTGGATTTTATGGCCCTACAATTTCTATAAGAATTGGATAATGTCTAGACATTTATGAAACACTATTACATAATTTTATGATAAAAATATTCTTCTCAATGTCCTTCTGAATTGATATGATAGGTTCTTACTTTGGGTCTTGTCTATCCTGTTCCTTGAGTACAAGACTTTTACATTATACATCTTTGTATTCTAAAGGACTACAGAAGGGTTATACCAACAATAGACATTCAATAAATACTAGGTCATCGAATGAATTAATAACTTAGGAAAGGGTACAAACTGTTACAGCTCTTGTATAAGTTGAAATTTCATTAATAAAAAAGTTAAGTTTTCTTAAAAGAGATCAATAACAATTGAACTTAACCTTGAAATGCTGGCATTTATCAATAAAATGTTTTGTGATGACAATATGATTAATAGCATTGACCACTTAACTGGCAGTAATCATACAGACAGTGTGATCTGAAAAGAAAATACAGAGGAACTAAATTAAGATACTTGTGGGATAGGAAGTAATAGTAACAAAAAAGTGAACCTGTCAAAAGTTACTGCCTGTGGTGATTAATGCTTCAGACTATTACAGTAATAATAATAAGGGTACAATACAAATATAAAATAAGAAATTGGGTGTGACATATTAGAGAGTGGAATGAAGTGTGAACGCCCTTAAAAGAGATGTGAATGTAAGAGATAAAAAAGTTTGTACCCCACATGTAAAGACCAGATAGCAGAATACCTGGGACCCTCTGATAAGACACACTGAAGACATACTGAAGACGTCTGCTTGAGCACATAAAAGAGGACAACCTCTGAAGGAGATTAGAGCTGCTTGTCTGATCCTCCACAGATGGTCGCTCTCCACTCCGCTTCCTGCATCCTGCCTGAACTCTGCTCTCTGCCATGGACCCTGGGTCCGAACCGGAGCCAAAAGCTGAGGCCTCTACAGGACGCCAAGCAGCAGCTGTAACATCCAATGTCCAGTGTGTGTGTCTGTCAGCACTGATCTCCGGGTGGCCTGCGGAGGTCTGGAAACCACCAGGACTCTGGTAAATAAACCGCGTGTGATTCGTGCATTGCCTATCTGTCTCCTGTGTCATTTATGCTTGGCCAATATTTAATAAGTGCCTTGAGTCATCAGTATAAGTCCATTCTATTGGCAGAGGATACTTTTGGCCACCTGTGCTTGTGTCCTTAGATAAATTCTGGGACACAGACTACAACATGAGGTGGCTCACCTCCATTTATTCTGACCTGGCAGCATCCTTGATCAGGGCTTCCCTGCAAAGCATGTGAAGATGTACATGAGAAAATGATCCTAAATTACCCCTCCTAGCATTCAGTAGCCTGCCTGCTATGACTGCCTCAGTTTGCAGACTGTGTCTTCCTGACTTGTCTAGCATCATCCACTTTTCCATATCCAACATTCCAGTCTTAGAGTTGTATGCAGTTTCTCAAGAATACTGACTTTTTCAATCTCTGGCCTTGACATCAATGTCTCTTCTTAGAATGCCCATGGTGGGCCTGTTGATCTGACTCACTCCTCTTTTTATTTTATAGGATATGGTATTGCATCTTCTCTGAGTCTTTCCAGACTTGTTCCATGTCCAATGTGGTATAGGTTGCTGCTTATTGAGACATACTACAACTCTACAACTCTTCATGTTCTTTATTATATTTATTACACACTGCTTACAATCATGTGTTATATGTCAGTATCTTTTATTTGATACTAGTGGCCCAGTGCACAAAATTTGTGCATATTAAAAAGGAATTAATTAGAGGAAATATTTTAATATTGCTTTTTGCCCTTTCTTTATAATAGAAGTGTCAGAGATGAAAGAAAATTAGTAAAATATGTATGAAAATTTTCCTCCTGTCAGAGTCTGGGGCATGCCATGGGACCACAGAGTCAAGTTCCCACCTACCTGCATGCACCTCAATATTGCACAAGACCCAGACCTGGCTGGCTGGTCCCACCCCCATTAAACCCTGTTGGGTTGGGGGGTTCAGCCTCAGGCCCCTCATCAAGCCCTGCCAGGTGGGAGATGCAGCCTCAGATCCCCCAGGCTAGTGTTGGGTGGAGGGGGGCATAGCCTAAGGTCCCTGAGCACACCCTTAAGCCCCCCAGCCGGGCACCAGGATGAGGGGTACCCCATCAAGCCCTACTGGGCTGGGAGCATGATCTGAGGTAACCTGGCCCAGCCTGGCACCACACAGCCTCAGGTCCCTGCTGATCACTCATTATGGCTTGTTATGGGACCCACGCCTCCACTGTGGGTGCAGCCATCTTGTGACGGCATGATAGAGTAAGGGTCAATTTGCACATTACTTTATTATATAGGATGGGGTCCTTGGTTTCTGGAATTATTTGTACTCAGTACATCACTATAGATAAAAAACATAGCTTCATGATTAAGTTGGTTCACAAAGACAGTTTAGAGTGCATACCCATGATGGCTTTATAGATGTCCTCTAAGTAGAGAAAACAGTAACAAAGGGGTTATCAAGAAGTATATATTGTAAATCCTCAGAAACTCCATAGAATTTCTCAAAGATTTTTGTTTTCTAAAAACCCATTGAAGAAAACTATTTAGCATCTCCCCATATATCTTTGCTCATCTTTTGAATTAGAGTAATTAGATAATTTTATGTTTTATAGGTCTTTTGTAATAAATATCGGTTTTATTTTTTTTAAGGTCCTTTCTGTTTGTTTTTTTCCTTGGAGTCCCTGAAAGCATATGCTGGAGGGAGGATATGCTGGAGGGAGGACATGCTGGAGGAAGGACATGCTGGAGAGAGGACATGCTGGAGGGAGTGATATGTTGAGTAAAAGTGTTGCTGACCTTAAAGCAATGTCTGCTCTGGTCCCTGCTTTGTGTTTTGCTGCCCACCATTACATCAAAAGACATGCAACTTTTCTCCTCCCTGTGTATACATCAATTTTATTTTTATCTTGTATTTTTTTGTTTTACTTTTTATATTTTTATTGATTTCAGAGAGGGGAGAGGGATGGAGAGATAGAAGCATCAATGATGAGAGAGAATCATTGATCGGCTGTCCCCTATGGGGAATTGAGTCCACAACCCAGTCTTGTGCACTTGGCCAGAATCAAACCTGAGAACTTTGAGTCCACAGGCCAAGGCTCTATCCACTGAGCCAAACTGGCCAGGGTTCCTTTTAATTTTTAAACTTTAAGATAGTTGAGTTTGTTCTGTATTAAAAAAAATATTCTACCATCCTGTGTTAGCAAACACATTTTATATTTATGATGAGAAAATCCTTCCATTATTTTCCATATCCAAAAGGTAAAGTGTGAATTTTTAAGATGTCACCAAGACCACCCCAATTTCTTTCCAGATTTGTAACCTCATCTCCACTGTCCTATGTCACTATTTTCTGTGGACCTTTACTGTAATACTTACCATGTTTTATTACACTGTATTTATGTATGTGATGGTGACTACTACCAGATTTTAAATCACTAGGGAAGCCCACATCCTCATTTTTATCTTCCCATTAGCACGGTGGCTGGCACATAGAAAATTATTAAATGAGGCTCGTAAACTGAATTAAAATGCTTTTATACAATCCCTCTGTTGAATAAAGCACAAATGTTAAGAAATGGTATAAAAATGTTTCAAGTTTTCTCTTAGAAAGATAAGTGCTTTATAAACTGACAGCAAAGATCACTGTCAAGCATGCCATTTGGGATACTTTCCCTGGACCACAGTTGACTGACCCCCTTGGGAATAGCAGTTCTTGTTCTGGAGCAAGACCTTGCTCTCATTGTTTCCAAAGGACATCAAAGCAAGCGCCATGACAGAATGGTCTACCTCCAGAACAAAACTGACAGAAGAGGGTAGCTGAGAGAAGAGATTATAAGAATAGAGGAAAGGATAGAAAGAAGCAGAGCAAAAAAATGTTAGCAGCCAATTTTTGGTGAAATTTTGAAATAGTGCATTTCATTTTGATTTAAAATGTGCCATGATCTTAGCCAGCATCTGATATCAGGCAGGACTCTTCCACATTCTGGCTCTTGTGATTCTACTCCATGAGAAAATGCTATGGAGTGAGCTCCTTGGGGTTTCTTCCTTATAATATGTGCATTGAGATTCCTCAGCAAACACATTCAGGTCATATCTATGCTGATGTCCATTCTGACTGCAACTCAACAAAAAAAGAGACTATGTCTCTTTCCATAGCTGGTAGGCAAAAAAAGAGTTTAAATTCGATTTTCCCACTCAGTCATGGCTTTTTCATGTCCTTGTTTGTTTTTATCATTCTCCTCATCCAGGTGTTTCATTTTCTGCTGCAACTGTTTCCAGCTGTATCTCTCTGCAAGTGGAGACAGAGTGCCAACAATCATTGCTCTTAAATATACAGGGTCCTATTTAGTATCTGGAGTCCCAGAGTACTGCAGAAGTATTTTGGAAAGACAGCTCCTTTGAGTAATAATGACTGGTCATCACCAAGCATTTGCTTTGTTCTGGGAAGAGTTTTGTATACACTACACATAATTTTTGTTTAATCTCATAACAGTGCTATGATAAAAGTACTATTTTATATGCATTTCACAGATGGGAAAGCTGAGGCACAAAGAAAATCAGATAAATCTTCTAATGAGAGAGAACTAAGTTTCAAGAATTCAAAGCTAGAAAATCTAAAATCAGAAGCTGAACACTTTTTCTTAAAAAATATTTATTTTTAGAGGAGAGAGAGAGAGAGAGAGAGAGAGAGAGAGAGAGAGAGAGAGAAAGAGAAGGAAGAGGAGGAAGAGAGAGAGAAAGAGAGATTTGTTGTTCCACTTATTTATGCATTCATTTATTGATTCTTTTAAGTGCCCTGACTACCTGACTATGACTGGCGAGCCAACCTGCAGTTCTGGTGTATAGGGTGACATTTATACCAACTGAGATACCCAGTCAGGGTAGAAACTCTTACAGTATTGGAGAATATATAGCTGAAAAATTAGGATTTTCAGACAGTTCCTTCTCCCTCCTCTTTTCCCTATCTCTCTCCCTCCCTCGCATATTGCCTGCATGGCTTCCTTCTCTTCCTTTCCTTCCCTCCCTTCCTCCCGCCCTTCCCTTTTTCCCCATCTCTTCTTTCCTGACTTCCTTTCCTTCTTTTTCTCTTTATTTTTATATCTCATACAGCCTTTTTTCTTTTAAATAAAGGAACACATTTAGAAAATGTGAAACATGGAAAAGAAACTAATTATATATTAGTGTGCCAGACATCATATTAGACACTTTAGATATTTTACCTTGTGTATCCCTATTAGTAACTGTGTTAAAGTCCAGGTTACAGGCAATAGCTTTAGACACCATCTGCCTGCTTGTTTTATGTCTGATAGTGAATTCTATTGGTTGTGTTACATATTCTTCTTATGAAAGGAAGTACATGGCAAAAATCATCACGAGCTTTAGATTTATTGTGGTAATTAAGAGCAGAGGCTGTAACTCCTGAACACTGGAGATAGATTGGCAGGAAAATAGTCATAGGCAGAGAAGTATGAAAGAGAGTGACAAATGACCAAGTTTTCCAAACTCAAAACATTTTATAGTCATTTTTTTCATCATTTATCTTATAACTCCTAGAAGTCTTCAGGCACCAAGAGTGAGCATTTCTTGATCCATTAAAATAGCTCTGTGGTTAGCTTATTATATGCCAGGCAAAAGCATTTTAAATGAATCCATCGCTTTAATTTACAATTGATGCAAATTCCACTGTCTTCATATACCAGCAAGAAAATAAATTCTAGCCTGAAATAAAAGAGGGGATGATTATCAGTGGGATACATGGTCCTGTCTACATAAGATGCTGTGAAATATGACATAATTCAGAAGTCAGGAGCAAGAAGGGATTAAATAGTGAAAAACTTATATTATTAGAGTATATTGGGACCCACTTGTATGCCAACAGAGCTGTTGGATCTACTATCAAGATGTTATGTATGCTATGTTTCAGCCTCATAGCTTAGAATTAATAACAGAGAGAGTAATCTGTTATCACAAATTCCATTTATATGTAATTCAGTTATCATTATTTTGTGCTATCCTTGGTAGTTACTAGCCATATGTGACTACAAAGAACTTGACATTTCTGAATTGAGATGCTCTATAAAATATACACTAGACTTTGAAGATTATGATGAAATAAAAATATAAAATTTCTCATTAATTTTTATACTGCTTGCAGGTTAAAATGATATATTTTTGTATATTAAGTAAAATATATCATATTTTTATGTGTCTTTTATTTATTAGATATTGCTACTAGAGAGTTTAAAATTATATATGTGGCACACATATGTGGCTCATATTATATTTCAATCGAGCAACATTGCTCTAGATTTCTCTCTTTTCCTCTCCAGCTATTTCTAAATATTTGGGGTAATAATTAAAATGGCATTGTTACAGAGAACCCGAATAATCAGAGTTACATTTATTATGCATGGGTCAAGAAGAAAATGTTTCTCAAATTCTGGGCCCCAACATGCAGAAATTTTCCCTATTTATGTTTTCACCGTCTTAATCTCCCAAATATGGGATGTTTCCCGCCCCTTTGCAAGTTCTTAAAGGGTCCCTATGTGCTGAGGCCTTGACACCTCAACCAAAGGCCTGGCCTGGTGCCAGCACTGATAATTTTGTCCAGGGAAGGTTTAATGGCCTCTCTGAAGTGAGAATAGTCTCATTTTCCTTATTATTTAAGCAAGCAAACATTTACAGAAGCCAAATAGCAAAGTTAAAATTTCAAACAGCAGTTTTTATATAAGATGGATGATTCAGCATGAGGTGGTGTGAGTCAGTGGTTCAATATAGCATTATTTGACTCATAGAAAAATAATTTAAAAAAAATTCCCTATTAATAGATGAGTATTTTCTGTTTTAAAAAACCCCAAAATTTAGACATTTCAGCATGTCTTTAATATGACCTTTAATGCAACTGAATCCATATTTAAACAGAAGTTGCAATTGCCATATTTCAACATATTAAATAGGATTTGCCACAACAGTTATAAGAAAATCCTACAATATCATTCAGATTTAAATAATAGACATTAAAATTAAAAGCAAAATGTTTATTGAAATGTCTTATCAAAGAACATCCTGGAGGAACTGGCTTTTGAATGTCTTGTTTCGCCATCCCTGAGTGTAAGCTTCTCCCTCAAAATAGTTCCCCTGATATTGTAGTGTGACTGCAGAGTTCCAGGAGACAGCTATTTCCAGGAAATGAAAGAAGCCAATGGAAGAAAAAGAACCATCTCTTTTTGGGGAATCCTTTTAAGAGTAATTAAACATTTAGTAGAAGCCACATGGTAGTCTTTTACGTTTCATTAGCTGGAATTGTGTCAAATGCTCATGACCAAACCAGTCACTGCCAAGGGGATAAGCTAACTACAGACAACTGAGATATATCAGTACCTCTGTCCTAGGCTGCAGTCCACTTACCCCAAAGCACTTGGCCATTGCAGGAGGGAAGATCACTGAACAAGTCTGCTTTGAAAATGAGAAAAAAAGAAAAAGCAATTTGTGATGAGGGATGTTGAGTAGATAGGCATGAGTGAATGCTAAAGCTACAACTGAAATATTTTCTGGTAAAAAAACATTTTTAGTTTCAAATTATGAATGCCATCCTTCACAGAAAGTTAATTTTAGATCTGTGGTGCCAAAATTTGGATTTTTTATTTTACTTTTAAAATTATTTAATTACAGTTAATATTTAATATTATATTAGTTTCAAGTGTGCAGTATAGTGGTTAGACACTTATGAAACTTATGAAGTGATACTCCCAATAAGTTTAGAACCCATCTGGCACCATGCATAGTTATTAAAATGTATGATGCCAGGTGGGTATAATTATTACAATAAATTATTGATTTTATTTCCTGTGCTGTAGTTTAGATCCCTGTGAATATGTTATATTGGAATTCAGTGAGTCAAACTTTATTGAAGACGGTGGCCGTGAGAGAACTAATGTCTCTCCAAAATCTTGAGGCCTCCAATGAATTTAGGGATTAGCTTATAAAGGCAAAACCAAACCAAAACAAAAACAAACAAACAAACAAAACATATGCTGGGATGGGGGCAGTGTGCTTAGCAGATATTCTGCAGAAAGTTGCAGCCTTGAGCACAGCTCAGATAACCAGAAGACACCTGGCATGGGAGGAACCAAGGATGGACCAGACCACCATTTTGGCAGAGCAGCTTGCAGGTCCAGATAATTAAGTAGGGGCAGTGACTAGGCTATAGGCTAAGAATGTATATTAGACACTGATTCATATTGCTAACCCCTCAAAAATGTCTTAATTTCCCCATTATTTCAGCAAGTGTGCTTACAGAAGCTAGAAATAGCAGTTACTTCAATCAGAGAGTTTATTTGGTTGTTACTTCCTAAAGTTAACAGAATAAAAAACTATCTGTGTTTAGTGGAAAAATTTTAAATGGCAGTTCTTACAAAATGGATGTTACAGGGACAAGATGGATTGCCTATGTTTCAGATGAAGGGCAAGGAATAGGATGGAGTCAGTACTTTCAAGGCCTATTGTTCAAAATTGGACATTTCTAATTTTTAAAAAATAAAGCATAATTGCTCTAATCAGTTTGGCTCAGTAGCTCGAGCATTGGCCTGCAGACTGAAGGGTCCCAGTTTTTATTCCAGTCAAGGACATGTACCTTGGTTGTGGGCACATCCCTAGTGGGAGGTGGGCAGGAGGCAGCTGATCGATGTTTCTGACTCTCTATCCCTTTCCCTTCCTCTCTGTAAAAAAATCAATAAAATATAAAAAAAAAGCATAAATTTTCAAGGATCCTGAAATCCTTGGTTTTCATCAAAATTAAATAGTTGTATACTGACATATTCATTATGTCTTTCAAGGTAATACCTTGACAATATAAGAAAGCTGATGTAATTCAAATAAAATAAGTCCTGTGGCCTTGATTCCCAGCTTTTCTTTCCTATTGTTTTCATGGTAATTAATATATTCTTTAGAAAGAGTGACCCAGAAAAACAGTTTTAATCTTGTTTTCTTGAAGATTTAGATTTTGGATTAAAGTTTAACCATTTTTTCTAAGTGTTATGCACACTATATTATACAAATAAACTTTTAATCAATAAAAAGGTATCAGAAATTCAAATAATTTTAAAAGTAGAAAGTAATTCATACATGAGGAAGTCCAAGTCCTTTCCAATGACAAAACTGAGGTACAAGAATCACACACATACAGGCTGTCCTCTAGTTATGTCAGAGATCCATTCCTAAAGTGCAAAGTAATGTGATTTTTACCATGTCAGAACCCATCTACATAAACACCTATGTCACTCAACATGGAGCACAAAAACAGCAGTTATAAAATGAAAGAGTAAAAAAAAAATTAAAAGAAAGATAACAATTCCTGACCTTTACTTGTGGTAAATAAAATAATAAAAAAATATAAAGCACATATGTATATACATTGAAATGATGAAACTTTTTTAAAAATAAATAAATGGGAGATGGTGTTATAACCATGAAACGATCTAAGTTGAGTCTGAGATAACCCAAGGAATGCCTATAGTTAGTAATATTCATTTATATAATTAGTCAAAAAACAATCAATGAGTGCCTACAATGTATGTACTAAAGTGTTATAATGATCACAGATATGATTACTATTTTCATGTGGATGGTGATGAAAAATAGATAACAAGCAAAAAGTAAAAATTAGATAATTACCAGGAAAACAAGATAAGGAGAACAAAAATAAAGTAGATTGGTGTCATGTTAGATGGATTCTTAGACCTCAAGACTGAGAAATGCCAGATCCTGTGAAGGAAATGAAGGAGAACTTTCCTTGCAGAAGAAATGGCAAGATCAGTGACTGAGAGACCAGACAAAAACTTGGTCTGTTCAAGAAAAATTGCAGAAGTCAGTATAACTGAAATAGAATAGTCAAGGTGTAGCATTATCTAACCTAGTGTCTTGAGTATGGGCTAGTGGTAAACCATGAAATATGTTTTTTAAACTTTATAATTTAAAGATAATCTAAAAATATTTATAGAGTTGAAGTAGAAAAAGGAATAATCTAATTTACTTTCTTAAAAAGATTACTCCAGCTTAGCTGTTATTGAAAAGAGATTAAGAAGTAGCATCAACAAAAATGAGATCAGTTAGGAGGACAGAGGACTGAGAAATTGACCCAAGCCATTCCATTCCACTAATATTTTAAAAAGGAGGCAAGATTATACAATGAAGTAAAGACAGACTCTTCAATAAATGGTGTTTGGAAAATTAGACAGATATATGGAAAGAAAATGAAACTAGGGAGAGGGAAGACAGCAACCGGGAGGAAGGTAGGGAGGGAGAGTGTGTGAGAGAGTGAGGGAGTGATAGAAGTTTGTGAGAACGTGTGTGTGTGTGTGTGTGTGTGTGTGTGTGTGTGTGTGTGTGTGTGTGTGTTTGTGTGTGTGTGAGTGAAATAGGGACAGTTAGACCCTGCAGTTCTTCCAGGAGGCTGCCAATCCAGGCAGTCTTAGACAGCAAAACCCTGCAGCCCCTGCAAACACTCCAGGGAGGACACTGGAGGCACAGAGACCACACCATCTTGAAGAACAGAACTGCTTGGGACTAGGTTCCTACCCTCTCGACCACCCAGTCTGGTCTCAGAAGCAAGCCAGGACCATACAGCTGCTCTCGTAGAAGACCTGCCAACACAGCTGCAGACCCAGGGGCACCAAGACTCCAGGCACCCAGCCACAGATTTCTGTAAGTCACAAAGTCAATCCACCTCCCCCACTGCCTGTACGGCAGTGATATAGAAACTACCAGACCCCAGCTACACAATAAGGCTTTCTGCACACACAAAGCAGTGGCCACTCTGCCTGACTTTGAGCTTTGGTGTCAGACACAGGAAGTTTGTTTCCCGAGAATAGTCTCTGTGTCCAAACAGGGAGACTAAGCGAAATTCCAGCCTAGGTACTCATCTCTAGGAAGCTGATTTTCTGCGACCAGATCCTGTGCCCACACAGGGCAGGGAGACAGTGCTGAACTTGACCCCACCTTGTGAACTCAGGGTATTAGTTTCCCGCTACTCATCTCTGCACCAAGTCAGGAAGACTGAGCCAAATTCCAGCCTAGCTGTGCATCTCTAGCCCAGTCTTGCAAACTCAGGGAATTTGTTTCCTGCAATTCACCTCCATGCCCAGGCAGGAAGGCAGTCCTGAATGTGAGCATAGCTGCACGACCTTGGGGAGATTGTTTTCCGTGACCAGATCCTATGACCACGAAGGGAGACAGCACTGAATTTGAGCCTGGGGGGTGCAAACTCAGGGAATTAGTTTCCCATAACCAGTCACTGCACCTTAGCAAAGAGGCTGCGGTGAATTTGAGCCTGGATATGTGGTCTCGGAGAGTTTGTTTCCCACTACCAGATGCTGTGCCCACACAGGAAGGCAGCACTGAATTTGAGCCTGGGTACATGGACACAGGGAGTTAGTTTTTTACAGTGCACACCTGTGTGACCAGACTCCACACCCACACTAAGGGGCAGTGCCACCTGACTTTGATTCAGGGAAAGTGCACACAGAAGGCTATTTACTGCAGGGAAGAAATGGATCTCCTATCAACACAGTGTGACTGAGCAACTCAGTCTCCCAGGCAGATTGGGGACCCAGAATCTCCACACAAGAGGCAGCATTGATCACCAGTGACTAGATTCCATTCCTCATTACATGTGCCTTAGATCCCTGATTCTCAGTACATTCACACTAAGAGCCAGTGACTCCAAATCTTGGCACATGTGCATAGAGGGACCTGATTCTCAGTGTGAAGTAGCACCAAGAAACAGAGACTCTGATACTCGATTCTCGGCATGGACACAAGGAGCCTCTTACTCCTGACAAACAACAGGGGACTTTGATTTTTGGCACATGCCAGTGGGTTCTCTGTTTCAATGTGGTGCAGGCAGCTTCCCTGATTCTAAGTGCACATACGAGACCACACTAAGCGCCGGTGACTCTGATGCAGGGCGAGCATGGTTCCCAACAACCCACAGCAATTGCATGTCTTGGTATCAGAACTCTTCAGTGACACTTGGGAGGTGCAAAACTCCCACTGCACATGGTCCAGGCCCCTACAACTCGACATCTGAACCTTCTGTCATTCTGTAGATGTCTCCCCAGAATGGGGAGACAATGAAGCAATCCCCAGAGGAAAGGAGGAATCACCAAGTAAGGAAATAAGTAAAATGGAAGCATGCAACATGACAGAAAAAGAATTCAGAGTAATGGTCATACAGTTCATATACCGGATGAATGAGAAAATCAACAGACTATGCAAAAATCAGGAAGAAATGAAAAATGATATAACTACAATTTTAAAAAAAGCACAGTAGGCTTCAACAGTAGACTAGAAGAAGCAGAGGACTGAATCAGTGAGTTAGTAGATCAGGTACAGAAACAAGCCCAATCTGAACAGCAACTAGAGAAAAAAAAAATTAAAAAGCAGGAGGAGAGCCTAAGTGAGCTTTGGGACAATGCAAAATGAAATATCATATGTAAAATAGGGCTGCCAGAAGGACAAGAAGAGCAGCAAGGATTAGAAAATTTATTTGAAGAAATAATGACAGAAAACTTCTCTGATATGGGGGGAAAAAAGTTACTCAAGTACCAAGAGTCAAGCAAGATGAATCCCAAAAGACCCACACCAAGGCGTGCCATAATTAAAATGACAAATGTTATTGACAAAGAGAGAATCTTAAAAGCTGCAAAAGAGAGACAGAAAGTTACCTACAAAGTATCTTCCATCAGATTATCAAATGATTTCTCAACAGAAACACATCAAGCTAGAAGGGAATGGAAGGAGATATACAAAGTGATGCAAAGCAAGGGACTCAATCCAAGAATAATCTATTCAGCAAGACTATCAATCAAAATTGAAGGGGAAATCAGGAGTTTCACAGGCAAAAAAAAGACTAAAAGAGTTTATCACTTCCAAACCAGCAATGCAGAACTGCTAAAGGGAATGCTGTAAAAAGAAGAAACAAAAAGGTAAGAAAGAACACAGCCTCAAGAAATAAAAATGGCTACAATCAAGTACCTTACAATAATAACATTAAACATAAATGGACTAAATGCTCTAGTCAAAAGACATTGAGTGGCTGAATGGATAAAAAAACATTATATATATAAGAGACCCACCTCAGAACAGAACAAGAAACTCACACAGACTGAAAGTGAAGGAGGGGTGGAAAAACATCTTTCATACAAATGGAAATGAAAACAAAGCTGGGGTAGCAATACTTATATCTGAAAAAATAGACCTCAAAATGAAGGCCATAACAAGAGGTAAGGAAGACCACTTCATAATACTAAAGGGATCGATACAACAGGAGAATATAACCCTGGCAAAGATATATGCACCCAATGTAGGATCACCAAAATACATAAAAAAATATCTTGGAAGATCTCAAGAGAGAGATAGACAACACTGCAATCATAGTAGGAGACTTTAATACACCACTGACATCACTGGATAAATACTCTAGACAAAAAATCAGCAAAGAAACAACAACCCTAAATGATTCACTAGATCAGATGGACTTAATTGACATCTTTAGAACATTTCATCCCAAAGCTGCAGAATATATGTTATTCTCAAGTGCACCTGGGACATTTTCAAAAATAGATCATATACTGGGTCAGAAGCAAAGTCAACCCAAATTCAAAAAGATTGAAATCATATCAAGCATCTTTTCAGACTGCAATGAGATAATACTAGAAATAAACTACAATAAAAAAAATCCAAAACACACAAATACTTGGAAGATGAATAGCATGTTATTAAATATTGATTGGGTTACCAATGAGATCAAAGAAGAAATGAATAACTTTCTGGAAAATAATGAGAATAAAAAATACAACAATCCAAACTTATGGGACACAATGAAAACAGTCCTGAGAGGGAAATGTATAGCTCTACAGGTCTACCTCAAAAAAAAAAAAGAAAAAAATGATAGTATATCATCTAGTGCTACAACTCAAAGAATTAGAAAGAGAGCAACAAGAAAAGCCCAGATTGAGCAGAAGGAAGGAGATAGTAAAGATTAGAGCAGAAATAAATGACATAGAGACCAAAAAATAATACAAAAGATCAATGAAACCAAGAACTGGTTCTTGAAAAGAATAAAAAAGATTGATGAACATCTAATCAGGCTTACCAAGGAGCAAAGAGAGAGCACTCAAATAAACGAAAACAGAAATGATAGAGGCAAAATAACAACAGACCCCACCGAAATACAAAGGATTATTAAAAAATACTATGAACAACTCTATTCCAACAAACTGGACAACCTGGAGGAAATTGACATATTCCCAGAAAAATACAATCTTCCAAAACTCAATCAGGAAAATTCTAAAAATCTCAATAGGCCAATAACTATGGAAGAAATTGAAGCACTCATCAAAAAGCTTCCAGCAAACAAAGCCCAGGCCCAGATGGCTTCACAGGAGAGTTATACCAAACATTCAAGGAAGAACTAAAACCTATCCTCCTCAGACTATTCCAAAAAATCCAAGAGGAAGGAGCACTTCCAAACTCATTATATGAAGTCAGCATCACTCTAATACCAAAAATACATAAAGATAACATAATGAAAGTGAATTACAGACCAATATCCCTTATGAACATAGATGCCAAAATCCTCAACAAAATTCTAGCAAATTGGATCCAGCATTGCATCAGAAAGATCATACACCATGACCCAGGGATGCAAGGATGGTACAATATCTGCAATTTAATAAATGTGATACATCACATAAACAAATTGAGGGGAAAAATCAGTCATATCAATTGATGCAGAAAAAACTCAGCAAGGTAGGAATAAAGGATCATACCTAAACATCATAAAAGCCATATATGATAAACCCACAGACAGCATAAAACTCAACAGACAAAAACTAAAACCATTTCCCCTAAGAACAAGAACAAGACAGGAATGCCCACTCTCACCACTCCTGTTCGACATAGTACTGGAAGTACTAGCCATTGCTATCAGACAAGAAGAAGAAATAAAAGGCATCCAAATTGGAAAAGAAGAAGTAAAACTGTACTTATTCACAGATGACATGATATTGTACATCGAAAAGGATAAAGACTCCATCTAAAAACTATTAGACTTAATAAATGAATTCAGCAATGTAGCAGGATATAAAATTAATGCCAATAAATCTGTGGCATTTCTATACACCAACAGTGAACTTACATAAAGAAAGACTAAACATGTAATCCCATTTACCATCATATCAAAAAAATTAAGATACCTAGGAATAAACTTAACTAAAGAGGTAAAAAACCTATATGCAAAAAACAACAGGACACTGAAAAAAGAGATAGAGGAAGATATAAACAGATGGAAGAACATACCCTGTTCATGAATTGGTAGAATCAACATCATAATAATCTCCAGTCTACCCTATAGATTCAATGCAATCTCCATTAAAATACCAATGGCATATTTCACAGATCTAGAACCAACTCTCTAAAAATTTATCTGAAATAAATAAAGACCCCAAATAGCTGCAGCAATCATGAGTAAGAAGAACAAAGTAGGTGATCCCCTTCTCAGAATCTCTGTATAGGGGGAAACTGGAAGAAGGGGATGAGGGAAAGGCCTGGAGTTGGTAGAGGCAGAAAGGAGAAGAGATGGAGCCACTTTTGAAGCAAATCGTGTCACACTGAGACCCCAAATCTAAATTAAAACAGATATATTAGCAGATACAGGAGGGGATATTGTATCAAGGAGAATCTTTACAAATATTGGTGAAGATGCAGAGAAAAAGGAACCTTGGTGCCCTGCTAGTGGGAATGCATATTGTACAGCCACTGTGGAGAACAGTATGGAGTTTTTTTCAAAAAACTGAAAATGGAACTCCCATTTGACCCGTAATACTATTTCTAGGAATATATCCCAAGAAACTAGAAACATCAGTCAGAAAGGATATATACACCCCTATGTTCATAGCAGCAGAATTCACCATAGCTAAGATTTGGTAACAGCCTAAGTGCCCATCAGCAGATGAGTGGACTGAAAAACTGTGATACAGCTACTTACACTGTGGTAAAAAAAAAGAAGGAATTCTTACCATTTGTAACAGCATCGATGGACTTGGAGAGCATTATGCTAAGCAAAATAAGCCAGTCGGAGAAAGATAAGTATCACATGATCTCACTCATTTATGGAATATAATGAACAACATAAACTGATGAACAACAGTTCCAGAGACAGGGAAACATAGATCAGACCATCAAACCTTGGAGGGAAGCTAAGGGAGGGTGGGGGTAAGGAGGAGAGTTCAACCAAAGGACTTGTATGCATGCATATGGGTCTAACCAATGGACACAGACAACAGGGGAGTGACTGCATGAGTGGGGGTGATGGGGGCTAAGGGGGAAATAAGGATTCATATGTCACACGTTAATTAATAAAGAAATTAAAAAAAAGAAAAGAAAACTAGACTGCCAACTTGTACCATACACAAGAATTTAAGCTAATAATAGATAAATATGTAAATTCACCATATCTTCACTACACTCACAGCCAAGCAGCAGTGAGTATGCAAATTAACTCAACAAAGATGGCAGACCTGTGGGCAGTGTGCATGTGCGCAGGCACTGAGCATCCAAGAGCAGGGTGGAATGCCTGCCCACCCGCCTCATCACCAGAGTGATGCGGCTGGTGTCCCCAGTGGTCCCATAAACACCACTAGAGTTTCAGGTCCTGTCAGCCTGGCTTGGGGATGGCTAGAGTTCCAAGTCCTTTTGGTTCCTGCAGCTGCTGGACCAGAAGTGGCAACCAACAGTGCAGGGAGCACCAGGAATTCTGGGAATTATAGTTCTGGTGGCAGCCTCTGGACCAGAAGCAGAATCCCAGAGCATGGAGATCACCAGGAATGTTGGGAAAGAATCATAGTTCTGGTGGCAGATGCATTGCAGGATCTCCTAGACACTGGAGCAAAGTAAGCCTGGAGCAAGTTACTGTTGTGGGTGGGGAAAAACAAAGGTGACAAACATAAGTAAAGTTAGATTGTTGAGGAAAAATTAAAGGGAAGATATCCTGCAACTTCTAGGAAATCTCCACCAATGAAGCAAAGAAGAAAAGAAAAAAAAGACACTATTATTCTGTGAATATCAAACCAAACTGGGTTGGAGTCTCAGACAATTCATTCATATGATTGCAATGACAGATAGAAACTACCAGATTGGAGAGTGTGCAGGTCAGGCTGAGGGAACCACCCCCCTGTGCATGAATTTCATGCACTTGGCTCTTAGTAAACACATAATGGATAAAATACTTAAATGTAGGTCATAAAACAATAAAAATCATAAAAGAAACCAGAGGCCTAAACAGGCAGTCAGACATCCCTCTCATAATCCAAGACAGCTGGCTCATAACTGCTTGCCTGCCTGACTTCCTGATTACCCCTAACTGCGTCTGCCTGCCAGCCTGATCACCCCCTAGCCATTCCTCTGCCAGCCTGATTGATGCCTAACTCTTTCCCTGCCAAACTATTTTTTCCTAACTGCCCTCCCCTGCAGGCCTGGTCACCTCCAACTTTCCTCCTCTGCCAGCCTGGTCACCCCTAACTGCCCTCCCCTGCTGGCCATCTTGTGGTGGCCATCTTTTGTCCACATGGGGGAAGGACTTTTTGACCACATAGAGCAGCCATCTTGTGTTTTGTAGTGATGGTCAATCTGCATATTACTCTTTTATTAGATAGGATATACATATGAAAAGCCTATGGACACAGCAATAGTGTGCTGAAGGCCTGTGGTGGGTGGGAGCTGGTTGGAAAGGGGTCATTTGGGAAAAAATGGGGGACATCTGTAGTACTTTGAACAATAAAAATAATTTTTAAGAGTAAGAATAAAGTAAATGTACTTTACACACACTTCAGTCCTGATCCCATTACACCACAAAGCTCTAAAACAATCTTTATTTTGAAGTTCTTGAATAAAGACAATTGTTTTTTATTATCAACTTCCTAATATGTAAATAAAGGAATCATTTATTTGTTGATACAATATTTGAGAGCCTATTATATACTACATAATAGGATTGTTATCCAACAATGAAGAAGACAGTTTGAATTTTCTAAGAGTGAAAGTTAGAAAAGATATCAAGAAAAGAGATTATGAAGATTAGTGTGCTTACAGGATGGCATTGAAATCTATGGGAAGTGACCATTAGACTTTTTTTGGTCAGAGTAAATTCCTAATCCTACCAGATATGAGTGGGCTAAAAGCCTGAAGAATTAGGAGATGTTAACCAGGGAAACTGTATATGTGGGAGAGGAAAACATGATGGAAAAGTTAAATACTCAAAGAGGCAGAAATAATGATTTGGAGTGAGCAGTGGGACTGAATTAATTCTCAACATAGTAGGTTAGAACAGAGACAAGGATATGAAGAGTGGCAAAGAATAAAATAGTAGAAGGAAACTGCATGTATTCATGTATGTTTCTGTGTTGGAAGAATTCAGCCATCCATGATGGTTGGTTGGGATTGTGGGATGGACGAAGGAAGAAAAGGCAGAGATAGGACCATTATGAAAGGGATTGAAGTATACACAAGAGAGCCTTTAAATATTGTTAAAACAACACCAGATACAGTTGCCTTCATCTGAAATAACTTTGCATATATAAAGCACTACATTAATACTGATGGCAAAATTGGGAAGAGACTGGTGTTAAATGTTGAAATCAGAGATCCCTCAGAACACTCTTTTCTAAGTGGCTAAACATTTGGAAAGTGAAGTAATATTTGTGAGAAATATGGTTTTACTATTTAAAAAACATAGTATGTTTTCATCATTGTTTATAATTATATGATTCCATATAGCAATATATATTACCAAAAATATATCCTACACCTATGAAACACTAACTTCAGAATTCTGCATACTTCTTTTTTTTCAGAAGAAAATAAAAACAAAAAGTATATATTTTATGGATTTGATATGCTATTAAGAGTTCTACTAATGGGGCATCCCAACATGGCAGCCAGAAAGATGGTAGTGAGAGAGAGAGTGTGAGTGAGTAAAGGAGTGAGAGGTGAGAGGAGAGTATGTAGATGTGTATGGTGTGTGTGTGGGTGAGTGAGGGACAGTTAGATCTCACAAGAGTCCTGAGAACTGGTGGATCAGACTCTCCGGGACAGAAAACTCCTGCTATTGCCATTGACACTTTCAGGCTGGGCATGTCTCTAGCACACAGCCCACACTATCTTGAAGGGGGAATAGGAGCACAACCACTCTAAAACCCAGACTGGCCTTGGATACCACCCACCAGTCATAATTCACAAAGGACCACCACACCGTACCCATGCAATGAGTGGTGTGCTACTTCACTGCAGGCTCCCATACATCCCCAGTGAGTGCAGGCCAGAAAGACCTCCTGTGCCACCCCATCCAAGCTCTAGGACCCCATGCTCCAAGACTCCATACTACAGGGCCATGCACTATGAATGCACACCAGGAGACTCCATGGCCCTCCCCCGCAGGCCTCACAACTGTGCTGACCGTGTGAGCCAGAGGCACCCAGAGACTCATCAAGGCCAAAGAACCACACTGCAAATATGCACCAGAGGGATACAGGGCATTATCCTGTCACAGGATCTGGGTTAAACAGTGAAGTACATGCCAGAGGGCTCTGCAACCTCATAGGGGGTTACACACCAGAGGAACTGTGCACATACCCCTTCTGACCCCAAGCATCTGAAGCAGAAAACTGAGGGACAAGATCCATGGGAATAAGACTCAGAGAAGAGACAATAATGGTGTGAGACTCAAGGAAGAGCTCAGTCTCTGGACTAAGGAGTCCAGAACCTTTAGACTGCTAGGGTCTTCAAGCTCTCAGAGCTCAAACAGGTTTTTGAGGGCCAGAAAAAGACAGCAACTCAGAATACATCAAAACAAGTACAAAGGGACAACAAAAATGGGGAGACAAAGAAACAATGCCCCAAAGGAAAGAAAAGGAGGAATCACCAAAAAAGAAACTAAATGAAATGGAGGTAAGCAAGTTATCAGAGAAAGAACTCAGAGTAATGTTATAAAAAGGCTCAAACATCTTGATGAGAAATTCACCATGTGTAAGAATCAAGATGAAGTTAAGAATGACATGTCTTTAATAGTTGCAATAATAAACAAAATGGAAGGTTTTAATAGTAGTCTAGAAGAAGCTAAAGAACAAATCAATGAGTTAGAAGACAGAGTAGGAAAAAAAGACAACACACCCAATCTGAACAGCAATTGAAAAACAAAATTAAAAAGCAAGGAGAGAGTTTAAGGGAACTTTGGGACAATGTGAGATGAGGCAACATCCAAAAGGAGAAGAAGCTGAGCAAGCAATAGAATACCTATTTGAAGAAATAATGGGAGAAAACTTATCTGACTTTGGGAAGAAAAAAAAATCACACAAACACAGAGAGTCCCAAACAAGATGAATAAAAAAAGACCTACATCAAGACACAACATAATTACAATGGAAAATGTTAATGACAAAGAGTCTTAAGGGCTGTAAGCAAGAGATAGAATGTTACCTATAAGGGATGTCCCATTATACTATCAAATTATTTTTTCAAAAGAAACACAACAGGCCAGAAGAGAATGGAATGAAGTATACACAGCAATTAAAATCAAGGGACTGAACTCATGAGTACGCTATCCACCAAGGCTATCATTCAAAATTGAAGGTGAAATATAAACTTTATAGACAAAAACAGGCTAAGGAAGTTTATTAACCACCAAAACAGCAATGCAAGAAATCCTAAAGGGAATAGTGTAAGAAGAAGGAATAGAAAAAGGAAGAGAAACACAAAAGAATAAAATTGACAACAAATAAGTATCTTCCAATAATAATCTTAAACTTAAATGGATTACATACTCCAATAAAAAGACATTGGTGGCTGAATGGTTAGAAAATATGATGCAAATATATGCTGTCTACAAGAGACTCACCTCAGAACAAAGGACTCACACAGACTGAACGTGAAGAAATGGGAAAAAATTGAAAAACTGAAATGAAAAAAACAAAAACAATAACAAAAAAAAAACCACACAACACAAAATACTGGGATAGAAATACTTATATCTGACAAAATAGACCTCAAAGTGAAGGCTATAACAAGAGATAAGGAAGGCTACTTTATGATACTAAAGGGATTGATACAACAAGAGGATATAATTGTGGTCAATATATATGCACCCCATAGAGGAGCAACCAAATACATAAAACAACAACAAAACAAAAGAAAACAAAACAAAAACTTCTGGAGGATATCAAGAAAGAGATCCATTATAATCATAGTAGGATACTTTAATACCCCATTGACATCACTGGATAAGTCTTCTAGACAAAAATCAACATGGAAACTAACTAGATCAAATGAAACTAATTGATAACTTTAGAACATTTCACCCTAAAAGTACAGAATACACATTCTTCTCAAGTGCACATGGGATATTTTCAAAGACACTACATATTAGGATACAGGCTAAGTCTGCAACTTCAAAAATATTGAAATCACATCAAGCATATTCTCAGATCACAATGGCATACATTTAGAAAACAAGTATAATTAAAATAATAAAAAATAAAACACATAAAAGCTAAATAGCATCTATTAGATAATAAATGAGTTACCAAAGAGATCAAAGAATAAATGGGAAAAAAAATCCTGGAAACAAATGACAATGAAAATACTACACCTTTAAATATATGGGACACAGTGAAAACAATCATACAATTTTTTTTTTTGATTCTGTACAGCATCTAGGATATTTGTTGCAAATAATGACATATATCATCTGCTGGCAGATGTCTCTGCTCTGTGCAACAGCTACTTTCTAGAAGTCACACTATTAAGTTCTGATTTTTTATATGATTCAATTACTCCTTTGCTGTAAAAAATAAAATATGATTTAATTAGTAGATAGGTTGAACTGAAATCTATATTGGCTTGTTAAAATTTTATCAATCTCACTAATCAAAGGGAATGTCAAATATTATCTTCTAAGCCTAGATCTTTTGAAACTTTTAAATGAAAAGAGGAGTTGAGCAGTGCAGTATATGTATTTTGGGGTCAATATTTTAGGCATTAACTATTGCATGGACTAAAATTTATTTCATCTTATACTTGAAATTGCCAATTATTTGAAAATTTAAAAAAATGAGCCCTGAACAGAAAAATAGATATGTTTTCTAAATTTCCAATCAAACAAACAAAAAACCATCAACCAAATAACCCACATTAATAGTTATAATTCTAGGTTGATCTTGACTATTTAATAACTCTATATTTGGACAAATTGTTCATTGTACAATAACAGTGGTATGCTCTTCTTTTATGACATCTAGTTTACTCTTTCTTGATACTATTTTTGTTGATAAAACCTTGAAGTTTGTGCACATGCTATAGTGTATAACCCAGTACCATACTCATAGTAAGTCCTTTGAAGTATCTTTAAAACTTCAGATTTATATCTATGGTTGCATTGTCTGAATATAAACATATGACATTTTATTATTTGAATTAGCAGGATTGAACCAGAATAACAGAATCAGCAGGAGATACGTATTAACATATTTATAACATGGACTTGGTTTTCATGATTGTTGGGGCCCGGCAATCATGTCCCAAGTTCACAAGGTAGGCTCACAGAAAGAGCAACTAGAACTCTGGGCCATGACCTAAAGCTGCAGTCCAGGAACTGACTTTCTTCTTCAGAGAAGTCTTGGATTTATTAGCTCATTGAATCTGGCCCATCCCCTTTATCCAGGATAACTCCCCTTACTTAAAGTGAATTTATTACAAAATTAATACTATCTACAAAACATTTCATAGAAATGCCTAGTTTAGTGTTTGATTGAATTACTGGCCATTACAGCCTAGCTGAGTGGATACATAAAACTATCACACTAGTGTTTTTATGAGAACTAAAATACATGTATTTTGAATGATACTAAAAAAATGTGAGGTAATTGGAACATATTATATATATATATATATATATATATATATATATATGTATGTATATTATATATACCAATATAATTTATACCTCAATCATGAAAGTGAGGCTGGAAAAGATACTATCCAAATTCCCTCTCAGCTCAACATAATAAACAAGAATTACCCAAACAGGAAAATCAAGATTTATCTCCCATATTACAGGTGACTGGCTAGAAAGAAAGTTGTGATTCATAATGGTGATAACAGTTTCAAGGACTCTTGGAATGAAACATTCTTGTAGATATATTAACAGTTCCTAAAATTTTATTGGTAAAATATCAAAACCCTAAAAATAGAAAAACAAAGAATTTATATGGAGGGGATATTTTCCACCATATCCTTATGAAAAATGTTTGATTTTGCTCTAACAATTTTAACACTAAACATTCAATAGTCAGTATTTTCATGAGTGTAATTTTGATCAATTGGAAAACTTGAAAAAAAGAGTGAGAGAGGAAGAGGATAAAGAAGGGGAAGGGGAGAGGATAAAGAAGAAACAGAGAAGAAGGAAGAGAAAACTTCTTGTAGAAAATTAGCAAATTGCCTTAAATCAGCAAACTGTCTTTCTGCTTCACAGTTTTACTCTTTTATTTCGGTTAGTTTAATATTTAGGAGATGTTTAGTGGGTTTCAAGCACAATTCACTAGGCCAGATTATCTGTAGATTCTATCTACACAAAGCCAAAGTTAAAAGGGAGAGTTGAAAACAAAATAGATAATTGCTTATAAGGAGAATTTCTGAACTACTTCTCCACCCCCTATTTTTCCTCAACTTGGGGCCTGTATAACTATTACTTTCTGATTTATTTTTTCTGCCTTACTCAAGATTTTATGGACATGTCTGATGTTTCAACTGTGACATTTTCTTTAGTCTAAACAATAAGTACATTTTAAAAATATTATTTCATGTTATAAAAATGTGATATGAATACTCAGGTATGGTAGTTTATCATATACTTCTAATCACAAAAATTATAGAAAAATAATAGATTTTTACTAATTACATAGGTACATAGGAACTTATTCAACTCAAAAAGCATTTCTTTAGAAAAACCTTTTTTTTTTTTTTACTTTAACTCAGAGTAGGGCAGGCCAGTCTTTCTTTTTATGATCTTTCAGAACACCTTGAACTTTCTTTTATAAGATTTAACAAGTTATAAAACGAATTGAGGAGTTATTTGCTTCAGTTTTGTCTTCCTTGCTAACACATGAGCTCTATGAGTTCAGACCTTTTGTCCTGTATCTGCTCTATCTCCACACTATTTATTTTGCACATGTGAGCATTCCATTCATATTTGTTTAATCAATAAGTTAATGAAAAGGTTTTGGACCAGACAACTCTAATTTCAGACTTCAGTTCTACCCATTTGTGACATTTTATCTTTATTTGCATGTACTTTTCCTTGTGAGCTTCATTTTAATTATCTATAAAATGAGGGAAATGATGTCTTCCTCACACAAGTTCTGTGTGTTGAACATAATATAGATGAAGAGCTTGACATGTAATGGGTACTTGGTAAACATCAGTTCTCATAAAAAGCAAAGTTTCATCATTATCTTAGACCATAGCCACCTTAAGCTCCATTACTCAACATGTGGTCAGCAGCTGCCTAGTCAGTGTGGCTCAGTGGTGAAGCATTGATCTATGAACCAAGAGGTCACCAGTTCAATTCCTGGTTTGATGCCTGGGTTGTAGACTCAATCCCCAGCAGGGATTATGCGGGAGGCAACCTATTGATGTTTTTCTCTCTCTAAAAAAGTCAATACAAACATATTAATATTTTTTTAAGTGTGGTCAACAGTCTCCAGGAGGTTTTTGGAAATGCAGGGTCTCCAGACACTGCACAGACCAACTGAATCAGCATCTGATTTTGAACAAGAATACTAAGTGGCTCTCTCATTTACATTTGAGAACCACCATATCTAGATTTCACTGATTGCAATTATTTTTCACTAGACCTGGTTAGTGATTGAAGTGCAAGAGTCTGGCATGAAAGGGCAGATCCTAGCTGACCTCTGGGCCCTGGGCAGCACCTGGGTCCTTGGGCCCCTATGTACCTCCCCCCGCCTGAGTCATGGCACCCAAGTCCCCATGTGGAGATGTGGTGAGTGCAACTGGACTCTGCGAGCTGGGGTGCAGCATGGGCCTCTGGGAATCCCAGCAGCATCACACAGAAGATGAATGGGAAGTGTCCTTTCTCCCAGACAGCCTCCCAGACTGGTTCCTGTGCATCCTGGGGGAAAGTAGCAGAAAAATGAGAACAAGCTCGGCAGGCACCCCATATTCTCCACAAACTTCCATCCCTGTTACCCCTACTCCAAGGTAGCTGGCAAGAGGTCGCAGCTCCTCCCTTACCCACCCACCTCCCTGCTGGACATCGCAGGAGGTTGGTCACTGCCACCCATCCAAAGTTTCCCATCCCAGGCTGGGGCCAAGCCCTAATTGGGTGATCAGAACCTGCTGGCCCCTGGTCGCTGTCTGCAGGGCGATCAGCGGGGCAACCAGGAACCTGCTCACACCTGCCTTGGCCTGGTGCTACCTGCTCAACTGATCCACAATTCCACTATGGTCCTGCTCTTGTCAGCACCATGTTGCCAATGCCTGCCATGGTCAGCGCACATCATAATGAACAGTTGAACTCCCAGTCAAATTTCCAATCATATTATCCCTAAGGGGACAATTTGTATATTAGGCTTTTATTATACAGGCCAGGTACACAAAATTTGTACACAGAGTGGCGTATCCCTCAGCCCAACCTATGTCCTCTCGCAATCTGGGATCCCTTGGGTAGGGTCCCTAGGCCTGGCCAGTAATCATGGCCTATCAGGGCTTTCCTTCCCCTGGCTGCCAGCAGCTGGCCCAGCCCCCACCACTGTCACTACTTGTGATCTGTGTGGTAATGCACCCTCCTCCCCTGCCACCAATTGCCTTCCTCTGTGGGTGACAAGTATAGGGTGTGATTGCTTGGCTGGCTTGGGCTTCCCTCTGTGAGGCAATTGCTGGCTGGCCCACCTATCCCCCACAGTTTTGCTGGCTGCTGGCCTGGGCCTCTTTCTGTGGGGCAAACTCTGTGATCCATGGTCCCATCCTCCACAGTCCCACTGGCCAGGTAGCCTGGGCCTCTCTCTTTGGGGCAATTCATCACGGGTCTCTGTGACAGATTGCCCAGCAGAGGGAGGCCCTACCCACCCAGCCAGAGCTCTGTGATCAATCACCACTCTGGGCCTCCCTCTTTTGGATGATCACAGAGCCGACTGGTGGCCTGGGCCTCCCTCTTTATGGTGATCATGGGGCTATGATGGGGCCTCCTGACCAATTGCATTGCACCTACCTTGTTTGGCCTGGCACAGTGCATGTCATAGTGTGGCGTCCAGAAGGTTGTCCAGATGGTCATTCTGCTATTCCGTTGTTTGATTGATTTACATATTATGCTTTTATTATTATAGGTAATTTTGAGAAACACCTAAAATGTTTTGTCATCTGATTTGCTTTGATTAAATGGGAAGTGGCTAAGAGTTCTTCCATTATTAAATCTTACTTTGTCTTTGACCTGCCATTCTTTACTTTAAAAGTACTTGTGCTTGAAATTGATCTATTGTGCAATGTGTCCTAGAATTTCTCTAGGGACGCAAGCACAAGTGGCCAAGAGTATCCTCTGCCAATAAAATAGACTTATACTAGGCATTTATTAAATATTGGCTGAGCATAAATGACACAAGAAACAGAAAGGCAATGCACGAATCACACACGACTTATTTACCAGAGTCCTGGTGGTTTCCAGACCTCGGCAGGCCACCCGGAGATCCGCACTGACAAACACACACACTGAACGTTGGACATTGCAGCTGCAGCTCCTCCGCATTTGTAGAGGCCTCGGCTTGTGGCTCACGGTTCGGACCCAGGGTCCATGGCAGAGCGCAGAGCTCAGGCAGGATGCAGGAAGGAGAGCGGAGAGCGACTGTCTGTGGAGGAGTAGACAAGCAGCTCTAATCTCCTTCTGAGTTTGCTCTCTTTTATGTGCTCAAGCAGATGTCTTCAGTGTGTCTTCAGTTTGTCTTATCAGTGGGTCCCAGGTGTTCTGATATCTGGTCTTACATGCGGGGTACAAACTTCTTTCTCTTTCTCTTACATGCACATCTATTTTAAGGGCGTTCACACTTCATTCCATTCTCTAATATATATCACCCAATTCTTATTTTATATTTTATCCTTATTATTATTACTATAACACAATGGCCAAGTAATTTGACATACCGTAGCTAGCTTCCTGGTTGAAGAACATTAATTTTCTAAGAAATATTTGCACTTATCATTTTTTGAAAGAAGTGGAAGCTTTTACTTCAATGTGTCTATAAAAGTGATTACAAGCAACACAGCCCAAGCAAATTTCATCACTAGCTAGGCTCCTTGTGGGATGAGTGCCCAAATCAATAATGCAAGTAACACAATTACTGATTAACAAATTGTATCCAAGTTTCCCTGTAAAGATACTAGAGAGATTTCATTGCGGTGATAGGAACAGTATTGTGAAAGAATGACATAAGTCTCTGGAGATTAAAGAAGATTGGCAGAGAAATGTATTAATATGTAGGGATGGGCCCATTTTTCTTATTATTTAACTGTGTAATTTAATAATTTGTTTCTTGTTTTTATCTCAAAGGTGTTGGCTTGTACCTCCTCTTGCTTAGCATAGCTGCTGGGCTGAACCAAGAACTAAAGTCCCTTTGACACTAATGGGAGCTCTGTGCTTTATTTAGCCCTACAGGATTTGTTCAGTAAAGCAAGAAGCAGGGCCTGTATTATACTGGCATTTGTGCAATCATAGGGGGAAACAACTGTGAGTCACAAGGATGGCTTTTATAGCAGTGGAGATATTTGCAGTTTTAAGTCAGCCTAATTTTTTATTTCTTTATTAGTTATTTACTCAGTGCAAGCAATCTATTTTTAGAATTTTAATATCTACCTTAATTGAAAGAGCATTGGATAAATTGCCAAGAGACATACATTGTAATTCCAACCCTGGTATTTACTAGTGGTGCATCCTTGAGGAAACTACTGTCTTACCTCTTAGAGCTTTAGGAAAAGCAGATAAATAATCTCTAAAGTTCTTTCCAGATGAAAGTTTTATGAATTAATATATGAATTAAAAAGTAACTCCTTTTAAAAGTAAGAAGATTTATCAAAAGAATGCCAAAAATATCAAGAAAATGTTGAAGTTGACATTTAGAAGTCCATAAAATAACTGCTTATGTATAAAATTGTCTGTATGTGCTTACATATGATCATGAAGAGAGTCTATGGCTTTTACTGGATTCATTTTTTATTGTTTAAAATATTACATATGTCTCTTTTTTTTCCCCATGGATTACTCTCTGGCCACTCCCATCCTCCAGACTAGCCCCCACTGCCCCAGTGTCCATGCCCATTGGTTATGTTTAGATACATGCATACAATCCTTTGGTTGATTTCTTGCATCTGTCTTCCACTCTCCCCTGCCTTGCCTTTGAGGTTTAATAGTTCATTCTGTGTTTAGTTGTCTATGGATCTATTTTTGTACATCAGTTTATGTTATTCGTTATATTCCACAAATGAGTGAGATTATGTGATACTTATCTTTCTCTGACTTATTTCGCTTAGCATAATGCTCTCCGGGTCCATCCATTCTGTTGCAAATGGTAAATATTCCTTCTTTTTTATAGCAGCATAATATTATATTGTGTAGATAGATTCATATTTTATTTTTGTTTTCTGTTAACCCTTACCTGAGGATATTTTTCCATTGATTTCTAGAGAGAGTAGAAGATAGAGGGAAATATAGAGAGGAACATCAATGTGAGAGAAATATATTGATTGGTTGCCTCCTGCATGAGCCCAGGGTAGGGCCAGGCCAGGAAGAAGCCTGTAACTGAGGTGAGTGCCCTTGACCAGAATCGAACTGGGGGCCCTTTTGTCCTCAGGCCAACACTCCATTCACTGAACCAAGCTGGCTAGGGCTCACTGGCTTCTTGAATAGGTATGTGACCCAAAATTGTAGGAAGAATATCATAGCACAAATTAAAAGGTGAGTGTACATTTGAAAGGAAATTTAACATAACTGTCATAGATAAAAATTGTTATTTCTTCGATAGGATTTTTAACAAAAATATTTATAAAATTTTAATAATAAGTTCTGATAATAGCATAAACATACATGCAACACACACAACCTGGGATAATTTATTCTATGTTCAGCCAATCCTCTGAATTGGAAAAATGCAACCAATTACAAACCAATTTAAACTGGTAAAAATACTACTTCAGAAGCAACTCAGCAGTCATGGAAAATTGGAAAAATATTTAAAAACAAAAAAACAATCATCTTATACAAAAGAACTCATGTAAGTTTTAAAGGAGAGTACTGCCATTCTGGAAAACAGTAATTTCAAAGGTGTAATTTTATATAACTGAAGGATCTTGACACTACTTTAGATTTATTTCTTTTATATTCTTCCAAAATTGAATTCTATCAAATACCATACGTATTCTTGAAGAAAATGTGGTTTACCACAGCAAAATCTCTTTTGCTTACCCTTTCATTTGAGAATGAATATCTGACTGCAAACATGCCTATGCAAGTTAATTTGCTTTTCATATGACTTTCCAGAGGCTATTATCTGAGATCAGATTTAGCTCTGTGAATAATTTTTGAGCCACATGATTATATGAAGGTGTTAGGAACATTTAAAATAATTTTTTTGCAAGTAAAGTGACACTAACATTGTATAACATTCTGTCTTTCTAGGCTTATTGTTTTAATCTATATTTTACTTGGGTGATAAGTAGAGAGATTTTGTGCTTTCAGTAAACACTGCCTTGTGGTTTTATTTTTAAAACTGCATCTTAAATCAAGATGGACCAGATGGAAGCTTTGTCGTTTAAAAGAGCAGCTATAATTCAGGGCAGAAACTAAAACCATAGTCCCCACAAAGAAGTTACGAATCTTCCATGAAATCTAGATTATCTTCTTAGTAGTTTTCTGATTACATTTATAAATTTTCTTTATAAAATAAAAGAGTAGTTTTTACATATCTGCTTTCCAAT
The DNA here is from genome assembly GCA_011751065.1 of Lasiurus cinereus. Classification (NCBI taxonomy): domain Eukaryota; kingdom Metazoa; phylum Chordata; class Mammalia; order Chiroptera; family Vespertilionidae; genus Lasiurus; species Lasiurus cinereus. Next base: position 34,144,189 of record JAAGEH010000005.1, on the reverse strand, counting down.
TTTCTTTCTTTCGTGTAATATAAAAGCAAACCATTACTGTCTCTTCACCTAATGATTATTCTAATCTATCAGCTGTGGGATAGATTTTAATGGTGACTAAATATTATAATTATTGTCTCAGTTTCCCAACAAATTAGACATGGTGCTCTAACTCCCAGAAAACCATGAACATGACTATCCTCTCTGGGAGGAACTTCACTGCTTAGGAGTGGTACTCCACCACCAAATGTTTTGGAACCAGGAAATGGTTTCTCTTTTTCAAGGACACCTTTCGTTATTCAGAGATGAGTGTACATAAGCCCAGATAGCTTCTGAGGAACAGAAATAGAACCCCACCATCTATACTAATAAAAGGGCATTATGGTAATTAGACCAGCCATCTTCCAGAAATCCTCCTTACAAAGTCAGGCCTGGGAGAAACCGCCTGCAGTCCCAGGAGAAGCTGCCCACAGTCCCAAATACCTGTGTCTGCGGCAAGCCAGGGCCAAGCCATTGGGGTACCCAGGTGCCTGTGGTCAGCCCGGGCTGAGCCTCCCAGGGTCTTGAGTTCCTGTGGATGGTCAGAGGGCGGGAAACCCAGGTTCCAGGCGCAGGGACTGAGGCAGAAGCAGTTAGGGGAAATCAGGCAGGCAAGTGAATGGTTAGGAGCCAGCAGTCCCAGATTGTGAGGTGGATGTCTGACTGCTGGTTTAGGCCTGATCCCTTCGGGATCTCAGATTGGAGAGGGTGTAGGCTGGGCTGAGGAATCTCTCCCTATGCATAAGTTTCATGCACTGGGCCTCTAGTCTACACTAACAAAAGAGCAACATTTAAATTGACCATCCCTCCACTACCCCCAATCAGGAAAGAATAGGCAAATTAACCAAAAATATGGCAGTTAATTTCCATATACAGGCACGGAGCAAAAACTGAAGACAGCGTAGAAGGAAGCCAAGTGCTGCAGAAAGGAGTGAAGCTGTGGAGAAGGGAGTGAGGTAGCGGAGAAGAGAGGAAGTGGAGACGGGAGTGAAGCCTGCCTCAGCGGGCTTCACTTCTTCTCTGCTTTGCTCTGGCTGCAAGAAGCCCTATTCTTGCAGGAATCTTCCTATAAAGGGCCTCTAATTCTCTATAATAAAAGGGTAATGGGAAAATTGACTCTAACAGAGGGATGATTGGTTGCTATAATGCTCACTGACCACAGAGGGCAGATGCTCAACCCAGGAGCTGCCCACTGGTGGTCAGTGTGCTTCCACAGTGCACTCAGCCAGAAGCTGGCTCATGGTTGGCCAGTGCATTGGTGGTGTTGGGAGCTTCTCCTGCCTTTGTGGCAGTGTTAAGGTTGTCAAACTGACAGCTTAGGCCCACTTCTCATGGGCATCCCCCAAGGGCTCCCATGCTACCAGAGGGCACAGGCCGGGCTGAGATATCCTCTGAGTGCCCAAATTTTTATGCACCAAAACTCTAGTTATCCTATCTAATAAAAAAGAAACATGCAGATTGACCATACCTCTGCTACGCCCACTAGCCAATGAGAGCTAGTATGCAAATTAACCCAACAAAGATGGCAAAGCCACAGAGCTGGAGTGATCAGGAGGCTTGGGTTGCCCCCGGGGGATGGAGGGACCCAAGTTTCCTGCCCACCCTGGGCGGCCTTGGTCTTTGCTCAAGGAGGTGCTGAAAGAGAAAAGAAAAAAAGAAAAAAAGAAGCAGCTAGGACCTTGATTCACTGGGAGCATGGCCAGACTGCAAACAGCCATCAGTCCCTCACCCAGGCTGGCCAGACACCCCAGTGGGGACCCCCACTCTGAAGGGGGTGTGGCCAGCCTGAAAATGGCTCTCAGCCTCTCACCCAGGCTGGCTAGGCACTCAGCGGGACACCCCCCACCTTGAAGGGGTTGTGGCTAGTCAGAAAATGGCCCTCAACTCCTTACCCAGGCTGGCCATCCCCCAATGGAGAAAGAGTCCCTACTGAGGTGCATGTTCAACCTGCAAACAGCCATCAGCCCCTCACCCAGGCTGACCAGGCACCCTAATGAGGACCCTTAGCCTGAAGGGGGTTTAGTCAACTTGAAAATAGCCCCCAGCCTCTCACCCAGGCTAACCATGCCCCCCACCCCCACTGGAATATGGCTTGCCTGCAAACAACCATAGGCCCCTTTCCCAGGCCACCCCACGCCCCAAGGAAACCTCCACCCTGATCTGGGACACCCTTCAGGGCAAACTAGGCAGCCCCCACTCATGCACCAGGCCTTTATCTATACTAATAAAAGAGTAATATGCTAAGTAGACTGGGAGATCTTCCAGGAGACCTTCCAGGCATTCTTCTGGACAAAGCCATGGTAGTGGGGCTGAGGTAGAGGCCATTAGAGGCCAAGAGAGGAGAGCAGTTGTGGGTGATCAGGCCAGGATGGAATAGCAGTTGTGGGTGATCAGGATGTTTGGGGATGAGCTGTTGTAGGTAAGCAGACCAGCAGGGGGGCTAGTTGGGGGCAAACAGGCCATAAGTGGGGTTCAGTTGGAGGTGATCAGGACAGCAGAGGGGACAGTTTGGAGTGAGCAGGCCAGCAGGTGGGCAGTTGGGGATGAGCACACTGGCACAGGAGGCAGTTGGAGATGATCAGGCTGACTGGGGGGAGCAGCAGTTGGGGGCAACCAGGCCAGCAGGCAGAGTTGATAGGAGCAATCAGGCAGGCAGGCAAGCAGGTGAGAGGTTAGGAGTCAAACAATCCTGGATTGTGAGAGGGATGTCTGATTGTTGGTTTAGGCATGATTCATGTAAACCTGCAATAGACCACCCTTTGAGGGGTACCAGATTGGAGAGTGTGCAGGCTAGGCTGAGGACCCCCCCCCACACACACACACCCCGTGCGTGAAAGTCTCGTGCAGGGGCCCATTTCCAAACTACCATATCTATAAACAGACATTTTAAACTAATCTCTAACTCCCTCTCTCTCTCTCTCTCTCTCTCTCTCTCTCTCTCTTTCTCTCTCTCTCTCTCTCTCTCTCTCTCTCTCTCTCTCTCTATATATATATATATATATATATATATATATATATATATAATTTGTGGGAACAAATAATACAATTGGAATCTTTTCTTAGTGAGTTCCATTTAGAAGTTAAATTTTCTGATAATTTTTGTTGTGCTGATAATTAATGTTGCCCATCCTGGAGTGTTATCTATAAGTAAATAAAGTTGTACACTAGTGTGATTCGAAAAAACATAATTCCAGAACCTTCAACAATTTGGTGAAATGCCTACTGAAAATAAATCTATCCTGCTGTAAGAAACACGCCCAAATTAAAATACATATAATATACTTCTATATGTTAAATAATATCCTCTTTCAAGAATATTTTTCTGGCCCTAGCTTGTTTGGCTCAATTAATAGAGCGTTGACATTCAGACTGAAGGGTCCTGGGTTTAATTCCGATCAAAGACACATGCCTGGGTTGAGGGCTCTATTCCCAGTAGGGGGCATGCAAGAGGCAGTTGATCAATGATTCTCTCTCATCATTGATGTTTCTCTCCCTCTCCCTTCCTCTGAAATTAATAAAAATATATTTAAAAAAGAATATTCCTCTATCTAAACACTTTTTTAACTATCTGTTTAATTAAAGAGTTTGATGCCTATTTTATCAGCTAAAGAATTATAATGGATTTAAAAAGAATTAGGTCCTATTTTCTAGATATTTTGGGGAACAAAATAAGACATTGAGGATTTTGCAGTTATTGAGTTTATAGCTTTGAGTTTGTGTGTGTGTGTGTGTGTGTGTGTGTGTTTTGTTGTTTTATTGCTTGTTGTTGGGAATGATGGGATTAGGGGTGAAGGCCAGAAAATAGATACCACACAAACAATGAAAAGAAAAGCATTATGGGTACAGTGAGAGACAAACAGAGAAACTCCTTCTGGGCTATTCCTCTCTTGTGTAACTACTACCTGTCTTCTTTGCTGACTGAATTCTACTCAGTTGTCAGGTCTCAGGGTAAATATCACTCTCTCAGCAAAGCCTACTGTTGCTAGCCCTATCATGAATGTCATGTACCCTCTGCTTTTATTTCATAGACGCTAACACATTAGTATTTCTATCACTATTTGTGTGTTCTTATATCTCTTTTATTTCACCAGATAGTAAGTTCCAGAAGAGCATAATCCTAGCCTATTTTATCCTCCACCATATATGAGTGCCTTATACTATGTCTAACAAATAGTAATATTAAAAACCTAACATGTTACATACTATGTGTTGGACACTTGCTCTATATTAAAAATTTACTTCTAAACTCCCCAAATCTCTTTGAGGCAAGTGCCATAATATATATCATTTTACATCTGGAGAAACTCAGGTAAATGAAACTTAAATAGCTTCTGCAAGCTTCTACAGCTGCAAAGGAGCTAAGACTCCATGTCCAGCCTCAGTTTGTGTTCTTTTTTTTTTTTAATATATATATTGATTGATTTTTCTACAGAGAGGAAAGGAGAGGAATAGAGAGTTAGAAACATCCGTCATCTGCCTCCTGCACACACGCCACTAGGAATGTGCCCACAACCAAAGTACATGCTCTTGACTGCAATTGAATCTGGGACCTTTCAGTCCACAGGCCAATGCTCTATCCACTGAGCCAAACCGGTCAGGGCCTGAGTGTGTGTTCTTAAGCATTAGTTATGCTGCCTTTATAGTCACACTTTATTGAATGAATGAATGAATAAGACAAACTAATATCAGAGTGCCTATCCTAGTTTAGTAATCATGAATGACCTTTTGAAAAAGCAAGAGATTATAATGGAATGAATGTGCTATACCTATGTAAGGCTACCCGTATTAATCTTAGTAAATTTAAACCCAGCTTGTTACTCTAACCTAATTTTTCTCTCAAAACTAGAGTTTAGATGTTTAAAAACATTTTTAGTATATTACACAATCCAGAAGTTTCAGTTCCTGGGTGAACCTAAGGAGCAGCCTGACCTTCAAAGCCCTGGCTAACACAGACTGTCCAGACATAGGAATTCACTGGTAAAAAACAATGGCAGATGGTTGACTCATGGACTCTGACCAGGAAAACCCAAATTGGGACTAGCAAGAACACTGCTGCATGTCCACAGGCCCTCCCCTGACCTCCTTGTTCTGCTTTTCTTCTCCCTCCTCGTAAAAACCTTCATCTGCACAAAGATCTTAAGATGGGTTTCTGAGGACTTAAAGTTCCTCATTTTCTCAATATGCCAGCACTCAAATAAACCTTTTTTCCTTTTACCAGCACCTGTCTCCTGAGTTTGGCATTCTTGCAGCAGTCAGCAGAATCCTTATTTTGGTTAACAGGTGAGATGAACCCTGAAGGGAAGTAGAATTTAACTCAAGAGATATGGGGTAGAAAGCTAAGGAAGGAGGGTGGAGGGACAGAAAAGTATGTTTTAGGTAAAACATACCTAATGGATGAAATTTTAGAGAAGGGTGATTACAGATATTTCTATAAACTAGTACAGATACTTGGAGAAGTGTGGACATTCATTTGATCTGGCGTATGTGCCAGGTGTGAAAGACAGCTTGCTAAGATGTGAGGCTATTAACCCAAGCAGAGATCAAATACTGGAAGGCTTTATAAATAGGAAGCTGGAGTAGGATGTAGGATTGTAAAGATCAGTACAACAGGGACTGTGATCATTAACAGTGGACTATGTTTTCCTTGAGCTTAAAAGAACGGTCTTTGTTGAAGAATATAAATTTGGGATAGTTTAATTAGCAACTGAAACTATTAGAATGAAAGGCAGGAGCAAGAATGGATAAAACAGAAGGTCCAGAACTTGTCTAAGTGAACTACAGATTTGTTGTATTTCTTAGTCTCAAGTTCCTCTGCTATAAAATGTCAATAAATAGAATGTATGTAGTCCATAGTGCTGAAGTTAGGCTGTTAAGAGACAACTATGTAAACCTCTGGCATGTGAAGAATACTCAATAAAATTCAGATGTGTTTTTTTTTTAATTTTGCTTCTATGTATTTAATGATTCTCTTTTTCATGTAATCTAAGAAATGAAAAATAACATCTAAGATTTTGAAGTCTAAGATAATGAATAAAGGATTAGTTTGTCTAACCAATTATTTAATGTATTTATTGGATTTAAAAAAATGTTTTTATTGATTTTAGAGAAAGGAAGAGGGAGAGAAAAATAGAAACATAAATGATGAGAGAGAAACATTGATCTGCTGCCTCCTGCATGCGTCCTGCTGGAGATCACTCTGGCAAATCCAAGAGTTACCCTGACCAGGAATGGAACTATGACCTTCTGGGTTCATGGATCAAAGCTCAACCACTAAGCCACATCAGCCAGGCTTTATTCTACTTATTTTTCAAATTAACCCTTATTAGTTTTTTCTTATTTTTTTATTTTCCTCTAATCATTATAATAATATTTATTGTTGAATACACATAGAGAATGGATAATAAACTTCAAATTATTATGATTGTAGTTTGTAGGAAAAAAGACAGGATTTTACTTCCTAATTAAAAATAGATTATTATTCAAACACCCAAAATGAGAAACTAAAATTTAAAACAGAAAAGCACTATAAATTTAAGACTAAATTTCCTTTTTACTAGCTTTGTTTTTCAGACCTAAAATGTAAGCCTTTTCCTTGTTTGGCAATGATATAAGAATTTAAATCTACATATTCTATGATTAAATAGACAAAGTTTATGTAGTAACAGAAAGAAAGTTATATTTCCTGATCATAAGCATTAAGATCAAGAAACACAAGAAAGGAATCTAGAAGAGGTATTTCATATATATATGCAGTGATATCTTTTTGACTAGATTCTTTATAATATCTTCAATTCAGCTATTGAATATAGGGGTAAAATTAAATTTAGATAACTACAAATATACAATTGGGGGCTGGTTATTTAGCATGATCTATGCTTTTATAAGAATCCAATGAGCAATTTGGTCAATATATATATGAACTTCTCTCCCCACAAAATTTGAGTGGAAAAAAGGCAGCATCATTACTGCATTGATAATTTTTCCACACACACACACACACACACACACACACACACACACCAATCTACTGTTTCCTAATTCATTCTAAAGATTATGCTTTATGCTAACTTACACCCAAGAATTTTGTCAGTAGCTAAAGTTAAAATTTTACAGACATTTTGGTTTTAATTCATATGCTTCTGGTTTAGTAAAAGTGTTCATCATTTTAAAGTATTTGAGAAAAACGGAAAACTATTACATAATTTTTCTTTAAGAGCCTCTCTTTAGTTTATTGGACACATATAGCTTCATCCTTCTATGCCCATTTAAGAGCAGTCCTGAAAAAGTCCCGCATAAATTCACACCAAGTGGGAAAATGTCAAGTACATTTAATTTTATGTTTGACAATTGATAGACAGTTTCCTTCATTCAATTTCCTCATTTCATTTCATTAGATGTGAAGGCCTGTCATAGATTAATATGAAAAGATCTATTAAATATAGCAGCTTTGAGATTTTGTAATAAAGATACATTTGTGATTCTAAATTCTCTGTTCCCTTTGAGTTAGCAGGTGATTATTTCACAGTCCATCACAGTACTCCTCTAGCTCTCAGTATTTTAGGGATTCTATTGGCATGCCTCCAATGATTCTGAATCTGTATTGTTACCCACTCTGTAGGCAATTTATCTTGTCTACTAAATTGTTCCAGAGATCAGCACTTTTCTGTCTTTAAGCAGCTCACAATCTTGTCAAGTAAGACTTATATGCAACCAATTTTCATAGAATATAGCTATGTTGGTGACATAAAAATACGCTTTGGTATCATGGAGGATAAATTGTTGACTTTACCAAGGAAATGGGCTATCTGTATTTTATGGACATCATTTTAACTGGACATTGAGAAAGAATAGAAGGATGTGCAAGATAATCAAAGAAGCAGTTCAAATTGAATTTGTGAAATAAGCAAAGGTACTCATTGTGGAGTAAGAGGTAAGTGGCGTGGTGTATTTAGACTTTAGAACACAGAACATAAAATGAGAGGAGCAGCATCAAGTAATTAAAGTGAGACAGAGGCCAGTGTTAAGCAATTGAATAAAATGCTAAGGAGTTTAAGAGAGACTAAGAATATTTTACAGAAGTAATAAAAGGAGGGTTTCCTTGTTCAAGTGTATATTATAGAAAATGAGTTGGTAGCAGAAATTGTATTAAAAAGTGTTTAAGTTAGATGGTCTTAAGCAGTAGGGCATCCAAGAGTCATTTGGTAAAATATTAAAATGAAGTTGCTAGGACTTACTCTGTGAAGTGCAGCTGAGAAATCTGTATTTTCAGTATACACCCAAGGTAATGCAGAAAGTGCTTCAGGAGATGCTGTTGGAGGCAGCTTACAGACCATACATTGACAAAAAAGAAAAGTAAGGCATTGTGTACAAAGTAAGTAGGGGCAATGAGAATAGAAAAATTATCCAAGAAATTGAGGATACTGGAAAGAAGAGAGAATGGTTAAGTATATGAACTCAGATTCATATTTTGTAGGTTTGTATCTTGGTTCTGCCATTCACTTCTCTAGCGGTTTGGGGAAATCATTCTGCACTTCAATATTTCCACATGGAGGACAGGAGCAATCATACTGTCTAGCTTCAAGATTTTATAGGCTTATGAAATTGTTAAATGCAAAGTGATTTGACTAATTCCTGGGTTAAAGTAACTGTTCAATACATTTTAGAAATTATTATTGTTGCTGACATTATTTTTTGAGGAAGGAAGCAGTAGACTAAAGAAAATATCATTTTTAAATATGAAGAGTCTCTGTCTAGAGGATAAAGAAAAGTTGCATAGTGCAAAAAATCCACTTTTGACAGTGGATCTCAGAGTTTGAGGGATAAATGGAATAGAATACATAGGTGGTATATACCTTGTTACAGAAGACCGGAGAAGAACCAACCAATACTTAGAAAGATGGAGTTACACTTTATTATTATTACACACAGGCCGAGAGAAAACTGTACTTCAAATTCTGGGCCCCACCATGGAAGAACTTTTCCTATTTATATTGTCTCCCAAATACTGTGTGTTTCTGGTCCCCTTTGTAATTTAAATATATATATATATATATATATATATATATATATATATATATATTGATTGATTGATTTGTTACAGAGAGAAAGGAAGAGGGAGAGTTAGAACCATCGATGGGAGAGAAACATGGACCAGATGCCCCTTGCACACCTCCCACTGGGGATGTGCCTGCAACCAAGGTACATGCCCTTGTCCAGAATTGAACCTGGGACCCTTTAGACTGCAGGCCGATGCTCTATCCACTGAGCTAAACTGGCTAGGGCTTAAAATATATTTTATTGATTTTTTTTACAGAGAGGAAGGGAGAAGGATAGAGAGTTAGAAACATCGATGAGAGAGACCTCAACCAAGTTACCTGCCCTTGACTGGAATCAAACCTGGGACCTTTCAGTTCACAGATCGACTCTCTATCCACTGAGCCAAACTGGTTTGGTCCCTTTGTAAGTTCTTAAAGAGTCCGCTGTGATGGGGCTTTGAGACCTCAACCAAAGGCTTGGCCTGGCACCAGCACTGATAACTTCATCTTGGGAAAATTTATAGCCTCTCTGGAATGGGAGTAGTCTTACTTCCTTACTAGAGGCCTGGTGCATGAAATTCATGTACAGGGGTCTGTGTCCCTCAGCCCAGCCTGCATCCTCTCCAATCTGGGATCCTCAAGGAATGTCCGAATGCCCATTTAGGCCCAATTAGGATCGGGCCTAAACGGGCATTCGGACATTATCTCATAATCCAGGACCACTGGCTCCCAACTGCTCGCTTGCCTGCCTTCCTATTGTTCCTAACTGCTTCTGATTGCCAGCCTGATCACCCCCTTACCACTCCTCTGCCAGCCTGATTGATGCCTAACTGCTCCCCTGCCAGCCTGATTGTCTCCCCTGCAGGCCTGGTCACCCTTAACTGCCTTCCACTGCAGGCCTGGTCCCTTCCAACTGCTCTCCCCTGCTGGCCATCTTGTGTCCACATGGGCGCAGCCATATTTGACCACATAGGAGCAGCCATCATCTTGTGTGTTGAAGTGATGGTCAATTTGCATATTACTCTTTTATTAGATAGGATAGAGGCATTGTGCACGGGTGGGGGACAGCTGGTTTGTCCTGAAGGGTGTCCCAGGTCAGGGTGAGGTTTCCCTTGGGGCATGGAGCAACTGGGGCAAAGAGCCTATGGTGGTTTTCAGGCAGGTCATACACCCCTGATGACCTAAGTGGAGGCCCTGGTATCTAAGATTTATTTATGTTCTATAATTGTAACTTTGTAGCCTTGACTAGAGGCCTAGGCCAGCCAGGGTGTGCGGAAAGCTTGGCTTTCTCCATTACCAAGGAAACCCAAGCATCCTCCTTGCTCTGTAGCCACAGCCATCTTGGTTAGGTTAATTTGCATAATTGCTCCTGATTGGCTGGTGGGTGTGGCTTGTGGGTGTAGCACAGTGATGGTTAATTTGCATATTACTCTTTTATTAGCTAGGATTATTTAAGCAAGCAAGCATTTATAGAAGCCAAAATAGCAGGGTTAACATTTCAAATAGCAGTTTTTATGTAAGATGAATGCTTCAACCTTGCTGAGAAAGAGACATGGATGCACTGCAGAAGCAGAAGCAAAGAGAGAAAGATATCAAATCCAAAATGGGTTCTTATTTTCCAAGTCTTTATATATTAAGGTCCTAAAAACAAATGAGAACATTTTCTATAGAATTACTCTCCACTTTCATTGTAATAATAAAAGAAATAATAATTTTTCCTTGCAGGTATTCTAAATTTTTCCTCTTTTAATTTTAGCAGACATTTTCTCATTTTTCATTGAGCTATAGAGGTATCTGAAATCTATGTGTACTTTCTGAAATTTTATGCATTCTCTTGCAGTATTTCTGGATTTTTATGGATTCAGTCTACTCTTACTTTGTCATGATAGGATTTGTCTCTCTTCTCAACTAAGTTCAATCCCTCCCTTTGTCTTAGCCTTGTTCCCTCCTTTCCATCTCCTTTCACAGACACCTTGCTCTATAAATTTCTTATACTTTCTTCTATCTTTAATTTATCTATTTTATCTTTCTCTTCATGCATTTTTCCACATCTACAAATATTTTAACTCTACAATAGTATATTTTTTCAATGATCTTTACAAGTTTCTATATCATTTTCTCCCTCTTTTGACCACAGATATTTTGAAGACAACTCTACTGATAACCAATGAGTTCTCAGTTATTTAATCCAAATGCTTTTATTGAATGTTCTCCTTTACAGATCTCTATCTATTTTGACATTATTGGCCCCATTTGTCTTTTTGCAACCTATTTTTTTATTTCTACGTAAGCCTTTGATATATTTTTGTCCTCAAAGTTTATTTAAAGATTGATATAAGCATTCACTAATTTTTTGCACTTGCTGTTTTACTACTTTTTTTTCTGTAAATTACCCTATTTATTTGTAGCTACAAGTATGATCTTAACTCAGGTGCTTTCAAATCTGAAATATCCATTATGTATATTTACTTAGATGTTGCCTAGACAACTCAGATTAAACCTACATAAATTTCAACATCACCCTAAACTACATATTCCACTTCCATTCCTTAAAAGCTGTTTCTTACTTCTGCTCTCCAAGTTACTTGGGTTTAAAATTATATGTAACTTTGTTGCCTCTCACTTTGCCAATAACTATTTCTAAATGTTTTTATTATCTTTAAATTTTATCTTAGTAAAATATTTCTTTTTTTTGTAAAAAAAGGTGGAAATTTATTGGGAAATAAGCACAGACTCTCATGTGGAGAATGGGAGAAAGACACACTAAGTCTTTTTCTAAGGTTTATAAAAGCAGCAGTTCTTTGTGTCCTGATATCCCCTTTGGTCACTATAGAAGCCTCAGAGCTCAACCCCAAGTGGGATTCCCCTCTTTCTCTCCCTTTTGTTTTTCTATTCCCTGTGGCTTTCCTCTTTATTTTGTGAATGAGTGGCTTCCTCTCCTTGTATTCTGTGAATGTATACCTTCTGGCAGCTCCCAGCTTTGCAGCCCCAGGGATCTCCTCCATGGACCCCCTAAATCCTAAATCTCCATAAACCTGCCCATTTTACCCCTAAAAACTTATTTCAGTGGCCCCTCTGATTAGGAAACTCCAACTGCCTCTGAGGGCAGGGAATGCTGGTCTTTCTGGCAGCTTCCTGCTGACAAATGGGTTGTCAATTGGTTGCAGCAGTCAAAGTCTCATCGGAGGTGGGCAATCTAGGGGTCCCCAGAAGAAGGATGTAGCAGTCTCCATCTGCAGTTCCATCTGGAGGATCATTTGTAGCTTTAGGGCTTCTAAATTGGAGAATATGAAATATACCAAAAGGTTAAATGGGCAATGGCCAAAGATAAATATCATGGCTATAGGTATATTTACTATTCTATGAGATGTAAGATGTAGTTGAAGACATTATGTATTGCACAATTATAAGGGTGCCATTCAAAGAGAATATGATGTGATTAGTGTCCCTTAATATTTTACACTAGAAAATCTGCAAAAAAGAATGCAACTTCCCTGTAAACCTTCCTACATGAACCATTGACAAACTCATACCCAAGCCTTCTAACTTTATTCTATGATTTGAAATAAACCCCACTACACCTTCCCTTCCCTGAAGTTTAGTTCAATCATACCATTCTCCTACTTTAAAGTTTTCAATGGCTCTCACATATCTTACTGAAGGAAGCACCGACTCTTTAATGTTGTAATAAAGACCTTTGTCAAAATGTCCCCACCATCTATTTGAGCCGCAAAAATGCATCTTGTGCTCTTTTAAATCACAACTATTTTTTTAAAATATATTTTATTGATTTTTTACAGAGAGGAAGGGAGAAGGAATAGAGAGCCAGAAACATCGATGAGAGAGAGGCATCTATCAGCCACCTCTTGCACACCCCCCAATGGAGATGTGCCTGCAAGCAAGATACATGCCCTTGACTGGAATTGAACCTGGGACCTTTCAGTCGATAGGCCTACACTCTATCCACTGAGCCAAACCAGTTTTGGCAAATCACAACTATTTTTAAAATACTGCTATGGATTAAGATTTGTTTGCTATGTCTGATATATATTGATTGCTATTTCAAATAAAAAATGGAATAAAGTACAAAAATACTATCTCAGTTATCTAAAGAAGTATTAAAATAACATAACACAAACTAAAAATAAACAAAAAATAAAATAAATATCCTAACGTTTTTGGAACCAGTGCATTCCTTCAGATTTTCTACACCAGGAATTCATGATACTTTCTTGGTTATAGTAAAAAATATTCATGTTAAAATTATTCATTACTCTTGTTAAAAATAGGAGGATGTATTTTTTTATTGTTTAAAGTATTACAAATAGTAGTCTATATATCTCCTTTTTTCCCCCATTGACCTCTCCCTGGCCTCCCCTAACCCCCAGTACATGCTCTCACCAATTCACCCCACCCCCAGGGTCTTGTATTCATTGGTTATACTTATATACATGCACACAAGTCCTTCAGTTGATCTCTTACAGCCCTACCCCCTCAATCTCCCCTGCCTTCCTGCTATAGTTTGACAGTCTGTTCAATGTTCTTTTGCCTCTTTATCCATTCTTCCCCCTGCCTCCAATTCTTCTCTTTAAAAAATCTTGAGGAGGGCAGATTTTATTTTGTGGGGCTCCTATGATAGGGTTTTGCAATCAGGGAGATATATTAGGCTTACCTCAGAATACAAGGACAAGTGGACATTTATAGTCAAGGAACAGGGTAGGAGTCAGTGGATAAAAAGTTACTAAAAGGAAACATTTAAACTAGGGGTATTTTAGTTAGACAAACTAAACAGATTTCTTATTGAAAGCAGATCAGGTGAGAAGATATCCAGGGTGGTAGATGAGGAATTTGATCACTTATCAAGACTGGGAGAATGTTGAAAAAATGACGGCGGAATAGAAGGACTTGTCTGGAGCCTTGTCGCTGGGCAGACGGAGAGAGAGCAGCTGAGAGTCACACTGGGAGTGTTTGTTGGCAAGTTAAGAGTCAGTTACCCTCCAGGAGAAGGTGGGAGACTGCTGGATGGGGCTCCCCTGACCAGGCAGCCCCACTGCCATGGGATTTTTGTCTGCCTGAGCCACCAGTGCAAATGCAGAGACCACGCCATATTGCAGGGGAAGTGGATGTCTATGGCGGTCTGAAAAGCTATAGCTGCAGCACCCACAGAACAGACAGGGTACCCAGAACACTGCTCTCCAATCGGCACAGACACTCGGACTCAAAGGCGCTCCACAAGCCACACGGAAAGGTCAGATTTTGCTTAGGAAAAGGTGAGGTTTCCTGTCCTGCAGAATAGAGACACTCACTCTGTGGGAACTGGACTGGGGGAAAGCTACTCTAACGAGAAATCTGCCCATGTGGGGCAGGGTGTGAACCCTAAATGTGAAAGGGGACCCTCAGAACTATTAACAGAGGGGAGCTCTAGAAAGCAACCTATTTTGATCTGAGGCAGAAGGACAGCCTGGGAGTTATTACAGTGTCCCAGCTGCTCAAACAGGAGCGGGGAAGGGAGAGAGCACAGACAGCACTACCCTCTTCATATCCTGGCTTCTGATTGCTAAGCCCAACACATAGGATCACACAATTGGAGACATCCTGAGAGACTGCAGAGAAAGGTTGTTTTTCTGAAACCTGAGTATTGGAGCTCAGAGTAACCATCAGAGAATCAGCTCTAAGGTAACCCATTCCCACAAACCGGTATTGAGAACCACAGAGTACTAGAGCCTAGAGAGATCCTGTGCTTAGTCTGAGAGGTTAATTCCAAAACACTGCCACCCAGTGGATGACTCACAAACTGACTCTCACATAATCACCAAAGAATAAAGAGATTAAGACACACCTCAGCAGTGGAACACAGAGAACTGCAATACTCTCCTGACTGGGAAACAGGAGTGCCAAACAGAACAATAGTAGAAGTGAATGACCTCCACTAATGCCCATTCTATTTTTTTCATTTTTATTTTTTTATATTTTTTGCATATTTTAATTAAAAAACTATTTTTTCCTTTTCTCCCCAATTGATTTTACCTTTTTAATTATTACATTTTTATTTTCAACTTGTATTATTACTACTACTATTTTATCTTTTTGAAAAAAAAGTGTCATTTTATTTTCTCTTAATTTTACTTTGGGATTAGAGTTCTACTTTCTATTTTCATCTTTTCTTTAGCATAATTTTACTCTATCTCAACTCTACCTTTATGAAAACACTCTCTTCCTAACCTTCCCCATTTTGTTGTCTTGTTTCTCTTTCCCTTTTCCAATTTTAGATTCTCCCTATACTTTCTCTTAACCTGGTTAACATTTCACCCCATTTATATATCTAATTTCAAATCCCCTACTCCAAGTCCACACAAACCTCTCTCTTCTTGTCTTCACTATCCAAATTGTTATACTCTATGTCCTTTTTTGTTGTTTGCCTGAACAGTGATTATATCGATTTTTTTATACTTTTTTGTGAGATTGTTTTTGCTTATTGTACTTGTTTTATTTTGCTTTTGGTTTCCTTTGTTTTGGTTTGTTTTTTATCTCTCTTTTTCCTCACCTCCCTAGATATTGGTTGTTATTTATAGTTTGTATTAATCTCTAGGTACTTGTTGTTGGCATTTGTTGAAATTAGTGGCTGTTTAATTGGAGTTTCCTCCTGACATTTATAATTTGTTCCCCTTTTCTCTCTTATTCTCTTCCTTTTCTCTCTGACATTTTTTTCTCCTCCTCTTTTCTTCTTCTTTTTTTGTATTTTATTTCATTTTTTTTATTTTTTATCTCTTCTCCCAATTTGATTTTGACACTTCTTCCTTTCTTTTTTCCTCATTTTTCTCTCCTTTTTTCTCTACTTACCCCTAATTTGTCTTTATTGATGTTCACCTTATTTGCAGTTATTAATATCATGAATACATTTCAGTTCAGACCCTTGTGTGTTGTTCCTGGTCGTGTTGTAGTTTGTGCCTTCAAATCAATGTAGGAGAGAGAACTACATAACCAGACTCCAGAGAAGAAAGACCATGGGCAGATAAAGAAACAGCCCACATATGACAGAAAAGGAGGTATCACCAGAAAAGGAAATAAACAAAATAGAATAAGAAATAGACCTACCAGAGAAAGAGCCCAGAAAAATGGTCATAAGGTGGCTGAAAAGAATAGAAGACAAAATTGACAATGTGAGTAAGAGCCAAAAGGAAATGAAGAAGAAGCAAGAAGAAATAAAGAATAATCAAGAAGCAATGAAAAATGACATCACTGCTATAAAGAACTCAATAGAAAGCATCAAAAGTAGACTAGAAGAAGCAGAGGACCGCATCAGTGAGCTAGAAGACAAGATAGAAAAAAATACCCAAGTACAGCAGCTTCTAGGAAAAAAAAATTAAAAAGCAAGAGGACAGCCTAAGGAAACTTTGGGATAACATAAAACAAAACAACATCAGCATAATTGGGGTTCCAGAAAGAGTGGAAACTGAACAAGGAGTAGAAGACCTGTTTGAAGAAATAATGATAGAAAATTTCCAAAATACAGGAAAGGAAAAAACCAACAAAATCCAAGAAGCTCACTGAGACCCAAGGAAAATAAACCCCCAAAAAACCGAGACAAAGGTACATTATAATTAAATTGGCAAACAATAACGACAAAGTAAGAATCTTAAAAGCAGCCAGAGAAAGACAGAAAGTTACCTTCAAAGGAACCCCCCTAAGACTAGCAACTGATTTCTCAACAGAAACTCATCAGACCAGAAGGGAATGGAATGAAATATACAAAGTCATGCAAAGGAAGGGTTTGAATCCAAGAATACTGTACCCTGCAAGGCTTTCAATGAAAATTGAAGGTGAAATCAGGAGCTTCACAGACAATAAAGGACTAAGGGAATATATTACCACCAAACCAGCAATGCAAGAAATGTTAGAGTCTGCTGTAAAAAAAAAAAAAAAAAGAAATAAGAAGCAAAGAAGGAACTCGGGGGTAAAGACTAAAAATGATGACAGATAAGTACCTATCAATAATAACTTTAAAAGTAAACAGATTAAATGCTCTGATCAATAGACATAGAGTAACCGATTGGATGAGAAAACATGATCCATACATCTGCTGTCTACAAGAAACCCACCTCAGGAAAAGAGATGCACACAGATTGAGGATGAAGGGATGGAAGATGGTATTTCAGGCAAATGGAAATGAAAGAAAATCTGGGTTGCAATACTTATATCTGAAAAATTAGATCTCAAAGTGAAGGATATAACAAGAGATAAAGAAGACCACTTCATAATACTAAAAGGAACAATCCAACAAGAAGAAATAACTCTGGTAAACATATACACACCCAATATAGGAGCACCTAATTACATAAAATTTTTACATAAAATAATTACATAAAAAACTCCTGGAGGATATTAAGGGACAGCAATACAATCATAGTAGGAGACTTTAATACCCCACTGTCACCACTGGACAAATCCTCTAAACAAAAAATCAGTAAAGAAACATCAATCCTAAATGACTCACTAGACCAGATGGAATTAATTGACATCTTCAGAACATTTCACCCCAAAGCCACAGAATATACATTCTTCTCCACTGCACATGGGTTATTTTCAAAGATAGACCATATGTTGGGGCATAGAAATTATATTTTCAAATTCAAGAAGATAGAAATATCAAGCATGTTCTCAGATCACAGTGGCATAAAACTGGATATCAACTTTAATAAAAACAATACAAAGAAATCAAACACATGGAGACTAAACAGCATGCTATTAAACAACGACTGAGTAACCAGAGAGATCAAGGAAGAAATAAAAACCATCATGGCAACAAATGACAATTACAACACAACAATACAAAATTTATGGAACACAATGAAAGTCTTCAGAGGGATGTTCATAGTTCTACAAGCCTACTGCCAAAAACAGGAAACAATGATTATAAATTCCTAACCCTGCAATCAAAAGAGCTAGAAAAAGAGCAACAAGAAAAGCCCAATGTATGCAGAAGGACGGATATAGTAAAGATCAGAGTGAAAATAAACAACATGGAGACCAAAATACAATTCAAAAGATCAAGAATACCAAGAGCTGGTTCTTTGAAAGGATAAACAACATTGATCAACCTCTAGCCAGGCTCACGAAGAAGAAAAGAGAGAAGGCCCAAATAAACAAAATCAGAAATGAAAGAAGAGAATTAACAACAGAC
This sequence comes from Lasiurus cinereus, assembly GCA_011751065.1. Taxonomy (NCBI): domain Eukaryota; kingdom Metazoa; phylum Chordata; class Mammalia; order Chiroptera; family Vespertilionidae; genus Lasiurus; species Lasiurus cinereus. The sequence goes on along the minus strand of JAAGEH010000005.1, from coordinate 34,125,955 downwards.
CCTGCCAAAATACAAAGGATTGTTAAAAAATACAATAAACAACTCTATTCCAACAAATTGGACAACCTGCAAGAAATGAACATATTCCTAGAAAAATATAACCTTACGAAACTCAATCAGGAAGAATCTAAACAGCTCAATAGTCTAATAATTATGGAAGAAATTGAAGCAGTCATCAAAAAGCTTCCAGCAAACAAAAGCCCGGGACCAGATGGCTACACAGGAAAGTTTTACCAAACATTCAAGGAAGAAATAAAACCTATCCTCCTCAGATTATTCAAAAATATTCAAGAAGAAGGAACACTTCCAAATACCTTCTATGAAACCAGCATCACCCTAATACCAAAACCAGATAAAGACAACACAAGGAAAGAAAATTATAGGCCAATATCTCTCATGAACATAGATGCCAAAATCCTCAACACAATTCTAGCAAATCGGATTCAGCAGTACATCAGAAAGATCATACACTATGACCAAGTAGAATTCATCCCAGGAATGCAGGTATGGTATAATATTCACAAATCAATAAATGTGATATATCAAATAAACAAATTGAGAGATAAAGATCACATAGCCATATCAATTGATGCAGAAAAAGCATTTGACAAAATCCAACATCCTTTCTTGATAAAAACTCTCAGAAAGGTAGGAAAAGAAAGATCATACCTCAACATCATAAAAGCCATATATGATAAACCCACAGCTAACATCATACTCAATGGTCAAAAACTAAAACCATTTCCCTTAAGAATAGGAACAAGACAGGGATGCCCACTCTCACCTCTCCTATTCGACATAGTACTCAAAGTATTAGCCACTGCAATTAGACAAGAAGAAGAAATAAAAGGCATCCAAATTGGAAAAGAAGAAGTAAAGCTGTCCTTATTTGCAGGTGACAAGATATTGTACATAAAAAAACCCGAAGGACTCCATTCCAAAACTAATTGACTTAATAAATGAATTCAGCAATGTAGCAGGATACAAAATTAAAACCAAGAAATCTGTCGCATTTCTATACACTAGTAGTGAAATTACAGAAAGAGAAACTAAAAAAGCAATCCCATTTACCATTGCACCAAAAAAATTAAGAAACCTAGGAATAAACTTAACTAAGGAGGTAAAAGACCTATACGCAGAAAAATACAGGACACTGAAAAAAGAGATATAGGAAGACATAAACAGATGGAAGAGCATACGATGCTCATGGATTGGGAGAACTGACATCATTAAAATGTGCATACTACTCAAAGCACTCTATAGAGTCAATGTACTACCCATGAAAATACCAACAATGTATTTCACAGACCTAGAAAGAATTCTTGAAAGATTTAGCTGGGGAAAAAAGAAAAAAAAAACCACGAATAGCCACAGCAATCTGGAGAAAGAAGAATAAAGTAGGTGGAATCTCAATACCAGATTTCAAGCTTTATTACAAAGCATCTGTTCTCAAAACAGTCTGGTATTGGCACAAGAACAGACATATAGACCAATGGAATGGAATAGAGAATCCAGATATCCACCCAAATTACTATGCTCAATTAATATTTGAAAAAGGAGGTATGAATATACAATGGGACTAAGATAGCCTCTTCCATAAATGGTGTTGGGAAAATTGGACAAATACATGCAAAATAAATGAAACTGGACCACCAACTTACACCAAATACAAAAATAAACTCAAAATGTCTACAAGACTTAATCATTAGACGGGGAAACATAAAAATAGTAGTTCCACAGGCAGCACAGTCTCAGACAAGAACTTCTTCACTGATACTGCTCCAAAGGCAATGGAAGCTAAAGAAAAAATAAATAAATGGGACTATATCAAAATAAAAAGCTTTTGCACAGCCAAAGAAACCATCTTCAAAACAACAAGAAAGCCCACTGTATGGGAGAACATATTTGCAAATGTTAGCACTGATAAAGGTTTAATGTCCAACATCTACAGCAAACTTATACTACTTAATGAAAGGAAAATAAATGATCCAATAAAAAAATGGGCAATGGACCTAAATAGAACCTTTTTGAAAGATGATAGAAGGAAGGCCAAGAGACACATAAAATCATGTTCAAAATCACTAATTATCTGAGAGATTCAAATCAAAAGGACAATGCAATACAATCTCACACCAACCAGAATGGCAATCATCAACAAATCAACAAATGACAAGTGTTGGCGAGGATGCGGAGAAAAAGGAACCCTTATGCATTGTTGGTGGGAATGCAGACTGGTGCAGCTACTGTGGAGAACAGTATGGAGTTTCCTCAAAAAACTAAAAATGGAACTCTCATTTGGCCCAGCAATCTACTCTTAGAATATATCCTAAAAAATTACAAACACCAATCAGAAAGGATTTATGCACCCCTCTGTTCATAGCAGCACAATTTACAATAGCTACCATTTGGAAACAGCCTAGGTGCCTGTCAGCAGATGAGTGGATCAGAAAACTATGGTACATCTACACAATGGAATTCTATGCTGCCATTAAAAAGAAGTAATTCTTACCATTTGCAGCAACCTGGATGGAACTGGATAACCTTATGCTAAGTGAAATAAGCCAGTCAATGAAGGAGAAACACATTTGTGGATAATAAAGAACATGATAAACTGATGCACAAAAGGATAGATACAGATGCAGTAAAATATCAAACAAACTGTCAAATTACAGCAGGAAGGTTAAGGAGAGATGGGGTAGATAAGAGATCAACCAAAGGACTTGTATGCATGCATATAGGCATAGCCAATGAACGTAAGACACTGGAGGGTTGGGGTGTCCCTGGGAGGGGGGTGCAGGCAATGGTAAGATAGGTATACATATAACACACACACAAACTCACACACACACACACACACACACACACAAAGACGGAGATTTTGTGTAGTGATTCACCATAATGTTTGTTAAAACTAGACTAAAATGACCAAGGACAGAGCCCATAATCAGGGCCTTGATGATTTAGAGATTGCTGACTAGAGTTAGGTTAAGCAGAGTATATTTGCCACTCTCTAGACCAGTGGTTCTCAACCTGTGTGTCACGACCCCTTTGTGGGTCGAACGATCCTTTCACAGGGGTCGCCTAAAACCATCAGAAAACACATATTTCCCATGGTCTTAGGAACCAACAGACCGCTCCTCGGTGTAGCAAAGGGTAGCAATGTAGTTTACTGTTGTCATATGAAGACTGTTGCCCATGCTACACCATGATTCAAGATGAAATTTTATTTATTTGTAATGATAAATAAATATTTCACAATATATAATTACATATTGTTTTTGTGATTAATCACTATGCTTTAATTATGTTCAATTTGTAACAATGAAAATACATCCTGCATATCAGATATTTACATTAAAGTTCATAACAGTAGCAAAATTACAGTTATGAAGTAGCAACAGAAATAATTTTATGGTTGGGGGTCACCACAACATGAGGAATTGTATTAAAGGGTCACGGCATTAGAAAGGTTGAGAACCACTGCTCTAGACTATTGGTTCTGGACTGGGCTAGCAACAACTCCAATAACCTGTGCAACTCAGTTAAAATTACCATGGTCTAAGAAGAGAGGCTACTATAAAATCTCTAATATTTTAGGGCCACTTCACAGTCATCTCCTATATTGAAACTTTCCTTTATACCTATAAGAGATTGTACCCCTTTTTCATCTGAATCTTCTGGAATAAGAATTTACTTTGTAAAGATTATATTTATTTATTTCTATATATTTATCTATATCAACAATGCACATTCTAAATCATGAACTCTTCAGAGAATGTTCTATTGCCTTAACTTAAGAAAACTTTCTTATACCTTTCAGATAGCAGGTACAAAAATATCTGCTTTGGAATCACTTCCAGTAGATAATTATTAGAGAAACTGAATTAAAAGTATTCTATCTTGAGTTATTGTATTATATAAGTCCCTTTGAATTATAGAAGAAGAAATTCATCCTGGTCTTAAAATCATTCTCTCCTACTCTATAGTGCCATTCTTCTTTCTTCTCTTGACCATCTCCCACTCAAACACCTTTTATAATTTTCTGATATTCATCCAAAAATACTCTAGAGCAGTGGTTCTCATCCTTCCTAATGCCACGTCCCTTTAATGCAGTTCCTCATGTTGTGGTGACCCCCAACCATAAAATTATTTTCATTATAGCAACGAAAATAATTTTATGGTTGGGGGTCACCACAACATAGGAAACTGCATTAAAGGGACGTGGCATTAGGAAGGTTGAGAACCACTGCTCTAGAGGCAAAAGTCAGCTTCGTCTGGCATCCTTTAACTTGTCAGTCTGGAATTTCTCCTTAAATGTATCCCTTCGCATTTTCAATTCAATGTGGTTTTAAGAGTGAACTCTATACATTTGATGTCTAGAATCTGAAGTATAGTATTGTATAACAGCAATTTTTTCACCGATACCGCTCCTAGGGCAATGGAACCTGAAGGGAAAATAAACAAATGGTTCTACATCAAAATAAAAAGCTTTTGCACAGCATAATAAACCATCAACAAAACAATAAGAAAACCCACTATATGGGAGAACATATTTGCAAATGTTATCACTAATAAAGGATTAATCTCTAAGATCTAGAGGCAACTTATACAACATAATAAAAGAAAGATAAATGATCCAATAAAAAAATAGGCATCATACCTAAATAGATTCTTTTCAAAAGAAGACAGAAGGAAGGCCAAAAGACATATGAAAGCATGCTCAAAGTCACTAATTATCTGAGAGATGCAAATCTAAATGACAATGTGGTACCATCTCACACCTGTCAGAATGGCAATCATTAACAAATCAACAAACAAGTGCTGGTGAGGATGCGGAGAAAATGGAACCCTCATACATTGCTGGTGGCAATGCTGACTGGTGCAGTCACTCTAGAGAACAATATGGAATTTCCTCAGAAAACTAAAAATGGAGCTCCCATATGATCCAATCATCCCACTTCTAGGAATATATCCCAAGAACCTAGAAACACCAATCAGAAAGGATATATGCACCCCTATGTTCACAGGAACACAATTCACCAGAGCTAAGGTTTGGAAACAGCCTAAATGCCCTTCAGTAGATGAGTGGATTAGAAAACCATGGTACATCTATACAATGGAATACTATGCTGTTATAAAAAAGAAGGAATTCTTACCATTTGCAGCAACCTGGATGGACCTGGAGGGACCTGGAGAGCATTATGTTAAGTGAAATAAGCCCGGCAATGAAAGAAAAACACCACTTGTCTCACTCATTTATGGGAAATAAAGAACATTTTAACCTGATGAATAAAAAGATAGATACAGAGGCAGTAAAGCACGGAACAGACTGTCAAATTACAGCAGGAAGGCTGGGGAGTATTGGGGAGGGAGGGAAATAGATCAACCAAAGGACTTGAATGCATGCATATAAGCACACCAATGGACACAAGACATTGCGGGGGTGGTGAAGGCAATCGACAGGGGGCAAGGGAGGCTGGGAGAAGGTCAATGGGGGAAAAAAAGGAGATATATGCATTAATATATGTAATATTTTAAACAATAAAAATATTTTAAAAGAATGAACTCAATATACATTTGATGTCTAGAATCTGAAGTATAACATTTTGAGTTAAAGACAGATACATTATTGTACTGTTTGATGTCTGATTATCCATGACAGTGATTTGTATTTCTATTGGATTTATCATTTTGGAAGCCTGGGATGCAATATTTCTACCTGCTATCTTTGTCTTATCAGCAAATTTATATATTTGAGTAAATGCTGTTCACATTTTGATGAAATTTAAATTAATTATCCTATCAAGGGCTTATTTTAATATATCCAGTTGCCTGGTTCTCTAAAAGAATTTCCACTAAGTTTGCTAGGTTAAATTTAGGTGCAAAAAAAAAAAGAAAGAAAAGAAAAAAAACCTTACAAACTTACTATCATAAACCAGTAAAATTTTCCAGAGTGAGGCAGACATATGTAATAAAATGCATTACTGAGATTGTGCTGCATGGTAATTGTTTCAAAGAGATAAGTTCATGACAGTTTTAAGTAATGTGATTTTCCTATACCAAAATAAATATACCCAAGTTTGGCTTAGGGAAAAGAAATAAATTTGAGTCATGCCAAGATTGGTTGTGGTTATGATCCCATTGTTGTGCTTCCAATTTAAACATAGGAGAAAATTCAAAGAAAAGTAACAGCTGTTGTGTCCCACAGATCTAACTTTTAATATGTCAGTTGTATGTCTTCACATTACAGAGTTTTGGGAACTGATCTAGCATCAACACTGAAGTGCTAAAACATCACTCTTCACTGTTTCATTCTGTGGGAAGAAATGCCCAATAAATTATTGCTTTGCATCAGTGCTTATGTGCTTTTAAAATGCACAAACAAATGCTGAGTGAGCGTAAAATACTCTGGTGAGTAACTCAATCTATTTACATCATACATTTTTTTTTCACTAAGTGTTTTGGCATTCAATGAATGCCATCTGTAAAGCTCAAGGAAATCGGGTGTTACTATGGAAACAGATGATTGGGGAGACATCAGGGGAGACTCCCCATAAATACAAGCTGTGAGATTGTTTTCCTTAATTCTCTCTTGCTTACCTAGTTTTTTGGTTTAGTCAATCATTAATGCCCTAGGAGTAAAATTGTCTAAGTACTTGGCAGGGATTATTTTTCAATCACTATCCCAGCAATTTAAAATAGAGTAAACACCATCAGACTCCATTCACTTATTCAAGGACTCATGATTCTAATTGCTGTTCCCTATGTATTATATATTGTTTGCACAAAACAGCGATGCTTTGACTTCAGATAATCAGTTAAATGACAGCTGCAGAATCTCCTTCCTACTATTCAATGTCAGGTGCATCCTCACAGCTTTCCTGTCTCCCTTTTGTGAGTGCTAATTATCTTAGTCTTCTGAACTTAATATTTATGCTGAAGCATCTATAATCTGTAAGATGATGTTGAGGAAGGACTCTGAAATTCTTCTGTTAGGATTTTACCCCTGGTTTTCTCCTGTATCAACACCTTTTCCTCTCCATTATCATGCCTAAAGGAAGTAAGATGTGATACTTTTATGTACATTTATGTACTTTCAGGTACATTTCAGAGCAATATTAGTGAGGTAACAGATGAATTTCAGAATTTTATTGGCTTAACACAGCCCCCATTTACCCACAAATTCATGTGCTCATGTATTCATCCATTTATTCTCTCATTCACTTAACCATTTTGCATGACTTCTACAAGCTCTTCACAAATCTAGCATATAACATTGGTTATATGCTAAATTCAGTGCTATATTATTCCATACATATCTCGGGAATTTCAACTAGGAACAATGACTTTATTAATATTTTCTTTAAGAAATAAAATCAGATATAGTAATTATGAGTTGTGAGGTGTAGTTTCTTGATTCCCCACTCTCATGCCAAAGTAGTTCTTTAATGCAGCTAAAAGACCTACAAATATCCACACTACTAATGCTCAAAAAGGAAGAGACTCTGTCCTCTAAAGTCATATTCATGCTTCAAAGCAAGTGTCTGCAGGTGTTTTTCTGAAGGATCATTAGTGAAAATCATTGTCTACAGGGCAGTGTGCCCAGTCCTACAAATTAACCACTTTTAACTTTGTGGATACGTTTTAGCATTTTGGCTTCTGAAGCCATTGCAGTTTATTTGACACTACATTCATTTGCCAGTTATTGGATTGTGTCCTTTTTCCCCTGCTTATGCAGTTAGTTCAATACATATTTTTTTGTTATTGCTCTTTCTGTATTCTGTAAGAAGAAATCATATATATAGTGTATGAAAGCTTAAATCTATGAGTATTCTATTTAAACCAATGGTAGCTCAATATTCTGGAATCTAGACCTTAATATATGTTTAACTATTTATTGAACTGGACTTTGTATTTTTTGGAATAATCAGTATATTTTGTAATGTCTGGGGCTTACCAGCTCAAAACCATTTCAATATACATCTGACTAGATTCATTCTCCATCTTGAGAGAGATGAATTGCCTACAAAAAGTCAACTAATTAATTGCAAAATGAGATATACGCTTCCCATACAGAGTACAGAGGCATTGCGTAAACTCAGTTGACTTAGAAAGAAACTTACCTAAAATTAGTTTTGGAAAAACAATTTACTAAAATGTTCATATGAAAATTAATGTTTCCTTTCTAATGACTAATTCATTCATTTAAATTTTAACCTAATATCAGGGAGCTAACATTTTGTAACATTCTATACATTAGTGATTATATGAGTTCAATAATTAAAAAAATAATATTTTTCAAGAGCTGCCAACTATGTATTTCAAATTGTATTTCATATAATCAAAGTGCTGTATGAGCACCAAGGTTTACTGGTATTCTTGTTAGTGTCCTTGTAAAAATGAATTCACTATCGATGTTTTGAGAATTTTGTAGGAATATGACTTTTTACACCTAAAACTGATATAATGTATGCCAACTGTAACTGAAAAAAAATGTGTTCACAGCATTACAATTTAAAAAATAATAAAAAGATTTAAAAAATGATAAATATAAGAAGAATCTGTAACAGGCTAGTCTAGTTAATGCTAGAGATGATCCAGTATCTCAGTGTTTTAAAATAATAGAGGTATGTTTTTTTAATTACACATCATACATTCCATATCCTGGGAATTCTGTTCCACATTGTCAACATCTGGGCACTTCACCTGAAGAAAGCCCTATCATCTATATTTGTTGCTTTTCACTGCTACATGGGAAGATGGGGAATTGTGCACCAGTTCTTACAGGTATGTGCCTCAAAGATGCACTTATCTTTTGCACATGTTTTATTGGGCATACAAATCACATGGCCATGTTTAACTTCCAGGGAAAAGAGAATTAATTGTAGTTTAACCATATACTCAGAATGAAGAGATTCAGAAAAATAATGAGATTAGCATCTGTTTCAATGTTATTAAAGAAGAAGAGAAACAAGAAGGAGAGGGAGACAAGAGAGGTGAGGGAAAGAAGAAGAAAAGGAAGAAAGGGGTGATGGAGGTGGGAGAAAGAAGGGTGATATATATATAATTGAAAAAAATAATTATATATATACACACACACACACACACACACACACACACACACACACACACAGTGGTACCTTGAGATACGAGTGCCTTAAC
>JAAGEH010000005.1:34073380-34116693 GCA_011751065.1 Lasiurus cinereus | reverse complement strand
AGAGAGAGAGAGAGAGAATCAGAAGGACAAGGAAAAAAAGAAAAAAATGCTTTAAATCTTTAAGAATGTGCACCTGTGGTATGTGTGTGCACGTACATGTGTCTTTTAATAGCAACACATATAAATGTTAGTTCACAATAAAATTTACAAGGTGGGTTAGGAAAGGCTTTGCAGATGAGGTGACATTCACCCATGATCTGACAGAAGAGATATAGGGATTTATCAGGCAGAAGAAGAGTAGCTCAAGGAATTCAGGCATGAGATTAGCATGTCTGAAAATATAGAGATGACAAAGAAGACAGAAACTCAGAAACTAGAGATGGCTTTTGTTGAATTATTTAGTTTTGCAATGAGTGTATGTGATACCTTCAAATATTTACTCCCCTCTTCTTCAGCTGTGGGACAAATACACATTTCTGCCTCATTTATATATTTTTAGGCTTGACCATTTAAGTTCTCTGGCCAAAGTCCCATGGTCAAGCCTAGGTGGAATTGATAAGGTACCAATTCTGAGTTTTGTTATTAAGAGGTGTCAGGTGTTTCTTTTTGACAACTGGCAGTATCTGACCTCTCATATAAAAAGAACATGCCCCTAAAGCTGAAATCTCCTAGCCTGGGCCCTTGAATGAGGTAGCTGAAGCAAAGCTGCCCTAGCTAAACAGCAGATGCATAGCAAACCTCCAGACCTGTAAAGGGAGTAATAGATGGTTATTATGACTTTACTGAATTTTGCGATGGTCACTGTTACATATCATTATTTTGTCAGCAGCTGACTAATGCAACATAACACATTAATATTTTAAACTTTTCAAAGCTGTGTTGAGTGTATAAATTGATTTTTGTAAGTCAAATATCTATATATATAAAAGTCAAATATGCAAAGTATTCCCTTGGGAGTTCAACCAGGAGACTAGGAATTCTATTGCTTGCTATGACATGTGCTGACCTCCGGGGGTAGTGCAGAATGAAGGAAGGTCCCAACTGGCAGCCGGAAGACCCTGATTGGCCCTGATCGCCAGCTAGGCCTAGGGTCCCTACCCGTGCAAGAATTTCATGCACTGGGCCTCTTGTGTAAATAAGAAAACTAAAGCTGGTTTTATTATTTTACATGTGATTTTTTAAATTTTTCCAGCACCATTTAACAATGAGACTTGCTTTTCTCCATTGTAATTTTTTTTGGCTTCTTTGTCAAATATCAATTGCTCATGTACATGTGGGTTTATTTCAGGGCTCTCAATTCTATTCCATTGTTCTGTGTGTCTATTTTTCTACCAATACCATACTGTTTTGATTATTGTAGCTCTGTAGTATAATTTGAAGTCAGGTGAGAGATGCCCTTAGCTTTGTTCTTTTTCTGAGGATTGCTTTGGCTACCCTAGATATGGTCTTTTGTGGTTCCATACAAATTTGATGCTTTAAAAAAATTTCTTTAGAAAATACCATGGGGATTTTGATGGAGATTGCATTAAATGTGTATATTGCTTTAGGTAATATGACCATTTTAACTATATCAGTTCTTTCAATCCTTGAACATGGAATGTCTTTCCATTTATTTATGTTTTCTTTAATTTATTTCATAATGATTTGTAGTTTTCAGTATACAAGGTTCTTCACACCCTTTGCTAATTGCATTCCTAGGTATTTTATTCTTTTTGTTGCAATTGCAAATATACTTGTTTCTTTTATTTCTTTTTCTGAAATTTCATTGTTAGTATATAGAAACACAATGACTTTTTGTACATTGATTTTATATCCTGCAACTTTACTGTACTAGTTTTTAATTTTTTTGGAGTCTTTAAGATTATATATATATATATATATATATATATATATATATAAAATTAGGTCATCTGCAAAAAGTATTAATTTTACTTTCAGATTTACAAATTGGATGCCTTTCATCTTTTTCATGTGCCTGATTACATCGATAGTCACCAAAGGTATTGGCTTGTGTTTTTCCTTTTTTATGTTATCCTTTTCAGGTTTTGGTATCAAGGTAATACTGACCCCCAAAAATGAGTTAAGAAGTATTGACTATTTTTCATATTTTTGGAAGAATTTGATAAGGATAGGTATTAAATCTTCTTTAAATGTTTGATAGAATTGGCTCTGGCCTGGCTAGGTAGCTCAGTTGGTTAGAAAATCACCATACTAGTACATAAAGGTTAGAAATTCCATCCTCTGTCAGGAACATATAAGAATCAACCAATGAATGTATCAATAAGGAAAACAACAAATCAATGTTTCTTTCACTCTCTTTCTCTCACTCTCCCTTAGTCTATCTTTAAAAATAATAAATTTTAAAAAATTAATGAAGGCATGTGGTCCTAGACTTTTAATTTTTAGGAGGTTTTTGATGATTGTTTAAATTTTCTAACTGTATAACTTAGTTTATTTAGAATTTTCAGTTCTTCATGATCTAGTGTAGGAAGTTATAATTTCTAAGAACTTGTCTATTTCCTATAGTTTATTGAACTTAGTGGCAATATAGCCTTTCATTGTATTCTTGTAGAGTCCCTTGTATTTATGTATTGTCTATTGTTCCCTTTTGTCTGTATGAATCTTACCCAAAGACAAGTGAAGTAAATAATAAACTAAAAAGCTTCTGCATGACAAAAGAAACATCAACAAAACAAAAATACAATTACTAGAATGGGAGACAATACCTCTGATAAAGGACCAATGTCCAAAATATATTTAGAACTCATAAAACTCAATGACAAGTAAACAAATAATCCAATAAAATAAATGGGCAGAAGACCTAAACATTTTTCCCAAGAGGCCAACAAATGCATAAAATGATGCTAACATCACTAGTTATAAAGGAAATGCAAATGAAAATCATAATGAGATACTACCTCACACCTGCAGTATGTCTCTTTTCAATATGACAAGAAATAATGAGTGTTATAGAAGATGTAGAGGAAAGGGAACTCTCATACATTGCTGGTGGGGATTTAAATTGGCACACTATGGAAAATGGTATGGAGGTTTCTAAAAAAATTAAGAACAGAGCTGCCATGTGACCCAGCAATTCTTCTGGGTATATAACTTCCAAAAGTAATAATATTTTTTCATAAAGATATATATATATATATATATATATATATATATATATATATATATATATCCCTATATTCATTGAAGCATTATTCACAATAGCCAAGACATGGAAATAATCTGTGTCCTTTGATGGATAATTCTATACAGAAGATATAGTACATATATACAATGGAATACTACTTAGCCATAAGAAAAAATGAAATACTGCTAAGTGCAATAAAATTGATAGATATTGAAGGTATTATACAAAACAAAATAAGAAAGAAAAGGACAGAAAGCATATTATTTCACTCATATGTGGGATATAAAACAGAAAGCAACATAATAATAAACAACCAAAAAGTTATTAAACATAGACAACAGTATGGCGTTTACCATAGGGGAAGTTGAGTAAGGGGAAATTTGCAGAGGACAAAGGGGATCAAATAAATGGTAACAAAACAAGATTAAACTTTGGGTGGTGAGCATCAATGCAATATACAAATGATGTATTACAGAAATTTATACTTGTAAATTATATACTCTTATTAATGAAATTGCCACTTTTAATTAAAAAAAGAAAACCAATCTGTAATACTTTTGTTACTTACATATAGTATACGTGCATAGATAGGAAAGTAGGGGGCATGTGTTTGATACCTTTAAGAAGAAATTCCAGACATAGTAGCTTCTTAGTTATTGTGCTGCTCAACTTCTGCTGGATGTAGTAACGAAGACAAAGAGGACAAAGAGGAACTGCCCTGTGATAACTCTGCTTTCTGTGCCTACCACCTCCATAGCCTTTTTTAATCCCTTTGAGTATGGAGAATTATTAACATGTTAGTGAAACTTGATAGTTCCTCATGCTTTAAATAAAAAAAGTCTCTGAATCATGTTTAAAAGAAAGTTCTTATATAAAGATGTCATAGTCCTTGTTTTCAATACAGATTTGAAACCGTAATGTGGTTAAAAACTTGGTAACGTTAACTATGGGTATATTTTATATGGATGCCCTTTTTTACATTGAGATATGTTCCTTCTATTCTTACTTTGTTGAAAGTTTTTATCATAAACTAGAGGCCCAGCACACAAAATTGCACAAGACCCAGACCCAGTGCTCTGTGGGGCCCAGAGTCAAGTCACACCAGCGCCGTGGTACTCATCAATGTACCTCCTGGTGACCAGTCTTTGGTCATTATGGTGTTATGACCACTGGGTTTTTATTACATAGATGGGTGCTGGATTTTATCAAATGCTTTTTCTGCACCTATTGATTCGATCATGTGATTTTTATCCTTCCTTTTGTTTATGTGGCATATCATATTTATTGATCTGAGAATATTCCAATCTTGCACCTTTGGAGTAAATTCCACTTGATCATGGTATATGATCTTTTTAATATGTTGTGAGAAAGTATTGAATTGAGCTTGAAACATGACTTTACCACTTATTAACTATGTTGCCTTAGATCAATTATTAAACATATTTAAGGTCGAGTTTTGCCATACAAAAAAAGAATAATAATATTACTTATTGCACTTGGTTGTTTTAAATTAATGTATTAAAAGCTATTTAGCATAAAGCCTGGTACAAGAAAGAGCTCAATATATGCTGTTAATGATAACAGTGACAATGATGGTTTTCTGTTGGTCATATTGTGATAATTTGAAATAGGAAAACAAATACATATCATGTAGTCACCTTACCCCCAAATTCCAAATTTTTTATTACTTGACTTTTAGGTAATCTAGACGAGAAAATGTCCATGAACAGTCTGTTCAGGTGCTTGTGGTTCTAAAATAGCACACAAAAAGAGGATTCTAACCTGTTTTAATACTATAGAATTTAAAATATATAATTACATTTTTGGTAAAAGTATAGAAATAAAATTTTAATATAAAAAACAAAGCTAAAGTAATTAAACATTTCCTGGAAACAATATGAATATATTATATTTTTCTAGTATTTCCAAATTTAAATCAACTGAATAGAATAATTATTATTGATGTTTTAAGAACTCAAAGCTTAATTGTTCTCTGTTGTTTATCCACATAAATACATCATTACATTTCAATGGATAAACAGGTTATAAAAACTTATCACAGTTTTGTCTGAATCCATATAGCAATAAACTTACATGTTACCAACAGGCCATTGGGAAAGTTCTACAATAAATGCACCAAGTAACAAAACATCTAAAAATGATGTAATTCATTTTAGAAATGATGACTATCTGAGTGCAGATGGTCACATTTTGGGAGATTTAAAAAAAAATCTGTTCAACAGGGACCAGATAAGTAATGAATGGTTTAAATGTTCAAAGAACTTTCCCACTTCTTTTTCTCTGAATTCTTTTTCTTCTCCTTTTTAGGTGACCATTTTATTTCAGTTTTAAGCATAGCTGCTCTGACTGATTCTTATAATGCAGGTTTTCAGGGGGAGGGGTGTGTGTGTGTGTGTGTGTGTGTGCGTGTGTTATGAAGTATATGTGTAAGGTGTGTAAGATGCAAGGTGCTGTGTGTGCAAGGTGCTGCTTTGGGTGGCAGGAAGACTCACATAAGATATGGATTTCAAAAAGTGTTTTAAATCAGTTACTAAAGGAACAAAACTTTTATTTGGCAAGGTTCACACATAGCTAGTCGAGACCCACAGGTTGAGAACCGCTAGCAGAGTCACCTAAAACCATTGGAAAACACAGATATTTACATTATACCTCATAACAGTAGCAAAATTACAGTTATGAAGTAGCAATAAAAATAATTTTATGGTTGAGGGTCACCAGGGCATGAGGAACTGTATTAAAAGTCTCAGCATTAGAAAGGTTGAGAACCATTGGGTTAGAGGGTCAACATGAGATAGTGTTCTCTTTCCATCTCTCCACAAGCTCTTCTTTGTGTGGCTGCATTTCCATGTATATCCACTGGGCACTATGCTTCCTGGAAGCTCCATGCCTGTGCCTGCCTTTTTGTTAGCAATTTCACATGTATTTATTTTCCCGTTACTTTATGATTTTATATGCTTTTCCTGATCCCTAATTAATGCTTTCCTCTTTCTTCAACTGATCAATTACTGATATTTATTAAAACCAGTGTAGAATTTATTACCTATGTGTAGCCTTCCCTGATCATCTGAGACTTGGACATCTTATGTGCTAATTGCTCCAACTTTTTCAGCCTCTTATTGCATGATTAAAAAGGTTTGGCTTTTATTTCAATATCCTCAATATAAAATATAATACATGTATCAATATGTATCTGGTTTTCCTAGGCATATCTCTCTTGATTTAATATGAAATAAAATATTTATATTTTTATAATTTGAAATGCATTTCCTACCTTTTCCTTTTTTCTACACTTTCTATCCCATATATATCTGTGTTAGTAGGCAAACGTTTTGCTCCCATCAAATAGTTAGTCTATATGGGAACGTGAATTAATTTAATCAGGTTACATCTAGAAAAAAAGTAGTAATATGCTCTAAAGTTATGTATCGGATGATATGTTCAGAGAGGACCTATATAATATTTAATAATGAAAGACTATACTCTAATATGTACTAAATATTATTTATGCTATTATTTATAAACTACAACTTATTCTGTACCTTTACCACCCATATTTCTTTCTCTTCATTTACTTTTTGAAGAATTATCATCATGTTTATGCTCTTCATTTATTTCATATATTTAAACATCAGTGTTCCTTACTCATATCTCACATCTGTTTGCTGTAGTATAGTAAATACAGTAAAATCAAGAACAAAAAGAATTTAGCACTATTGATCAACTTAAACCACCATTGTGGCTAATTTGCAATGAGTCAAAATTCAAGCAACCTGTCTGGTTTAAATGGCATGGCCTTGAGCTTATTCATGTGATCTGTACCACTGGCTCCATGGATCTCTGTCATACACGGGGGACATAGGGATTTTTACAAATTAAAGTTACTTGGTGGGAAAAACCCCTCTCCTACCAATCCTGGGTGCCCTTCCTTGCACTCATGGCCAACAGCCTCCTGAAAGCCTCTCCCACCAGCCACACACAGGACCCTTTCCTCTGCACTTTGCCCATCACTTTGCAAAAATTTATAAGGAATGAGAACATAATACAATACAATGTAAATACAATTCTTCAAATACTATTTACAAGCTTGTCTCCATGTCTGAATCTATTTGGTCACCAAGTTGAGACAATGGTAATCAGAAATAAGGGAACATATATGGACTGTGAGGGTATGTGTGCATGTGAGTGTAAACATAAATGGAGATATGTGTGTGTGCATGAATGTTTATGCACACATATGTTGGTGTGTGTGATCATGTGTGTGTTTAAGGGTGTGTGGTGTTTGAGATTAAGTTGGCATTGGTTTTATTTTATTTATTGTTGACTGTGTAATAAATGTTTCCCATTTTTCCCTTTTATATATTTTTCTGATCTACCTCCTTCACTTCCTTCTCATTTTATTTATTTCTCCTCCATCATAATCATCATCCTATCTAATAAAAAAGCAATACGCAAATGAGCCATCACTCCATTACAACCACAAGTCATGCCCACTAGCCAATCAGGAGCGAGTATGCAAATTAACCCCAACCAAGATGGCTACAGCCATGGAGCAAGAAGGAGGGAGGTTTTCCTGGTGATAGAGGAAGCCAACCTTTCCACAAGCCTAGGCCTCCACTCAAGGCTACAAGGTTTCAATTATAAAAGATAAACAAATCCCAATAAAAATAGCAGCAGCCACGGAGCTGGAGAGAGCAGGAGGCTAGGGTTGCCCCAGTGATGGAGGAAGCCAAACTTCTGCAGCCCTGGTCTGTCTTGGCCTCTGCTTAAGGCTAAAAAGTTTCAATTATAGAAGATAAATAAATCCCAAAGAAATGGCTGCTGCCATGGAGCGAGAAGGAGAGATGGCTCCACTCCAGGCTACAAAGTTTCAATTGTAGAAGACAAATAAATCACAGATATCAGAGCCTCTACTTGGGCCGCAGGGGGCATGACCAGCCTGTAAACCACCACAGGCCCCTCACCCAGGCCAACCCACTCCCAAGGGAACCCCCACCCTGATCCAGCACACCCTTCAGGGCAAACCAGCTGGCCCCTACCCATGCAGCAGGCCTCTATCCTATCTAATAAAAGAGTAATATGCAGATTGACCATCATTCCAATACACAAGATGGCTACCCCCATGTGGTCAAATATCCTGCCCCCATGTGGACACAAGATAGATACCATAAGATGGCCGGCAAAGGAGGGCAGTTGTGAGTGACCAGGCCTGCAAGGGAGGGCAGTTGTGGGTGATCAGGCCAGCAGGGCAGGGCAGTTGAGAGGGACCAGGCCTAAAGGGGAGGGCAGTTAGGGATGACCAGGCCTGCAGAGGAGGCAGTTATGGGCAAATAGGCTGACAGGAGAGCAGTTAGGCATCAATCAGGCTGGCAGAGGAATGGTTAGGGGGTGATCAGGCTGGCAGGCAGAAGTGGTTAGAAGCAATCAGGAAGGCAGGCAGGTGAGCAGTTGGGAGCCAGCAGTCTTGGATTGTGAGAGGGATGTCCAACTGCCCATTTACATGGGACTCTTGAGAGGTCCCAGATTGGAGAGGTAGCAGGCTGAGCTGAAGGACACCTGCCCCTCCCCACATGCACAAATTTCATGCACTGGACCTCTAGTCATAATCATAATCATCATCATCTACATATGGATAACCTTAGGTTGCAAACTTCAGTGCCTAAACAGGCTAGGCCGGGAATGTAATTGCATAAAGTCAATTTATATGTGGTATAAAGTTATAGATACTAAATTTCTTGGTAAGATACTAAACATAATGGCTGTGGAGTCACATTGTATTATAAATCAATTTTTTTAAATGTCAAAAAATAGCAAGCAAGCATATCAAGTTATGTCCTGCCCTGGTTGCCAGTTTGCTTTTCCTGCTTTACAGTCTACCATGGACTCTAGGTATAAGTTAAATAAACTGCATTTCAGAAAGTTGAAAACATGACTACTAATCTTCTATTGACTGCTTTCTCACCAGAAGCAATGTCTCATAGTGGTTGAAAGCACACATTGCCACTGAGTGCTGTCTCCTCCTCCCAACTGTGTGACTTTGATCAAGTCACATGACCCTTGTGTGTTTATTTTCCTAAAGAGTCACAATAAGAATTACATGAAGCAATAAACATAAATTGCTAGAACTGTGTCTGGTATGCAGTAAAATATGCAGAAGCCCATATCAGGCTTCAATTCTTTAGCTGTACAATAAAACAATGAACCAAGATCATTGCTAACAAATATTTTAGCACTGACCCTTCATGGTCCAAATAGTTTTCACTCATATTTTCTCTTAACAAAATTACTGTAAGAAAGGCTAATAGGTATTAATAGTCTCAGTTTTAAAGAAGGGAATTGAAACTCATAACAGTTAAAATTATTAACCTGAAAAAATGTGGGCGATATATATGAAATTGAATTCACATTTTACTAGAGTCTAGAGGATGCTGTGGTTTTTAAGCATGATGTCTCACCTTTAAGACTGAGACCTTCATTCCTCTACTTCCTGGAAATGTTGGCAGATGACCAGTGTCCAGAACTGAGCCCTTCTCCAGAATTGCAATCAGTGAAAGGAGTCATTTCACTCAAAATTCTGCCCTTTTCCCCAGAAGCAATTACCCAATATCTGACACAGTTGGGAGGTAGAAGCCCAGCCCTTTTCCAGAGTTCACAATGACTCTGCAAGGCCTCCTACTCCAGAGCTCTCCATGGATTCAACTAAGGCAGTGGTTCTCAGCCTTCCTAAGGCCGCGACCCTTGCATACAGTTCCTCATGTGGTGGTGACCCCCAACTATGAAATTTTGCTACTGTTATGCATCATGATGTAAATATCTGCATTTTCCGATGGTCTTAGGAGACTCCTGTGAAAGGGTCATTCGACCCCCAAAGGGGTCGCGACCCACAGGTTGAGAACCACTGAACTAAGGCGACTGTGACTGTGTCTCTGCTTCACACAACTTTCTTTACTGCCCCACGAGTGGTAATCTAATAAACTTCCAGCATACAAATTTCCACAGTGGAAAATTTTTCTCAGGGGATTCATCCTATAACACTTTGTGATCCTTCTTTTTGAAGAATAAAAAGGAAAAGGCAGATACATAAATAGAGCAAAGTAGAGATAAACTTACATTGAATATTTTTATATTCTTTTGGAAGCTAAGCCCCATTTTAGGACCATACTTTTAAACCTGTATTTATAATCATAAAAATAAATAAACTTTACAATCTTATAAATTAAAAACTAACTTTTACAAAAATAAGATGAATCAAATTCATGGATTTTAAAACTTTAGATATAAAATGATTATCTCAGATGTTGCTTATCATATGAAATGGTCAACAGAGATGTCAACACCAACAGCAGGGATATTTGTTTCTGTTTAAATTAGTGTTGACATTTTGAGTGTTTATACAAATCCTCAGAGCAGTAATTGTAGCCTTGGGAAGAAAAAAAATATCTCTGCACATTTCTAATCTACACAGTGGCTCTTTATTTCAGGAAGAAATTGGACTATCAGTCAAACAGTTTCTACACTATCTAGTCTAGGTTTTGAATAAGCCCAGGAAAGAAGCATTGAATTTTTTCTAAATATTTGTGGCAGTTTAGGGGCATTTAAGTTCAAAGAATACAAAAGACTAAAGTAACTTGTTGCTTATAAAGGAAAAGAAATTAAATATAATGTTAAAGGAACATTTAATGATGGGGATTAAAAGTACTGACTATATTTTAATTTTATATTGGATGCTGAATTTTCAGTCATGTTTGGATGCAAAGTTTAGCTCTTTAGAATAATTTAGATATCCCTTAAAAAGTGTAATGTTTGCCACCAAGCAGATGGCAAAGTATGATAGACAAAGATATGTTGTCATGTTGTCACTTTTATTATTTATGTTAACACTTGAGTTCCACAGAACCTCATAATTAAATATTCTATATAAATACTTACAAAGAGATATTTTGTTCTAGGGTTTCCATAACAAAGAACAGCCTTGGTGGCCTTAAGAGCAGGAATTTATATCTTTAGAGTTCTGGAAGCTAGAATTTTAAGGCAAAGATGTAGACAAGATTGATTTTGTTCTCAGGCCTCTTCCAGATGGTCACCTTCGCGTTGTGTTCTCATATGGTTGCCTCTCAGTCTGTGTGTTGTCTGTGTCCTAATCCCATATAATAAAGAGGTAATATGCAAATTGACCCTCAAACCCTCATACAAGATGGCCACCCCCATGTGATCAAAGACAGCTGTCCCATATGGTCAAAGATGGCTGCCACAAGATGGCTGGCAGGTGAGGGCAGTTGCAGGTGACCAGGTTGGCAGGAGTGGGCAGTTGGAGATGACTGAGCCTGCAGGGGAGGGCACTTAGGGGTAACTGGGCTGGTAGGGGAGGGCAGTTGTAGGGACAAGGCTTGCAGGGGAGGGCAGTTGGGGGTGATCAGGCTGGCAGACATAAGCAATTAAGGGCAATCAGGCAGGTAGGGAGCCAGCAGTTCTGGATTGTGAGAAAGATGTATGCCCTAAGGGGTCCCATATTAGAGAGGGTGTAGTATGGGCTGAGGGATATTCCTCCTCCCCGCCTGACCCCTCAGTGCTCAAGTTTCATGCACTAGGCCTCTAGTCTCTCTTATAAAGATACCTGTCAGATTTGATTTGGACCCAATCATCTGACCTCCTTTTACATTAATTACTTTTTCAAAAGCCCTATTTCCAAACACAGTCACATTCTGAGTTACTGGGAATTAACATTTTATCATATGAACTTTGAGGATACACAGTTTAGTCCCTAATACAAGGTAATGCATATTTCAGTAGCAAAGTAATTTATTGGTTATATTAAATAAATTTGTCTATGAAAAAATGATAATGGAATGTCCTTGGTTTGAATCACAGCTCTGACATTTAGTAATAGATGCTCAACAGAAGTGAGAGTCCTTCTATCTGTCTGCTCCAATGCATATAAAACACATGTAACATTTAGAGGGTTACACCTGAATATAGTATTTAAATAAGAGACCCTTTAATGAAATCTGAGATGACTATGGAAAGTCTTCTGGAAGAAATGAACCTCAGCTAAGGAACAAAATATAAGTAAAGTGCAAATAGATTAAGCAAAAAGGAAAGGGCATTTCAGGAAAGTGGCATGATGTAACAACCCCTAATATACATACAGACAAAGCACGTGGTATGACGAAGATATAGTGAATGAATCAGTCTGGTTAGAGGAGAAGGTCACTGAAAATTTCTGCAGAGGAAAACTTTATTAAGAAGATTAAACTCACAACAGAATGCCAAATACATTGCAGAGAAAAAGAACAGAGACCAATACAAATGTTAATGAAGTAAATCAAACAAAGTGGTGTTGAACTCCAATGATAGTGTTAAAACTTGGCAATAGTAAAGATAGATGCAACAGTTATGATGAATGAAGTGTGAACCAGTGATTGTTTTTGAGTATGAACATTGTGCAAGAAAACTAAGATGTCCAGTGCAGAGATAAAACATTTAAATAGAGAATTTTAAAATAAAGCTCCTATTTTTGGAGGGAGTTGAATTCAACTTTAGCTATATAAAAGGTTACCTAACTTTAGCTATTTTCACAGATTACCTAAGTGGAAATATTCAATATGTGGTTAGAAAATAAAAATGATGGAATTGTACAATGGAAATAAATATGTATAAGTGAAATAGTGTATATTTTAAGGGTTAAGTGAATAAGAGGTTATGGAAGAGGTGAATACTGAGAAAATGTGGTATGAGATATTGACAAAAAATTTAAGACCCAGAAGTAACATACTATAATTGAATGACAAGATCCTGTGTGTAGTATTACTGTTACAGAGATTAAGAGATATGGATGGTCAGGGGGATCATGGAAATCACCAATTGCAAAGAAACATTGACAAAATATTAGTTATCAAAACAATGGATGAAAGTAAGGATTAGAGCCAAACCTTAAATTTAATTTAGAAAATTGAGATGGGTCTGAAAACAAGTGAGGTAATACCAGCAATGTTTGAAAAATGAAATTATAACCAGTAGAGATTTCTATTGAACAGATACAAATGTGTCATGAATTGATGGCCACTTTTGCTCTATATAGCCACATGACTCTAAGAGTCATGATACTAGTGACATCTTCATTATGACATCTTCACATTTTTAAATGTTAACCATAGAAGTACCTGTGTTTTATCTTCTATCTACATAGTAATACTTTGCGAAAGGCCCTTATTATATTTCTTTATAGAGAGTAGTACAATTTTTTTACACATCATATTTCTAAACATGAATTTTCTTAAATTTGAAAACTGTAACTAAACCAATAATTAAATTAACCTAATATGCAAGCATGAATACATGAATACTATAAGCATATATGTAGACAGATAAATATAAATATTTTTGAAACAACAGAATATTAGATCTAGGAGGCAAAGAGGTTATCTAAGCAGGATGCTTATTTTGCAAATAATTTAAGAAATTCATAGACATTTTAAATCAAATATATTTAAATGGATTAATATAATAAAAAGAATTACTAGAATAGTGCATAGCACAAAGGAGTGCTCAAAACATATTGGCTAGCATTACAATTCTTATTTCCTTATTCACAAAGATATGTGGGGGACATGTGTGACAAAATCCCTTAATGACCAAATACCCATAAACTATTTCTATAGAATTCTATATCTCCAAGAAGAGTCTTTGAGTAGTAATAAAAATGGAAACTTTCAAAAACTCCCATTTATGAAAATAAGTCTATTTTCTAAGCTGGCCTTCGCTTTATTTCACACATAAAGAATATGAGTGTATTATCTGATAAAAAAAAGTTTAGTAACTATCAAGAAATATTATTACCATTATTCTTATAGTATTCCTGAGTAGTAGTATTTAGATGGAGTCTTGGGATTAATGCGTTTTTGAGTAACTTCTGTTTTATTTAGGATAACAAGTTCTCAGTGTTTTACTCATGTTAAAAAACAATGCCTTCCTTAGTGTCCTACAGCATATAAGTACTCAAAAGTGGTTCCCAGAAGAGTAAGGGTTTATGGGGAAGTATACATAGCCTAAGAGTTTCTGAAAGAACTGATGATGATATATTTGGGAACGAGGCCTGGAATATTCTCCTCAACTGTATTGGGCAGCTGACTGGGTAGCTGCATGTATTTCTCACCAGCCAGACAAGCAGGTGCACATTTGAGGTGACTGTTCAGCTTTCCCCCATATGCTCGGTGCCATCCAGATTTTGTGGAAAGGTATTAAGAATGTTTCTTAACATGGTAGTTATGGTTTCTCCATAAGGTGAGCATGCTACTTTACATATGGCCATAGCTTTGATAGCCGTGAATCAGTAACTTTACATCAAGCAACATGGTAAATTACTAAGTGACTACATGAATGCTTTTATAAGCCAAATTGTCTTATGCAAGTTGTACTTCTTGGGAACTTTCCAGCTGCCCTGCTTGACCTGTTGCCAGGCTCTATGTAACGAGATAGGTTATATAAGAAATCTTGTTTGATTCAGCCTATGCTATGCCACACTACTTATGCCACACTTAATAAAGGATAGCTTAGCTCTGCTTTCCAAAATCAATCGATAAACTTTAGCACATTTAAGAGGCCATTTCTTGTATGCTGCTGACCTTGATCCTCATGCATACATATAAGAAAGCACATTTGGCATAGTGCCAGGTTAGGTCCTCACTGGCATCAGGGAAACCTTGTGTAATCAGACACAACTGCCAGTGGCTTTGGCATTTGGCTTTTCTGTTTAATGCATCATAGAAAAGAAACAGGAAGTAAACAAAAGGCATGAGCAGGTTTTATTAATAGCACCTTGAAACAAATTATAGATGTCTACTTCAAAGTAATGTGCATGGAGATGGACAGATGCCACTTGTGTCCTATTGCTCAGCATGTACCACAGAAAATATGTCCTATTGATTATTAGAGTTTAAGATCCTTAAGTCATAGGGAAATATGCTCTTGTATGAGTGTGTGTGTACAGATAATACTCCACAAGAAAAGTGTACTGTGCTTCCTTATCAGAAAAACTATTTAGAAGGAAAAGACATTTTACAGTTTGACACACAAAAGCACTAAAAAATGAGGTTCCAGACAGTGAGCACTATTCAATTGACATCGCCATGAAAGGCCTTAAGAATACCTAACCTGCTTGACCAGTATGCTCAGTGGCTGAGTGTCAACCTATGAACTAGTAGGTCACAGTTCAATTTTCTGTCAGGGCACATGCCCAAGTTGCAGTCTCAATCCCTAGTGTGGGGAATGCAGGAGGCAGACGAGCAATGCTTCTCTTTCATGATTGATGTTTCTATCTTTCTTTTCCTTTTCAATTCCTCTATGAAATCTATAAAACTATTTAAAAAAAAACAACCTCACCTGTCACTTTCATGGGATTTCAGAATGCATGTTCCAAGTATAATGTTTGTAGATTTTATAATGACTCTGTTAAGTGTTAGTACACCAGATTGCACAAAAGAAAACTGAGACTAAGAAAGGTGATACATAGTTAGCAGGTGGCAAAGCCACACAGAAATCAGCATCTACCCAATCATGGTAGCTTCTTACCTCTTTCCATATATCTCCTCTAATAGGATTGAAGCAGAGAAAATATGATTGTAAAAAATGAAATTTGTTACTGAAGGCTATCTAACATAGCATAATGCCTTTTGTTTACTGAAGATCTGAATTTGTTTAAATTAAAGCACCAGAATAATCCTAAATATAAGGTCTGTGTAAATGAAAAAAAAAAAGGAAATTATTTTAATGACAATTTCTGCGACTATTATTTATTTATTTATTCATTCATTCATTCATTCATTCACTTGAACTTCTGAGCAACTTCTCAGGTCACATCCATACAATCATATGTTTTTCTCATCATTAGTTTGGTGTGATAATCTTATAAAAAATATTCTACACAAAAGACATTCAGAGGCAAGAGAATTTTTTTTGAGTGAAACATCTAGTGCTAAAATAATTTGCTCTAGACCTGAGTCCTTAAAAGTTTGTAAATGTTGCTTACAAATATTTAAGTAGAACAGGTGACGAAACCCTAGCCAAGTAAATAATACCTTGTATTCCCTTTTTAGGTCATCACACAATGACACTAGGTGAGCTTTTCATGCTTAGCCACAGTGGACAGGCCAAGACATTCCAGCTTCCATTCAATCTTGGAGCCACTCTCCTATTCCTGGGAAGAAACAAAACATAATTAAACCAGGTTATTTGCTTCAGAGTGATTCCATTTAACACAACGTCATTTTTTTTAAATCCTTAAACAAGGGTAGTTTTCCATTGATTCTTTTAGAGAGAGTAGAAGGAGAGGGAAAGACAGAGAGAAACATAGATGTAAAAGAAACACATCAGGCTCGGGCAGGGGAGGAGCCCACAACCGAGGTATGCATCCGTGAGCAGAATTGAACCTGCAGGCTGATATGCTATCTACTGAGCCACACTGGTGAGGGTCAATGCCATTTTTATTTAACAAACACTCCTCTGCTTGTCTTTTGTGGTGAGAGCATTGGTTCCTTTTTTACTCATATAACCCATTAAAAATTTATTAGCCTCAAATATTTGTTCTTAGAATATATGTTCTGAGCAACTGAAAACTGTCTCTCTGACTGAGAGTCGGAATTGGATTTATGTATATTTGGCTCTGTTATGAGCTGAATTGTGTGCTCTCTATTTATATATTGAAGCTTTGGCCCCAGTACTGCAAAAGGTGACTATACTGGAGAGGAGGGCCTTTGAAGAGGTGATTAACTTAAAATAATTCCATTAGATTTAAAATTAATCCATTCTGGCTGGTGTCTTTATGAGAAGAGGAAGTTTGGTCACACAAAGACACACTTGAGGTATGAATACACTGAGGGACAAACATAGAAAGAGGTAGCAAAAGAGCAGTCATCTTTAAGTCAAGCAGAGAGGCCAGAAATAGGTCCTTCCATTAGTGCCCTCAGAGGAAACAAACCTTGTCATCATCTGTATTGTGCGTTTCTAGCCTCCAGAACTGTGAGCAAATTAATTTCTGTTGCTCATGCCACCCAGTTTGTGGACCTTTATTGTGGAAACCCTAGTATATTAATATAATTCTTGTGCACCCAGCAGAGGGCCTGGCACACTGTTGATTTTCCATGGCTTAAAGAATAAAGGGTTGATTTTGGAGGAAATTGCCTCCTCTTCACCCAATCCAAACAGCCTCCCTGTCCTTTCTCTTGCACCAGAAAACCATGATTGAGTTTGAGGCGTAGTTGGGAGTAAGAGATAGACCTCTGGAGACTGGTATGAACATGCATAATTCTTATACAGTTACTTGCCACTACCATGAAAGAATTCTCAGAAATGTTCCATTATATATATTATTTCCCTCTTGATTTTTTTTTGGGGGGATGGTGTGATGTCCACTCTAGAAAAACACAGAGATTGTACAGACCAATGGAAACATGACAAGCATAATAATTCTTTCCCCTGTGGTTGGTTTTTATCTTTTGAGTCTCAGAAGTTGGAAAGGACTTTGGGAAAAAAGAGCTTTGCCTCTTAAACATGTCCCTCAGGAAAAATAGCATCAGCCTTCACTGTTAGGTTCTGTGGTGTGCTCCTTGGAGAGAGTATCCTTGCATCCTACAAAGTAAACTCTTATGTTGGTTTCTAGAGAATAAATGCTTCTCTCTGTCATTAGGTATAACTAACCATTCAACTCATTGGATAAAAGTAATCAATTGACATTTTTAAAAAATGCCTTGAAATTTATATTTTGAAGACTGCATTGATTTTTAAAACACACTAGTGAGAGTTTCTATAAATCTGCAAAACATAATTGCCCAAATATATTTTATTGTGAGTATGACTATTTCTGGCAATTGTAAGAGAAAGAACAAAAAGGTAAGGCATGAACAAGTCATCACATTCTTTTATTTTTACAAATTTGGCTATAAATGTTCATTAAAACTTAAATTTTCCAGCAATGTGTACCTTAGATAAAAAGGAAAAGGACTACTCCTTTTTATATTCAGTGAAGACAAAGCTCAAGTTCAGATAAAAAGGAAGGGAACATATATAGCATAGTCATAAAATGCACACATTTATCATTTTCTCTTAGATTAAAAAAGAGTGGTCCTATTTGACCTTGTCTAGCACAAGCTAGGGTTATAGAGTGTATAAAGTCATCTCGAGTGCTAGGGATCTATGCAATTCTAATATATTACACTTATTATGATGATTACATTCCTAATTATTTTCATTTTTCTTAATAGAAAGAATCGAATCTAAAGAGATTAAGTTTTACTTAATGCACTCAATGCAGATTTTGGCAGAATATAAAAATGAACTCATAAGCCAGAGTCAAGAAACGTTTTTGTTCCTGTTTAAAAAAACCTCTTCCATTTCAAGAGAAATAACGTCTGTTGAAAGGCCTTGAACTCTTCCAATAACTGCATTGCAGTTTGCAGATTAAGCTTGGAATGAGCCATTAGCACCACAACTACAGTTAATTCTGAGTTAGCAGTGACTTCCACACCTGTTTTTCTTTCCTGTTTAAATACAACCCCATGGATTGAGGTATTTGTCTTCTTCTCCCACTGGCACTTCACCATCCTGGCTCTGTTCTATTTAAATGATATGCCATTCCTGAAGTTGCCAGATTCATTTTACAAAAATATTACCATCAAAACATAAGAACACTCCTCAGTGGTAAAAATGTAACAATTAAACTGCATTCCAAATGGAAACATTATCTTTATCACAGTCACATTTTTATGACATATCTTTATCTTACTAATCTTTTTCATGAAAAAATATTCTCATAATTGCCTTTTATAGCTACAAAGTATGAAGATATTTAATTATCTTTAATATATCTTGATGGTAATTGAGAGGAAAAGCACTCCTACTGGCAAACCAATTGGATTCAAACCCTCCCTCAAGTTACTCCTAACTATACAATTCTTCTAGGTTTCCCCAGATTGCTAGTTGAGGATATGCTGCCATCATCATGCTTGATTACATGAGCAAATATATTCCCCTGAGATTAGTCAGAGATTAAAAACACAAGCACACTGTTCTACAATTTTTTAAACCATAAATTACATTTGGGAATGAGAATATTAAAATTAAGGAAGGGTCTTTCTAGGCTCAAAGTCTCTTTTGGTTAATACAATCTCATATGTTTTGAGTTCTAGACCCAGGACATCTAATAATATGGGACAGCTATAGGCTGTTACTCTGCCTGAGGTCAGTGAGTTCTCTGTATTCCACTTTCTGGACTTTTCTTTATGTATGGACTCTCTGTAATCATGAGTTGAACCACCCTTCAGCTTTCCTGGTCCTGTCAGTCTGCAAAGATATAGGGTATCCTAAGTGAGAAAGGGGATTTTTATGACATATCTTTATCACAAATTCCTAGTGGTAAGTAGCAGAAGTATCCAATTTCAGGTTTCATGTAGTTACACCTTTGATGGGTGACATTGCAATTTCTACCTCTAATCTGATTCTGGGCTTAGATCTGAGACCTGCTTTGGCCACTGTCATTTTAGCAAATATGATGCAAATAGAAGACAGAAAAATGCATGCAAAATTGAGCTTGCTTTCCTGCTCTCTCTTGCATCCCTTTCAGCTTCATGGGAACTTGATTAGGATATCCTACTAAAAGGACAAGAGGGATATGAAGCAGATCCCAGTTATTCCATTTGTCCTGGCCAGCCCTCAGATATTTGGATAAGCTTATCCAACATGAATAAAACTGCCTCTATGACCAGCCTAGACATGTGGTATGCATGCTAATGTTGCATGACACTAATGTTTTGTGATCCTTACGGAGAGTTACTGTGGCAAGAGATTAGCTCATATGGTTCCACTCAAATTTCTCTTAGTTTCAAATCAGCCAGATGCTGTGTAGCTCCAATCATGTTGTTGCAAATGGCATACATATATTTTTTATTCATTCATCTCTTAACCACCTAAATTGTTTTCATATTTTGGCTATTATAAATAACTAGAAATTCATGCACTGGGGGGAGGTATGTCCTACAGCCCAACCTGAACCTTCTCCAATCTGGGACCGCTTGGGGGATGTCCAACTGGCTGTTTAGACCCAATCCCAGTCAGTTAGACACTCCTTTCACAATGCAGGACTACTGGCTCCTACTACTGTTTGCCTGCCTGCCTGATTGCCCCTAGCCACTTCTGCCTGTCAGCCTGATCATCCCCTGACTACTCTCCTGACAGCCAGATCAATGCCTAACTGCTCCCCTGCCAGCCTGATCGTCCTCAACTGCCATTCCTGACAACCTGCTCACCCCCAAATGCCCTCCTCTGCATATTCCCTCTTTATTAGATAGGTTTTTTTTTTCTTTAACATATTGGACAGCCTTAACTAGTTTGGATAAGTGGATTGAGCATTAGCTTGCAGACTCAAGGGTCCCAGGTTCAATTCCGGTCAAGGGCATGTGCCTTGGTTGGGGCCACATACATAGTGGCGAGTGCAGGAGGCAGCTGATTGATGTTTCTCTTTCATAGATGTTTCTAGCTATCTATCCCTTTCCCTTCCTCTCTATTAAACAAATCAATAAAATATATTTTTTAAAAAGAAACATTTAAAATTTTTCCATAACTGCCTGGCTAGTGTGACTCAGTGGTTGAGACCCCAGGCTGCCATAGTTGGGAGAGCATCATGCATTGGGGGTGCGTACCCCTGCTAGGCTGAGACCACAGCCCAGGCTGCCGGCACTGGGAGGGGATTGCTCTGTGGAGAGTGAATTTGTTTTTGTATTTTACAAAGGGTCAGGAGGGCCTCTGGGCAGCATTCTGCCAGGCCACTTACTCTGCAAAATGTTAACGGGAGCCCTCTCTGTGACTGGGGGACTCTGGTGGGTCTGAGAAGATTGGGCGCCACCATCTTGTGTCTATGGGCACTACCATTTTGTTGTGGAATGATGGTTAATTTCAATATTACTCTTTTATTAGATAGGACTAGAGGCCTGATATACAGATTCATGCACCAGTGGGGTCCTTCAGCCTGACCCATGGGGTTTGGGCCAAAACCAGCTCTCTGACATTCCCCAAGTGGTCCCAGATTGTGAGAGTGTGCAGGCCATGCAGAGGTACTCCCACCAGTGCACATTTGGGGCTGGGGAGGGACCACAGGAGGGCTCCAGGGCATGCCTGGCCCATCTCTTCCAGTCCCAATTG
This sequence comes from Lasiurus cinereus, assembly GCA_011751065.1. Lineage (NCBI taxonomy): Eukaryota > Metazoa > Chordata > Mammalia > Chiroptera > Vespertilionidae > Lasiurus > Lasiurus cinereus. Next base: position 34,095,404 of record JAAGEH010000005.1, on the reverse strand, counting down.
GCTGGATCCCAGCAGAAAGCTAACCTACTGGTCAGAATGTCATAGCTACTGGTTGAATGATTGAACAAATGGTAGGACACTTAGCATATTAGGCTTTTATTATATAGGGCTAGAGGCTTGCTGCATGAATTCCTGCACAGATAGAGTCCCTATGCCTGGCCTGTGATCAGGGCCATCTTCTCCCACAGCAAGCCCCACCCCCACTGCCACCTACCCCTGGTTCCCTGTTTCCCATCAGGGGATCAGAGCCTGCTGGCCAGGGAAAGGGACTGGGAGGTGATCAGTGTTCCTCATAGTGACTGGGTAAGCAGTTCTGGTCATTTCGCTGTTTAGTCAATTTTCATATTATTCTTTTATATAGAGAGATGCTGCAATGAACATGGAGCACATATATCTTTTTAAATCAGTGTTGTGTTTTTTTGTTTTGTTTTGTTTTGTTTTCATTCATATAAATTACCCAGAAATTGAATTACTGGGTGGTATGATAGCTCTATTTTTAATTTTTTGGGGGGAAATTTCCATACTCTTTCCATAGTGGCTGCACCAATTTATAATACACTAACAGTGTATAAGGGTTCCCGTTTCTCCACATCCTCACCAATATTGTTATTTGTCGATATTTTTTTAATGGTAGTCATTCTGGCAAGTGTGAAGCTCATTGTGGTTTTGAATCAACTTTTCTCTACTGGTTAGTGATGTTCAGCATCTGTTGGTCATTTGAATATCTTATATCTGGAATATATGGGAAACAAAATAAAAACTTCTTTGTACAGAAGCTACCATTTTAATGGCTGATTTTGCTCCAAGAATTTGGAGAAACTAAAATGAGGTTTTGTAGTTGTTGTTATGCATTAGCACCTGGTATTATAGGTGGAATAAGGCTGTAAGGTAAACTAGAGTCAGCCCTCACCCTCTAAGAACTAATAATCAGGTAAGTGATATCAAATGTACACAGAATTCTTCATTCTCAAGAGCTTTATGTTCCTTTAATCCTCACTGCCACTACCTTGGTTCCAGACACCATTATGTTGAACACTCATATGTTGAAAATGTGAATGCGTCCTCCAATCCATTTTTCACCATGATAGAGTGATCTTTGCAAACCATAAATCTGACTAGGCAGGTCCTTGGCACTAACTGGGAGTGAACAGCTGTGGCACTGCAGCCCCAATAAGAGTATTCCTAAATAATGGTGGTGAATGAATCCCTCTCAGGGGAAGAATGTCTAACAGTATATGTGGTTGTCTCTGTCTGGACTGAGAGATGTGCAGAGACCAAGAGGTGGTCAGATGGTCAGGAACCTGTAAAGCACAAAATTAAATGATTGGTAACTAAGGTCGCCTAGGAAAGAGATATGCAAATAACCTCATGGAATGCACACAAAGCATGAAAGTATTTTTGACTCAAATTGAAATAGTTGTAGGCAAAAGAGATTCTCAACAATTAGGAGGACAAGATAATTGGTATGCAGATATCAGTCTCTTTTTCAGATATCCTGGTAGCAGAATATAAGTATTGAACATTCTATATAATAAAAGGGTAATATGCAAATTGACCCTAAAGTCAGAACAACCAGGAATGACTGATCACTATGACGTGGACTGATCACCAAGGAGCAGATGCTCACATTTTAATGACTGATCCTTGGCACTAATTGGAAGTAGGCAGCTGTGATACTGCAGCCCCAATAAGAGTGCTGCTCAGCCAGAAGCCGGCTCATGGCTGACCAGTGCAGCAGTGGTGGTGGGAGCCACTCCTGCCTCCACCAGCACTAAGGGTGTCTGACTAATGGTTAGAGGCTTAAGCCATTAGTCAGATATCCCCCGAGGGCTCACAGGCTTCCAGAGGGATGCCTGACTGCCAGCTTAGGCCCATTTCCCCAGGAGCCTAAGCTATCAGTCAGACATCTCTCTCGGGGTCCTGGACTGTGAAAGGGCACAGGCTGGGTGAGGGACCACTCCTTGCCAAATGCATGAATTCATGCACTGGGCCTCTTGTTTTTCAATAATAGGAATTTTCCTCACTAAAGCTGATTAGGCTAGTGCTATTGCCCAGTAGTTGATCAAAACCAGAGAGATAAACCCCTGGATGGTAGTGGTCCCTCATCAGACAAATACACTAAAAGTAACAGGTGGATTCTATTAGACCTGTCCTTTTATGGGAGAGGTAGCAATTTAACCTCATGGGAACAAATACATATTCTGCATTTGGTTTATTCTTTCTGTCTGAAGTGCTTCTGCTAGCCCTAACATATGTGCATTTACACAATGCCTTGTCTGTTATCATGCTAGCCGTGAATATTGCTTCTGGCTAAGGAACACATATTCAATAATAAAAATAAATGGAAAACCTCAACAATCAAAACAAAGGGCCACAAAGAACTTAAACTTCTCAGAAGTATACATTTGAGTCACCAAGCTTGGGAAAGAACACTGACAGCTGAGAAGCTGGCCAATGCTAAATAGTGCATGAGATGGTAAAGGAAGAAATTTATGTATTGTTATGTTGTGGTTTGTGACTATTTCACAGAAACCAGGACTATAAAAATTGAGTAGAATTGTACTGCTTGTTAGGAAATTATATATATATTTATTCTAGTTATTCCTATAAAATTGCTGATAGTAATTATTTAATGTAAATTAACATTTAAGTTAGCAGTTAGTCAGGTGGGATTATGATACTAAAGGGGAAATTAACATCACCCTTTCTTGTAAAAACTCTCAACAAAGTGGGAATAACAGGATCAACATAATAAAAGCCATATATGACAAACCCACAGCTAGCATAATACTCATTGTGAAAAAAATTAAAAACATTTCCCCTAAGAACAAGAACAAGACAAGGATGCCCATTCTCACCACTCCTGTTCGAAATAGTACTGAAATTATTAGCCATTGCAATTAGACAAGAAGAAGAAATAAAATGCATCCAAATTGGAAAAGAAGAAGTAAAGCTGTGCTTATTTGTAGATGACATGATATTGTACATAAAAACCCAAAAGACTCCATCAAAAAACTAATGGACTTAATAAATGAGTTTGGCAATGTAGCAGGATATAAAATTAATGCTAAGAAATCTATGGCATTTCTATATATCTATAGTGAATTTACAGAAAGAGACTAAAAAAGCAATCCCATTTACCATCGCACCAAAAAAAATAAGATACCTAGGAATAAACTTAACTAAGGAGTTAAAAGACCTATACATGGAAAACTACAGGACACTGAAAAAAGAGATAGAGGAAGATGTAAACAGATGGAAGAGCATACTATGCTCATGGATTTGGAGAATCAACATCATTAAAATGTCCATACTATCCAATGCAATTTATAATTCAATGCACTTCCCATTAAAATATCAACAATAGCCGAAACCGGTTTGGCTCAGTGGATAGAGTATTGGCCTGGGAATTGAGGGGTCCCAGGTTCGATTCCGGTCAAGGGCATGTACATTGGTTGCTGGCACATCCCCAGTGGGGGGCATGCAGGAGGTGGCTGATCAATGTCTCTCTCTCATAGATGTTTCTGGCTTTCTATCCCTTTCCCTTCCTCTCTGTTAAAAATCAATAAAATATATTTATAAAATAAATACATAAATAAATAAAATACCAACAGCATATTTCACAGATCTAGAAAGAACTCTCCAAAATTTCATCTGGAATAAAAAAAGATCCCAATTAGCCACAGTGATACTGAGAAAGAAGAATAAAGTAGGTGGGATCTCAATACCAGATTTCAAGCTGTATTACAAAGCCACTGTTCTCAAAACAGCTGGTACTGGCACAAGAACAGACATATAGACTAATGGAATAGAATAGAGAATCCAGATATCCACCCAAACACTATGCTCAATTAATATTTGACAAAGGAGGCATGAACATACAATGGAGTCAAGACAGTCTCTTCAATATATGGCGTGGGGAAAATTGAATAGATATGTGCAAAGAAAATGAAACTTTGACCACCAACAAAAGTAAACTCAATATGGATACAGGACTTAAACATAAGATGGAAAACCATAATAAGTACAAGAGGAATCCACAGGCAGCAAAATTTCATACATATTCAAAGGAACTTCTTCACTGATACTTCTCCTAGGGCAATGGGAGCTAGAGAAAATAAACAAATGGGACTATATCAAAATAAAAAGCTCCTGCACAACAAAATAAGCCATCAACAAAACAACAAGAAAGTTCACTGTATGGGAGAACATATTTGCAAATGTTTTCACTGATAAAGTTTTAATCTCCAACATCTACAGGCAACTTATACAACTTAATAAAAGGAAGGTAAATGATTCAATGAAAAAATAGGCAATGGATCTAAATAAAACCTTTTCGAAAGATGACAGAAGGCCAAGAGACACATAAAAACGTGTTCAAAGTCACTAATTATTTGAGAGATAAAAATCAAAATGACAATGCAATACCATCTCACACCTGTCAGAATGGCTATTATCAATACATCAACAAATGACAAGGGCTGGCAAGGATGTGGAGAAAAAGAAACCTTCGTCGTGCATTGCTGGTGGGAATGCAGACAGGCGCAGCCACTGTGGAGAGCAGTATGGAGTTTCCTCAAAAAACTAAAAATGGCACTCCCATATGACCCAGTAATCTCACTGCTAGCAATATATCCCAAGAAACTAGAAACATCAATCAGAAAGGATATATGCACCCCTATTTTTATATCAGCACAATTTACAATAGCTACTATTTATAAATAGCCTAGGTGCCTGTCAGCAGATGACTGGATCAGAAAACTATGGTACATCTACACACACACACAATGGAATTCTATGCTGCCATAAAAAGAGAAGGAATTCTTATCATGTGCAGCAAGCTGGATGGAACTGGAGAGCATTATGCTAAGTGAAATAAGCCAGTCAATGATAGAAAAATACCACATGATCTCACTCTTTTATGGATAATAAAGAACATTATAACATGAACTGATGAACAAAAAAAAATAGATACAAAGACAATAAAGCATCAAACAGACTGTCAAATTACAGCGGGAAGGTTAGGGAAAGCAGGGGTAGATAAGAGATCAACTGAAGGACTTGTATGCGTACATATAAATATAATCAATGGACACAGGACACTGAGGGGGTGAGGACATGTATGGGATTCGGGGGGTGGCAATACATTAATTTAAAAAATGGAGAAAAAAACAAAGAAATAAATGTATAGTTTCTATCTCCCAATATCATAGTAGGAATCCAATAAATAGTTGTTAAATAAATTAAATAAATAAATACTTTATATGAGGTAGGTGAGAAAAATACCAAAGATAAAAAGAGAAGATGTTTCCTTGAATGGAAAAAAAAAACACAACCTGTATGGTTAATATAAATCTGTTGTGAATGTATTGGGTCTCCTTGGATAATCAAAGGTGACCTTCTATTTAAGTTACTGATTAGCAGCCTTAGTCTAACTGCATTCTTAATTCACTTTGCCAGACAATGTAAAATATTCAAGAAGTTCTGGGTATAAGCACATGAACATCTTCAGGGGACCACTAGTAAACCTACTTCAATCACTGCTGGAACACTAGGAAAAGATTGTATGAATTAGGTTAGTATAAAATATCATCCAGGTTCTATGTGAAGCTAGTTTTTTCTTCCCCACAATTTTCATCACTGCCTGACTTACTTAAGGGAAATTTCTTTATTTACCACTGACATACCCTAATGTGAATGGCTGAGTTAGCTGATTCTTCCTTATGTTATAGCTTATGTTCATTTCTTACCCTATCTAATAAAGAACTAATATGGTAATTAGGCTGGATAGTGGATCCACCTTCCAGAATGACCTTTCAGAATGACCTTCCAGAATGACCAGTGGTCTAGAGGCAGGGCCACCAGGCAGCCAGAGCTGCAAGGGCTGAGATAGCTGGGACTATGAGGGCCTAGTCCCTTGCACGAATTTCATGCACCAAGCTTCTAGGGTTTAATAATCACTGAAGATAGAATTTAGAAGCAATTAGTGATCAGGTGAGTGTACATCATGATGGTAAGACAAAGTTGGCTGCCCCCAGTTACCTCCCCCTGTGATCCCTCTTCCTTAACTCCAATATTGAAAAAGAAGAATGTTTAATGAAACCTGGAGGCTGCAGTAGTCACATTTAGCTGCTCACAGTGATGTCCTAGTATTTCCAAAAATGAAGAGAAGACTGGGCAATCAGGGGTATTTATCCTATAGTGCATTCAATGTTTGTCTTCAGTTTTGTAAATAGCTATCTTAAGAATAGGAAAATATTTCAGATTGAACATATTAAGCTTAATATAAATTCTCAATTTTTAAATAGCATAAATAAAAGCAAAATGATTTTTAATCTAGAGTACCATTAATAATTAGCTATTATTCAGAGTTATTTTTATTTGTGTTCAATTATCTTCAATAGATGTATGGCTGTAATTTTGGTAACAGATCAAGAGGGTAGTTAATGGAACTCTTCTGTTGCTATGGAATTTAATTCTATGTCACCTAGAAAATAGCAAGATATCTATTTTATATTTAGAAATCAGTCAAAAAGCCATATGACAACTGCTATGTAGGATGCATTTCACAAAATGGTATGTTTTTTTCTTTCATAATTCTAAGTATTTATCTTTGAAAGTAATTTGTTGCTATCCCTCAGATTTTACTCATTTTCATGTGAATAAAATATAAAGGATACATTAGTAAAGACTGAGGTTAAATTTTCTTACTATAAAAAAACTTCTGGACATTCAGTAGCAGACATACATTGAAAGAGGAAGTTTTCCCTGCTCATTGTCTCTCTATCAAAATCTTCTCCCCATCAGTACAGGCTGAATCAGTGTGGCTGAATCATGGCATCTTTAAGCAGCCCTTCCCACCTTTTCACAGGTTACATTTGCTTGACTTCCAATCAATCACATCTAGATGACCTAAAGTGCTCCATTTTCTCCATAAAACACAGATGTACTGAGTCTTAATACACTGAAAGCTCAGAGCTATTAGTTGACTCTGGTATGTTTCTGCTCACTTTACGGTTTAGCTGGTTATTTTTAAGCAGCTAACATTAGTTTGTTTGTATTTGTAAGTAAAAAGTAAAACACGAAGGCAAAAATATCAATATTAATTTTCTGAATACCACAGAGGCTGCTTTGTAACAGTTCAATACTAGCCCAACCAGTGTGGCTCAGTAGTTGAATGGTGATTTATGAACCAGGATTTCATCGTTCAGTTTCCAATCAGAGCACGTGCCCATTGCAGGCTTGATCCCCAGTGTGAGGTGTGCAGGAGACAGCCAATCAATAATTCTAATCATTGATGTTTCTATGTCTTTCTCCCTCTCCCTTCCTTTCTGAAATCAATAAAGAATATATTCTTAAAAAGACTAGATGCTAAAATAATTGCTGTTAAATTATATGGGTGTGACAATTAAAATTTGATTAAAAGTAAGTAAAACTATTTCGGAACTCTCTAACATTACATAGTTGTAGGCACTATAGAATATGTATTATAATTGAGATTAATATAAGATAATGTTAATATCTAATCAAATAATATATACCTTATGAAAAGGCCACACACATCTCTACCTAAATGATTAGTAAATTTATTTCTTACTTTATTCAATTTATTTAAACTAAAAAAGCAGTTACTCACTAGCACACACACACACACACACACACACACACACTTATCTTCTCTTCAACAAATTGTTAGATCAGCAGGCTAATCTTGGTTGCAGTTTTTCCCAATAAACAGATTTTTCAGTATTATAGCTTCAGTTATCCTGAAGATCATGCTTATTCTTGAGCCTGGGTTTGTGCCAGTCATTGACTCTCCTTTGCAAATGAATCAAGAGGTAGATTGTCTTTCCTGCATGCAATGGGCATTCTAAAACAGTACTTCTAGAGTTAAAAAAGACCTTTTGAATCTTCATTACCAATTAAGATGCTGTTTATTGAGGTTGCATAGTGTAGTTATTAAAGGCATGGATTTGATGCCCGGCTGCCTCCCTTTGAGTTCTGACAAAAACTGGTTATGTCTATTGGGACAAGTTGCTTAACTTATGTTGGCCTCAGTGTCCATTTTGAGACAATGAAACTTTTTAAAAAGTAGGACTTACTATGATTGTCTTGAAGCTTAATAAATAAATATGCTTGGACTAAATAGAATGGTGGCTTGCGTACACATATGTATGCTAATTTTTATTAACAGTAAGATGATTTTCTTAGGTTTTTTCACATCATTATTAATTAAAAAAGAGAACACATATAGTTCTTCAATATTAATATTAATAAAAGAATATATAGCATCAGCTCATAATTTATATTAAATAAATATAGCTGTTTTATGAACTGTCTTATTTTTCTAAATTTGTTATAGAATTCTATAACATATTTAATACAGATTAATACTTAAGAAATATAAATTAATCAAATTAATACTTAAGAAATACAGATTGGGTAGTAGAGTTAGAAGTGGGGAATGGTGAGAAGCATATGAAATATTCAAAGATCCCTTTGAAGAGAGACCCCAAACCTGAAATTTTTCCACTTTTGTATTGTAATTCAGGAAGCCTTGTTTTACAAATGCATAGTGCCAAGCTCAGTAACCTTAAAAATCAAAGATAGGTCGTATCTTCAGGGAGTTTACAAGTAGTAAAAATGAAAATAAATAAATATAAGTACACATATATTAAAACACGTACACAAGTAGGAAGGTTATAACAGAATTCCAAAGGAGATTGTATTTTTTTTAGATACAATTTTTGTGAAAGATGTTTATGTTTATGATTTCTTTTTCAATAGATAGATTTAAAACTAAGATGAGAAGTTTCAAAGATATGAAGTTTCTATATGATCCGCAACTGGTCAAGTGTAGTAGTGAATATTGATACATAAAGGAATACAGGAATTATTTTCTCACTCAGCAATGTTTACATGAACGAAAATAGGTTATGACTGTATAAACAAATAATCAATGTATCAAGTCTTTTGGTACTCATTCATACTTTAAAATCTGTGCTTTAATATTGTTTCCCAACTTAGTTTACAGCTGTAAAGTAGTTGTAATAAGAGACTTTTCTTCTATGATGAATGACTTGTGGCTATTCCAGTGTAATTTTACATAGTGTCTTCCACTCAATAAGTAAAATGTGATTGATTGAGAGCTGTGGTCAATCCCTAGTTCTCCTAACAAAGTAAGATGCATGATTTTATTCAATAAGAATATGTAAGAAAAATTCTAGTTTGGAGAGTAGTTTAGTGTTATTTTCAGGGTATTCTGTCATTATGAGCCAGCATTCTTATTTTATTTAATACAAGGGCATCTAGCAAATTTTCCCATTCAGTGATGAAAACAAGCAGATATAGGCCACATAAAGTGAATTTCAGAATATTCTGTGCCATGCTTGCTGGGGCAGGTGCAATAACTGGATTCTTGGTTAGCTTTGTAGGAATTGTAGGAATATGGGCAATACTGGATTACTTCCCATTAATTTGGACTTCTTTTGATCTCTTTTCCTTAGGCCCAGAATGATAAATTCAATCATTGAAATGATCAAAATAACTTCCCTTAACCAACACCCCAAATTTCCTATTTTTCCACAGTTTTCTCATCAAAGAATAAATGTTTTTCTTTTAAATATTTTAAAAATTGATTTCAGAGAGAAAAGGAGAGGGAGAGAGATAGAAACATCAATGATAAGAGAGAATCATTGATTGCCTGCCTCCCACATGCCTCCTACTGGGAATCAAGCCCAAAACCCAGGCATGTGACCTGACCAGGAATTGAACCTGGGACCATTTGGTCCACAGGTCAATGATCTATCCACTGAGACAAACCGGCTAGGGCATAAATTATTTTTGATAAATAATATGCATTAATGAAATATTCTAGTCAAAGATTTCATTTCACGTGACAAAGGTAGCAAATTAAAAAAAAGTACAACTGGTGAAAATGTGCAGTTTTATTGAAGCTGTTGTTGATTGTACAATAATGCTGTCTGCCAGCCACCCAGACTAACAAATGTGTGTTATCTCTGGGTGGGCTATTAAAACAGAGTCATGCCAAATGTCAGTAAATGGAAGAGAATAATAATAAAAAATAACTGCAATTTGTGAGCATCAGTTTCTATTTCAGGCAATTAATAGTCATATTTAATCTTCAGGACAATCCTCAATGTTGGCATTTTTAAAATTTATTTTTTTTTCACAAATTACAAATTGCATTTCAGGAAAAAAACACGTTAAATTACATATCTCAGTCCAACTAATAGATATTAGTGGTATATTTTATGATTTTCACCATATTCAGTGTTTCTCTTTGAGGTGCTCCTCCACTTGTAAAACTCAGATACAACCATGTAAGTTTGCTTTATCCAATGTAATGTGATTAGAAGTAATGTATGTTACTTCTGAGCAGAAGCGTTAAGCCAGTGTGTGGTTCACTGTTTTGCTGTGTCTACTGGTTCAAAACGATCTTACCCCAATAGTTAGGGCTGAATGGTAACACGATGTAGAACATAACTGCAGCCCACTCAATATAGGTATATAAAATATGCTAGAAATAAACTTTCATTGTCAGCCACTGACCAATTGGGGTCATTTGTTACTATAACAAAACATTTCTTGATTGACAGAGAACCAAGACTGAACATACACAAGTTAATCTCAAGGTCAAAGATTGTACTTATTTTTTTCTTAAAAGAACTAGACCTCAGCATTAAACATATTCATTAATATTTTTCTTGTTCATATGCCCTATACTTGTACAGTAGATTTCTCCTAACTGATTTACTTAGTAATCTGCCTTCCACTCTTGAATTTTTTTTTAATTAAATCTTTATTATTCAGATTACTACATTTGTTTCTCTTTTTTCCCCTCCATAGGTCCACTCCACCCGGCTCCCACCCCTCCCTCTACCCTTACCTCCACTCCATTGATGAGTCCATAGGTGTGATTTTTGCCCAGTCACTCCCTGTAAACCCCTTCCCCTTTCCCCCCTGAGAATTATCAGTCCACTTCTTTTCTGTGCTCCTGAATCTATTATATTCACCAGTTTATTCTGTTGATCAAATTTTTAATTCACTTAATTTTTAGATTCACTTGTTGGTAGATATGTATTTGTTCATAATTTTTTATCTTTTACCTTTTTCTTCTTCCTCTTCTAAAAGAGTACCTTTCAGCATTTCATATAGTACTGGTTTGGAGTTGATGAACTCCTTTAGCTTTTTCTTATCTGTGAAGCTCTTTATCTGCCCTTCAATTATGAATGATAGCTTTGCTGGATAGAGTATTCTTGGTTATAGGTTCTTGCTATTCATCATGTTGAATATTTTTTGCCACTCCCATCTGACCTGTATCATTTCTGTTGAGAAATCAGCTGATAGTTGTATGAGTGCGCCCTTGTAGGTAATCAATTGTTTTTCTCTTACTGCTTTTAATATTCTCTCTTTGTCTTTTGCTCTTGGTATTTTAATGATGATGTGTCTTGGTGTAGTCCTCTTTGGATTTCTTTTATATGGGGTTCTGTGTGCTTCCTGGACTTGTAAGTCTATTTCTTTCACCAGATGTGGGAAGTTTTCTGTCATTATTTCTTTAAATAGGTTTTCAGTATCTTGATCTCTCTCTTCTTCAGGCACCCCCACAATTCTGATGTTGGTCCGCTTGAGGTTGTCCCAGAGGCTCCTTACATTATCTTCACATTTTTGGATTCTTTTTTCTTGCTTTTCCAGTTGAGTGTTTTCTCATTCTTTATATTTCACATTTTTGACTTGATTCTTGCCTTATGCTAGTCTGGTGTTAGGTCTCTGTGTAATATTTTTTATTTCAGTCAGTGTATGTTTAATTTCTATTTGGTCCTTTATCATCTCTAGTTGGTCCTTTTCCATCTCTAGTTGGATCTTTTGCATCTCTAGTTGGTCTTTTTTCATCTCCTCTTGGGAATCGCTAAATTTATCCATCTTTTCTAGGATATTCTTGAAAAACCTTATAAGCGTGGTTTTGAACTCTATATCCAGTTGTTTGTTTTCCTCCATTTTTTTTGTTTGTGATCCCTTCCCTTGTTTCGGCATTTTCACTATGCCGGGAGAACTTCTATGTTGGATTCAGCCTCATGATACCAGACTTAAAAAAACGCAGAAGCCTCTCTGTTGAGCTTGGGATAGGTGGAGTCTCAGGGCTTAAGGGACCGCCTTGCCTTCCAGTCAGCCAGCCCTCCAGGCCCCCGAGTCTCATGTGACTGGGTAATCACTGGAATGGTCCTTGTGTGTGCGCTCACTGTCTCAGTGCCTCTAGACTGCTGCCTTTCCGACTCCCTTGCGCTACGGGTCCACAGGAGTCTGGGTTCCCAGGGTTTTGCCCGAAACTGGGGTTTAGTGGACTCAGAAGTGGCACAGTTGGAAGGGTCTGTCTCCCACCCAGTCCCAAAAGCCAGCGACACAATCAGCAGTGGGTCCTCTGCATGCAATGCCATGTTCGCCACCAGAATTCTGATGTTTTGCGACTCCCCTAAATTTCCGTGCACTTCTCCCCCTTCACAGTCCAAACTCCCTCCGTATGAGTTTCGGCTGGATTTGGGGTTTAGTGTTGTAGGATAAGGGGTTCAATGCCTTTGAGAGTCTCAGTCTCCCTCCTGCCAGAGAAAGCCAGCCAGGTTCGCCATCACCTGCTCTCTCCCAGCGCACGTCTCTGTACCTCAGCTTTTTGCAGCTCCTCTGGGTCTCTGTGAGCCCCTCTCTTTACTTCTAGTTGTAGAATTTCCACTCATCCAGCTTTCCTGTGGTTCTGGATGATGTCCGTTCTGTCTTTTAGTTGTAGTTTTGAAATTTTGTACGAGGCAGCAGTGTAGGTATTTACCTATGCTGCCATCTTGGATACTCCTTCACTCTTGAATTTTTATGATTCTTGTCTTTGTGCCTTTATTTAATTCTCATAAATAAACAACAAATAGAGAATCATATTTTGTTTTCTTTCTCTTTTATCCAAACATTTTTATAATTCCCAAAACATAGCTAATAATTCCCCTTGTCTAGGAAATGTTTCCTGATAAACTACAAAATTTGCAATACATCAATAGAGTATAAACAATCACACCTAGTTGGTATCTAGACTTATGAAAGTCTCACCAATTCATAGAGCTCTTACATACCTAATGTGTTTTAGCTGCATTTTGGCTTCTTGTCCTTGAGCAAAAAAGCTCAGACTCAATGGGAGGAGAATGTTGTTCTTACTACAAATAGGATATAATGCAAGCCCTGACAGATGTCCCAAAGAAAGCCATGTTCAAAGAAATATTGTTCAACAAACATCTCCCCTATTATCTAAAATGTCCATATAACTTTGTCATGTGCTGATGGTCTTATTATTTTGTTATTTATTTAGGCTGGGTGAAATTTTTGTTTTTTTAGATTTTTTCCTGTTTTTTTTTTCCCTGTTAATCCTCATCTGGGGTAATTTTTCCATTGACTTCATTGCCTTTTAGAGAATAGAAGGGAGGCAGGTAGGGAAGGATGGAAGCAGAAAGAGAGAGAAAGAGAGGAAAAGACAGAGAGAGGGTGGGGGAGAAAGAGAGAGAGGAGAGAGAGGCATCAATGTGAGAGAGACCCTGGATTAGTTGTTTCCCTCACGCTCTGGGGGGCATGGAGGGATCAAAATATTCCAGGTATGTGCCCTTGACTTGGAATAGAAGCTGAGACCCCTCCAGGTGTGGGCCAATGCTCTAACCACTGAGTCAATACTGAGTCATAAACAGCTCAGAATCTTTATTCATAGACTGGACAATCTAGTCCTCATCAATGGTCTAAGTGTGTAGGCATTTCCTTTATGAGAATTATTTTTACTCAAAAATGAATAATTAATATTTCCTAAGAACAAGAACATCAGTAAAAAAAAGATATTGGCTCAGTGTTTGGACAAGCTTGTTATAAAGCTCCAAAGGGGAAAAAAAATCATAGAATTAAAAAAAAATGTTTAGTTTTGTTCTCAGTTTATTTTTATTAATGTCTTATTTTATTTTGTATTCTGTATTATCTGGGAATGCAATTTTCAAAAAAATGGTAATATTGTGTTAGGGGAGGTAATAACAATGACATTCCTTGATAGGGTAAATATATCTACCTTTTAAAAACATCTTCGAATGTTCTAGCTTTCTTTTTAAAGAGTAAGGTCATACAATTTGTATAAATATTAAGTTGGAAGGTTTACCTTAATAGTAAGGAAAATAGGAAAATGTCCATTTCAAATATAAATGAGTCATTTTTTAATAGTCACTGGTTGTAGAACTATGATTTTCTTCTTACTTATCACATAATAATTTATCAGTGCCTATTTTCTTTTTAGTGAACCTAGTATACATACATGTAGAGGCAAAAGGAGCAATGCAATTTATTAATACTGCTAGTTTTTGTTAATAGTTTTTCAGTAAGTTTACTCTATAGTAAGTCCTAAATCCAATTCTTATTTATGTTGCAACAGTATAATCCCAGAAGATCTTAAAACTTCTGAAATAATCTCAGCTAACTAAAATGCATAATCCTTAAAATGTATATCATTTCAATTATATCCAATTAAATTATATGTTCTTACTCTGTTCTTACTATCTGATATTTACCACAAATGCATACACACACACACACGCACACACACACACACACACACACACACACACACACATATCTAAAGTGATAGAAGAGGCTGTAAATGTAGGCAGAAACTGAAGAACAGTTGACATTTAAAAGAAAAAAGAATAAGTGAGTTTACACTTTTTACAACCTTTAGCCAGAGTGCGTGTTCTAGGAAGACCAGCTAAAAATCCAGTAGAAATCTTAAGTATTTCTGATTGAAAAACCAAAGGTTGTGTCACTGAAATTATAAGGATAAATTCTGGAAAGCATAACTCTAAAGGGGAAACCTTTCCCATACAGTAAGTAGACCAGCTAACTGAAAAAGACTAATATAATATTTAAACTGCCACTGACCATGGGGATTCCAGAGTTTACAATTTTCCTTCAGCCACATGTTATCTGCCTCCTTTAAAAATAATAATACTCTTGGGAGAAACATTTAAAAAATCAAGAGTTTTTAATAACATGTAATTTACTATGTCCAAGATAGAATTTGAAATATCTCAATATATGAACAATGAGGAGAACATATTTTCCCCCAAGAAAAGACAATCACTAGATATAAACTTTCAGCCTAGATATTGGAATTAGCACATGGATATTTTTTTAAGCAGTTATACTTATGCTCAAGGAAGTAAAGGAAATGAGCTTATAATGAGTAAAAGAAAAATCTCAGCATGTAAGTAGAAATAAGAAAAGTGAACCAAATTCTAGATTAAATAAACCAATATCTGAAATCCAAAGAAATAATACAAGATATACTTAATAATGGAGTACAGATGGCAAATATTTAGTGAAGTTGAATCAAATGAGATTATCCTATTTTAATACAGAAGGAAAAGAAGATTGATAAAGAGAAAAAGTTAACAGATAATAGTGTCTTGTGGGATCCTTTCAAAAAGTACAGTATACATGTAATTGGAAGTCCAAAAGTAGATTTGAGGTAAAATAAGGCAGAACATTTTTGGAATAAATAATCTAAATTTTCCAAAATGTAGTGAAAACATCAACTTGCAGATCCATGAAACTCAGGGAAAACAAGTCAGGATTAATACAGATAATGCATACACACATCACAATTACAGTGCTGCTAGCTAAAGATAAAGAGAAAAACTTCAAAACAACCAGGGGAAAACATTGTATTGCCTACAGCACAATTTTATTAACCATCCACTTGTCATTAGGAAGAATGAAGGCTAATGGATAGTGGAATACTGTCTTTAAAGTGAAGAAGAAAAAAAAACATTTAAAATCCAGAATCCTATGTTCAGCAAACATATTTCTCATCAAAAAATACAAAATAAGACATTTTTATTTATTTTTTAAAACATATTTTGTTGCTTTTTTTTTTACAGAGAGAAAGGGACAGGTATAGATTTAGAAACATTGATGAGCGAGAAATATAGATCAGCTGCCTCCTGCACACTCCCCACTGGGGATGTGCCCCCAACCAAGACACATGCCCTTGACTGAAATTGAACTTGGGACCCTTCAGTCCACAGGGCAATGCTTTATCCACTGAGCCAAACTGGTTAGAGCAAAATAGGACATTTTTAGATAAATAAAATGAAGACCTTCCCTATAATAAATGTTTCAGGAAGTTCTTCAGAATAAATGGAAATAAATCAGATGTCAAATGAATCTTCAGAAAAGAATGAAGACATTTTAAAAACAATAACTATATTGTTACATATAAAAGGTTAATTTCCTTCCTTTAATTTCTCTATAATGCATATTCTTTCCAAATAAAAACATCATAACATTTTATTTCAGATTATAAAACAGCTGTATTCTACATACATACATACATACATATATATATATATCTATATATATATATATATATGTGTGTGTGTGTATATATATATATATATATATATATATATATAAAACAACTATAAAATAATAATGAGGTGATAAATGTACCTATATAGTTGCAAAGTTTCTATATTTTACTTGAAGTAGTTAGCATAATATTAACTCTAAGGAACAATAACTTTTAAACAATCATGAACATATTCAAAGAATGTAGCTAAAAGACCAATAGATAAAATAAAATAAAACATCTCTGTTCCTCTCAAAAATAAATAAATAAATAAATGAATAAAATGGAAAACAGTATGAATCAGGTAGAAAAAAGAGAAAAAAAGGAAAACAGATAGAAACAGAAAACAAATAATAAAATGATAAAAATAAATTCAAACATATAAATAATTACATCAAATATTAGCAGAGGTTAATGGACTAATACCTATTATTTAATGGCAGAAATTACAAAATTGATTAAAAAAAGCCATTTTCAATTCTATGACATTAAAAAGGTTACATTAAATATGAATGCATGAATAAAGTAAATTAGTAAAAAAGAAAATGTGCAAATGTTAATCATATTAAGGCTGAAAAGATTATATGAACATCAGATAAAGTAGATCTTCAGCAAAAGTATTATTGTAGATAAGAATGGATATTTCTTCATAAAAATAGGTTCAGTGTTCTTGGAAAACATAGCACTCTCCCCCTAAGACCTCTATGCATCATGCATACATTCTGATGGTTCATTACTCAATTGTTAAGAAATAAGTTACAATATAAATTCACATAGTCATGCTGATATGCAAAGTTCCATGGCATTTGTGCTCTTGTATTCTACAAGAGAAAATTCTCAAAGCAAATGCAATTTTTTGTGCTTCCTTCAAATATTTCTCAATGGTGGACAGATATCCTTCCTGTGATTAGAGCCTTCATCATTCCATCAGAAACACCTATGGGATTATAGAGTAACTTTTTATTAAAAGGAGGTTATTTTAAGAAACAATCTTGTCAAGGTTTGTGCAAATACACCTTAAAAATGAAGATGGATCTCCTGAAATTGGTGTTAATTTCCCACACAGATGTATTTACAAACTGAAATTATGCATCTGAGGAAAAGTTTGGTGTTATGGAGCTAATGATATTACTTATAATTGTACATTAGATTCAGATATTGCAGAAAATAATGAGAAAATCTATTTGCTTTTGTTAGAATAGGCAGTTAGCCAGGTATTAACAACATAGAAGGAAAGGAAAGGAGCTAGACACATCTGATTAAGCCTGATTAGCTTTACAGTCACTCCAGGGAGTAAACAGCATCTTTCTACCCAATTAAAGGAGTGGAGGAAACTGGGAGAAAGAATTCCTTTTCCTAACTGCCTGGGCAATAGGAGCCCAAATGGCTACCGTTCAAGGGGGAGGAGACTAACCTGGGAAAATTTAGGGAAATGATTAGATTGGGGGAAGGACTGGGAGAATCCAGGAAAGAGATTTGATAGGGGGAGGGCACAAGCCAGAGAAAAGTCAGAAAAGAGACTGGGTAGTATAAAAGAAGCCTGTTCTTTCCCAAACCAAAGGGCGTATGTGGAAGCTGGACAAAAAGCCATCAGGGGCCTCGTTGGAGCACAACCATGCTCTTCCCTCTCTCCCACAGGTACTTGTTGCTTCTTTTCTCCTTAACTCTAAGGATTCCCGTGAGACTTGCAACCAGAGGAGCAGTGAGCAGCAGTAGGGGAGTGTCCTTTTGCCTCTCTTTTCCTGAGTCCAAATAGCCTGCCCATTCTCTTGGCCTCTCTGAGAGTGTAATGCAACTTTTCACACTAATAAATCTTACCACTATCACTTAAAACTTCCCCTACATGAGTGTTCCTGAAATTCCTTGCATGTGACACTGCTGAAAAACCCATTCCCTTCAATAACACTTACTCAGAAAGATCAATACATAATTATCATCAGGGAAGGTTAAAATCATAGAAAATTTCACATGCAGTTCTTCGGCATGTATTTTCAGAGCAAAGAACAAGAAGAGGGGGAAAAACAATAAATAATAGAATAACAATTGAGGGTATTCAGGCGCATCGAATAAAACATGGTCTAGAACAGCAGTTCTCAACCTGTGGGTGGCAACCCCTTTGGGGGTCAAATAACCTTTTCACAGGGATCACCTAAGACCATCAGAAAACGGATATTTACATTAAAATTCATAACAGTAGCAAAATTACAGTTATGAAGTAGCCAAAAAATAGTTTTATGATTGGGAGTCACCAAAATATGAGGAACTGTATTAAAGGGTTGCGTCATTAGGAAGGTTTGAGAACCACTGGTCTAGAACATTATTCATTCTGCTAAATGCCTACTTAAGCCTTGAGTAAAAGCCCTTTTCTTTTTTTTTCTTTTTTTTAAATATATTTTATTGATTTTTCACAGAGAGGAAGGGAGAGGGATAGAAAGTCAGAAACATCGATGAGAGAGAGACATCGATCAGCCACCTCCTGCACACCCCACACTGGAGATGTGTCCGCAAGCAAGGTACATGCCCCCGACTGGAACTGAACCCGGGACCTTTCAGTCCGCAGGCCGACGCTCTATCCACTGAGCCAAACTGGTCTCGGCTAAAAGCCCTTTTCTATATAGAGCTTTTAGAATTTATAGCTCCTGGGGCCTTTCTCCTTGATACCTATTTCAGAATTATGATGAGAAGGGCATGAATTATTGATAGTTTAGGTAAGTATTTCTGTGATTCTAACGTGGTGCCAAGGTTTATAACCATTGCTCTGGGAAATTCTATGAGGTTCTACTCAACTTTATTTAGTTATAGGTATATGAGTTTAAGTAACTTTGATTCTGTTTTTTACTTTTTTTTGTAACATTAACATTACTGTTTTTTATAGCCATCACCATTATTTTTGGTGGGATTTCAAATACCATTAAGTGAGCACTATGCATATAGTAGGTGAAAGTTAGGGTAGGAACTGGCAACATTGCTTAGTCTCCCTCCATTCCTTTCTGAGAAGTAAGCCCTGGAGCGAATTCACAGCTGTCCTCCTTTCCTCAAAAGAAAAGCTAGAAGCTAAACCAGGAAGCCTTTAATACTATTGCTCCTATAATCTTACCTCTTATTAAAGACTAGAGGCCCAATGCACAAAAATTTGTGCAAGAGTAGGCCTTCCCTCCCCCGGCTGCCAGCACCAGCTTCCTTCCAGCACCAGGATCTGGGCTTTGCTCTGGCCCTCGTTTCATCGTGAAGGACATCCAGAATATTGTCAGGTTGTTTCCGATGACCATGGGACATTCTGGTAGTTTCCTTCCATCTAGGTGCTCTAGCCAAATTCTCCTTTTAAATTTAAGTTGGCCATTTTTCAACAGTCCAGACAAAGGAAACTCTTGACTAGCACATTGTGCAATTGTATTATTTTCCAAATAAATAAACGTAAATGCTGTGAACCTCTAAATGATTTATAACTATCTATTTGCAACCTTAAACAAAATACTTTCAGAGACATTTCAGTCTCCCTTTTTTCTGCTGCTAGGCAACTTGGCTCTACAGGTCTTTGTAATGTGCAAACTGTTGCTAAAACTGCTGAAATGAAGTTCCTAATGCTGTAGCATAAACTCTGAGATATTGTGGTATGTTTACATTTGTGTGGAAAGAGCTGTTAATCTAAATCCTATCTAAATGAAACCTTTTTAATTCACTCCCATAAATGTGAGACTTTTTAGCTACTGAATTTCTCCACTATGCAATGGCAGAGTTAAGAGGTTTTAACAATTGACTTCTTCCTACATTTATGGTGATTTGTGGAGCATGGAACAGAAAATGCTGACAAAAACTTCGCTGCCAGACAGTTATCCATTAGACACTGGATTTTTTAACAACTGATGCAGAGGGTACATCTGCAGTGAAGCTTCCTATAGTGATATGTTTCCTTGCTTAAAGGTTCAGGTTTTGGTAGAACATAAGAAAATATTTTGCTTTCAAAATACAATTCTTTCATGTATACTATGCTCTGAGAACTGAACAGATGTCAAGATTAATTATTTACAAGTCATTTATAAGTTGAGATTTTCAAATTCCCAAGAAAAGAGTTTGAAAACTTAATTGTGTCAATTACCTTCTGTGCTTTTGATGTTTTCACTAGACTAACATTATAATTCAAGGCATGTTATTTTTCTACTTATGATACTTTCATTACTGTGAAAGAAGATATAAACTCTTGAAAAGTAATTGCAGCTTCATTTTTTATTCATTGTGAACACCCAAGATTCTTTTAACATCAACAAATCATCTTGTATAATTAACAATAGTTTGAACTTGATATTGTATTCCATTGAGAAAGGCATATGATAGTTGGAATGTTATTGCTCAATATTTCTTAAGTTTAAAAATATGTTTCTAATTTGGTAAAAGCCAAATACTTCTGTTTTATTTAGTGATTATTTCTATTCCAAATATTGTAAAGTCTCTGACATGATTATTTTTTCCAATTCAAAAATGTGAATCTTGAGATGATTTATTTTCGTGCAGTTTTAACAATTTATAAATCTATAAATAGATAATTTTAGTCATTAATATTCATTAAAAATAATGGCCTTGGACTTCTTTGGGATTCTGACATTCTTTTATTAACAGAGAGAAAGCCTGTTTATAGACATAAAGATCTGTATTTAATGAAAATAATCATAAGCCATATTTATGGGGCTTGATCTCTATGGCAGTGGTTCTCAACCTGTGGGTCGTGACCCTTTTGGGAGTCGAAAGACCCTTTCACAGGGGTCACCTAAGACCATCAGAAAACACATATTTCCCATGGTCTTAGGAACCAACAGACAGCTCCTCGGTGTAGCAATGTAGTTTACTGTTGTTCTATGAAGACTGTTACCCATGCTACACCATGATTCAAGACAAAAAATTTCATTCATTTGTAATTAGAAATAAATATTTCACAATATATAATTACATATCGTTTTTGTGATTAATCACTATGCTTTAATTATGTTCAATTTGTAACAACGAAAATACATCCTGCATATCAGATATTTACATTACAGTTCATAACAGTAGCAAAATTACAGTTATGAAGTAGCAACGGAAATAATTTTATGGTTGGGGGTCACCACCACATGAGGAGCTGTTTTAAAGGGTCGCGGCATTAGGAAGGTTGAGAACCACTGCTCTATGGGAAAAATGTGACAATTAAGCAACATAATCAGTATGAGTGGGTGTTCAGTAGATAGCATTTTCCAGTCAATATCCCCTTTCTGTTAAATTTGCATTGGAACTAGTGTACATAGTGGCAAATAAAGACACCTTCACAGCTTACACTTGCAAAAGAAAGATAAACAGAAAAAGGAAAAGTGCATAACCTAGCTGAGTTGCATCTTTTCCCTGCTTTGGGGATATATTTCTTCCTTCACCACTCAAACTGTAAAGTTCTTGGCCAACGCTAAGTTTTCCTGTGGAGAGTTGATAGAAGTAAGAACTTAGGAATTAACACTGGGGGGCATGGTCTTGACTCTATAAATATAACCTTTTTTGTTGTATTTTTGTTTTGGTTGGTATAGAACCATATTAATAATTTATGCACTAGCAGGTAGTTGTGGAGTAGGCACC
>JAAGEH010000005.1:33741900-34073370 GCA_011751065.1 Lasiurus cinereus | reverse complement strand
TTTGTTCACTAGAAATAGCCTGCTCAACTCAATGTTTCACCCACTCCTTATTGGAAATAGGACAGCCTATAAAGTTCCTTTTAAGAAATACTTTTTATGCATTATATACATAAAATTTGCAAGTTTTAGGTGTACATTTGCATATAAATAGAACCACATAAATATACTAGTGGTAAGTAGGGCATTTTCATATATGTAAATATTAATAAAATGAACTATCTTCCAAACCTCAAGCTTAATATTGAAACTAGAGTTTAAATATTACTATTGTAATACAACTATTACTTTGAAGAACACTACTTAATAAACAAGTTGTATTCATTTATTAAAGTATCACTCACTCCCATTTCCAGAAAATTATTTTCCACACTTATTACAAATTTATGTTATCAAGTCTAAAAATTATATAGCTATTTAATAGGAAGGCAGACAGAGAACTTGAATATGTGTTCCTAAATTAAGAAAGGAATTAGTTATTAAAGACAAACACATTAGACATGTAAACTTTTATTACTCTCAGCGGCCATCTCTCTATATTATATTGAATCCTCATTTTTGCTTTCTCTTTTCCTTCTCCAAACTGTTTACCCACATATCTAGCCTTTCATTTATTACCTCCTTAGTTTAATTATATCCCATGTTTCTGACTTTGATATGACAAACTGATCCTGATTCCTAATGATGCATCTTATTAGGTGGCTCAATTTTGGTAATTCTTAATTTTTTGCTGATTTCTGACTATATGTAATCTATAAGAAAAAAAGGTAAAAAAATATAAATAATGGTGATAGTGATGATGATGACAATAATGATGAAGACAGAGGAGACCCTTTATGACCAAGAAACTGTAATGAGTTTTATACAATATTTGATTTTTATAATTACTCTGTAAGGCTATCCCTATTATTATCATTTTCCAAAACATAAAACAAAACATTAGGTAGATTAAATAAATTACCCAAAGCTATGTATTTAATAAATGTTGAAACTAAGATTTGACTCTACTTTGAATCACATTGCAGTGTTCCTTCTGCTTTGAAATCTTCCTCCAGAAGTGGAATTTATTTGGTGACAGATGCATGTTAGGAATGGACAATAAGTTTCACATGTTGCAGTTGTATACAAAGAGACTATTAAGAATATACCAGTAATAAGTGGATCAGATTCATTTCCCTCTTTTGTCAAACAATTTGTGCCTCTTTAGGATTGAATTTTCCATAAACAATATTACTCAATTTTTACAGCAGCTTCAAGGGTAGGACTTTTTTAGATATTGCTGGAATTGCAGTCCATTGCCATTCAATGCCATCCAACTCCTGACTGCCAAGTTGAGTTATTGAATATTTTCTTATTTGTATTTCACTGATATTGATATTTTAGATTTAGAGGCATAACAATACATAATAATACACACACTTGTGTAAATGAATTTGTATATGCATACACATAAATGTGTGTGTGTATTTAAAAACATATATAGTATTCATCCAGGTATCATATAAGTCAGTAAATATTAAAGTGTTATTGATTGCTTAGATTTTCTTTCACTTAAAAAATGTCTTGCTTGCCTGGCATGTATTATATGTGAATGTTTTTTGACAGGTTAGTCAACATGATGATTAGTAGTAACTCAAATCAGCTGCAATACACAACTTTTTAAAAATCACATAAGAGAATTGATTGAAGTTTTTAAAAGACTAATCAACATCTATTCAAACGACAATAGTCCAAGGAAAAGGTAATGTCTACATTTGGGTAGGAGAGTGTAGGTAAGAAATAATGCAAGAGCGCCCCCCACCCCCACTTCACCGCCGCCTTCTTCAAGAATAAAATGTGAAATATGTTGGCTAAGGTTACAGACTTCACTGTAACCACCTACCCAATTTCCTGGAATAATTTTCTACTATAAATAAGAGCTCACCCCATTGACCTATTATAAATAAAAGAAAAGAGTCTAGTCTATTTATTCCAGGCAGCTAGGCAGTAGACTTCCAGCAAACATGCCTAATAGATATCTTTCCCCCAGAATGCTGCCTTAGTCTCTCTCTCCATATATATATTATTTCTTGCTTCATTTCTCCTTCTCCTCCTCCATCTCTTTTGCTCCCCACTCCTTGCCATGAGTGCGTGTACCCACACATAAATATTTCCAGCACTGCATTTATCTAGCAATGATTCTATATCAGTGACTGCTATAAGGAAACTCTCATTCACATGCCATTTCTTAAGTTTCTATGTATATCATTCATAAACTGACAAACTGAAGAATGAAATAAAGGAGAGGAAAAGAAAGCAAGAGGAGGGGAGTAGAGAAAAAAGAAGGGAGGGATGGAGTGATAGATTGAAGGAGGAAAGGGGAAGGTGGGAAGGAGAGAGAGAGGAGAGGAGAGCAGAGGAGAAGAGAGGAGAGGAGAGGGGAGAGGAGAAATTTAGAGACTCTAAATTGTGATCAATGTGTGTAATTGTTGTATATTATTACATGGTCTATGTATCTGGCATGTCTTTTTCAAACTTACTTAAAATCTAAGCTCCTGGCTTGGAGATTATATTATACACTGTTGAAACTTTAAATAACAGGTAGCATTTCAATGGAAATTCCCATTTAATAAAACTACTTAGAAATTCTAGTAGGAGGCTAACTTGTTTTAATACATATTTGCTGCAACAGAGGCCCAGAGCAAATTTAACCATGTTCTTGAATATATTACTTCACTTCTCTGCTTAGAAAACTTAGATCCTTTTCAGAATACAACGTATGTTTAAAATTAGAATAAATATATATTTTTAATTTGGATTTTATAGAATATAATATTGTTTTTGTTATTATAGAATATATTTTCTTTTGATTTTAAAAGTAATTTTCTAAATGGTTATGTATTGGTGAAATTAAGAATATTGTCTTTGTGTTTAGAATGATCTGAAATTATAATTTGTCATGTGATCTTCAGCAAATTCCTTCATCTCACTCTACTTCACATATCTCATTTGTAAAGCAGAGATAGTAATTGTACATAGCACATTAGTTTGTTACAAAGATTATTCCCACTTAAGCTAGCATCATTTAACTGAGTGATTATGATAGGTTTGCAAGATTTGATCCTTATAAAAGTTTTATTAGGTTGTTTTTTAGCACTTTTATTTTTTAACATTATAATGGAAATTTAAAATGCTTCTTAACTGAAGTACAAGTGAATACTTACCTCCAGGGGTAATGTGAAAAATAAACTATAAATTTAGTCACTCAGAGGACATTGTGACATTTTTGTTTTCATATTCTGACTCTTCACTACCATCTAGTTTCATATTCTGCTAGAGTTGGCATTAGTTAGAGAGGGGACTTGAGTAAAGAACTGGCTTAATAAGTGCTTCTGTGCTCAAGCACTACTTGAGTATTAAGGTGGAGGTCAGATATGACAGATGTTTCTTAGCTCAGATCGCAGAAGGATAGCATGAATGCAGAGCACAAAATCAAAGAAGCAAAACAAAGAAAAATAGCTGGAAATTGATAGAAACTGAAAGAGCAGGAAACAACAAGATGTTCAGGAATCCAAATTTATATACGGGTATATTCTGGCTGGCAACTTAGTTCAGAATAACTGGGTTTCAACATGGAAAAGAATGTTTTTAATGAAGATTAGCAACTACACAAGCTTTCTGCTTGGGAGAAGACCAAATCCTGTGTAGTTCTAGTTTACAAAGTACAATGTACCTGCTAAAACTTGACATGGAGCTGTCATAGCATAATGTTATTTTATGCTTCATAAATCCTGACACTCATGCCCTGAGCTTCAGCAGCCACTGGTAGATGAAACTAGAAGAAATGGATGAATAGAGTGTCTAGTGATATTTGTTCTCCTTCCTCTAACTTTGAAAAAAGCAGTGCTTTTAAAATCACTTTCTAATGTGCTATTGTATCTTCGTGTTTTAGCCATACAATAATATTGGAACTGAAGCCAGATAATAAATGTTTCCCTTTATTCTTTTATGTATGATAAAAGACCTAAGGAAGAGGATATGAACATATCAGAAAGATGACTGAACTGGATGTCTTCTGTGAGAGTTCAAGGATACATATTTAATGCAGTTTTGAATCTTCTCTCAGACTCATATGCCAGCCTCACATGAGCTAAATATTTTACATATAAGATATCATCATTTTCTCTCTCAAGTTTTATTTTCCACCCTCCTATATTTCTTGCACATTACCTTTCTTAATTATTAGAATTACCAACCATTAGTTTGGGATAAATTTGGAGATTATCTTGTTGCAGAAGACCAAAGAAAACCAAGGACACTTTTGAGAAAAAAAGGAGGAACACTGTTTAATACGCCGGCAGACTCAGGGAACAGCCTTCCGAATCTGAGTGAAGGAACGTGCCTGGGGCCCTCCCTTATATCTCTCTGTAGTCCTTATCCCGCAAACATGGATTATGCTTCTGGTCCTTTTCGTTTGTAAGAAGGCCCCCAAGTGTGGGGGGTCTCCAGGCCATATCTGATGGTTTGGCCTGGCGCCAGTGTTAATAACCTTCCCTCTGGGCAGTGCACTGTCCACAGCCCAATGGCCTCTTTAACTGGTTCTGCAAGACCAGTGTCTGGGAAAGAGGTAGTGACTTAATTACAGGTTATCAAGAAAGTACACTGAGCTTGCTGGCATGGATACAGATCACTATCCCCTAAATATCAAAGTTACATTGGAATTAGCCCTTTTTAACCTTCTCAATCTTAGATTATTTTTCAGCCTCACACAACTAATAAAGTGCTAAATCCTGTCAAATTTATTATCAAAGGAGTTTTCCCATGTAGCTTCACCTGTAGATACCATTACAAGGGCTCTAGTTCAGTCTTTTTTTCTTCTTTTTCTTGGAATATTGCACTTGATTCCTCAGGGCTATTCTTTCTAGTTTTTTTTTTTTTCCTAACTAATTCTCTATGATTGATGGACTTTCTGAACAACAAATCAACTATGCAATCCCCTATGAAAACTAATCAATCCTCCACACTACCTCATAATACCTCCAGGTTAAAGTCCAAATTCATGAATATGGTTCTGTTACAGAATTTACCAAGCAACCAGAAAATACATACACAAGAGTACTTAAGAGATACAGGAAAAAACAACAACAACAAAAAAACACAAAGATTTATTTTCAAATGGACTAGTACTGTGTGACTCAAGGGAGCCTGTTTCCAAATCCTAAACAAACCAATATAGAGGAAGCTTTCTCTTTATACCCTTGGTCTTTGTCCCACAAATAAGGATCAGACTTCTGTTTAACAGGTTTGCAAAAAGCCCCACGTGCTGGGATGGAGGCTGTGAGACCACACCTAAAGGCTTGGCCTGGCACCAGCGCTGATATCCCCCTCTGGGGGTTGTGTGTTGTTCATGGTTTATGGCCTCTGTAAAATGTGACTATTTAGGTAAACAGGTCTTGTAATACTAGATAATTAAGGAAGGGACAATGACTAGACTATAGACTAACAGGAATATGCATTAGGTATACTAATTATCTAGGTAGAGAGTCGGGCTGCTGGTCTCCCCCACAAAAAATGTCTTATTTTTCTCACCAGTCAATTATTGTGTCAGGCTGCTGGTCTCCCCCCAAAAAATGTCTTATTTTTCTCACCAGTTCCAGTCAATTACATGTCATTTTGAAAACCCATTATATTTCACTTTGTACAAGCAATATCTTCCTCACTGAATTCATTTTTTGCCTAATGACCAGCTACTTATCCTTCAAGACCTTTAAATAAATGCTCCTTGATTCTTCCATCCCAGATGAAGTTGGTTACTTCCTTCATTGGGTTGTCACTGTATTTTCTACTTCGTTTCTAACTCAGAATCACTGTCCTCTGATATAATCATTTGTTTATATATTTTGTCCCTATTAGACTACATGTGTATGATTGGAGAACAGATATCATGACTTTAAATTGTAAACATTATTTAGCATTTTTTATATAGAGCTTGGCAAATAGTAGGTTCTTAATGATTACATAGGGAATGTTGAAAAGCATAATCCTAGATTTCTTTGATTCCACCTTTAGAGACAACTTATATTATCCAACATATATTAGCTTATAGACACTGTGATTTACCAAGTGTACTATGTATAATTTGTTTCAAATGAATAAAGATATTCATTCTCAAATATCCAAACTAATTTTAGCAGTTCAGAGTAATTAATTCATGGAATATATACATATGAGTTTGTGTGTGTATTCTGAAATAAAAGTATTTCAATTCCTATAGGAAAAAAATACCAGTATTTCTTGAAACTTTCATAGTTATCAAACACAAGGATAATTTAAAACATAGTGACAGTCACGAGTAGCCTTACTAGGCATGATAGCTAAATGACAGTTGGGGTGCTGGAATATATCCTGGAACAGAAAAGGACAATAGCTAAAAACTAAGAAACTTTTTCAGAAACTATGGACTTTATATAATAAGATTATAGTAATAATAAAAAATGGTTCATTGACTCTAACAAATGTATTATGCTAATGCAAGATGTTAATACAGAGAATCTCTATGTGGAATATACATAAACTCCTTTAGTATATTTTCCATTTTCCTTTAAATATAAAAATGTTCTAAAAATAACATTTATCAATAATTTTAAAATGGAGATAAACACTTTTCAGACAAAATAATATGATATAGTTGTCAATGGACTTGCATAAAGGACATGTAAAAGTTCTTTAGGCAGAAGGACTATGATACCAGTCATATAGTTGGGTCTACAAAAAGAATAATGATTTCCCAAAATAGTTAAAATTAAGGCATATAAAATACATTTTCCCTATTTCTAATTACTTTAAATGACATTTAGTTGCTTAAATTGTAAATAATAACAAAATAATGAGTTGTTTTTAATGTATGTAAGAGTAAATGGTATGACAGCAAAACAAAACCAATGGGAGACAAAACTAGGAAATATAAGTTTCCTATATTATGAATGAGGGAATATATATTTTTTAAAGGTGAGTCATGATAAACTAAAGATGCATATTATAAACCTTAAAAATATATTAATGCAAAACAAGGCAGAATAAAAAAAGTTCTAAAGTTCAAAGAACATACGGAACAAGTAGAAAATGACCAGATAAATTGTAAATATATATTGAAACATATCAGCAAGGTTTAGAACATCTCAATTAATAAGTAAAGATTGTCAGATTGGGGGAGGGAGGATATAAAACTCTGAAACTATTTATAACTCCTACAATAAACTAATTTTAAACATTAAGACAGGAAACAAAGGATGGAAACAAAACCTGCAAATTTCAAATTAAGAGAATGTTGAAGTGGCTATATTAATATGAGATGAAAGAGATTTAAAAACAAAGAATAGAAATTCTACTGATAAAATGAACTAATAGGAACCAGATTTATCTTTCCCACTAAAACCACCAAACACAAACACGTAGTATATAATACAGTAACTTCAAATCAGAACATGTATCATTGAAGGAGAGTGATCTCTAAATGACTGGAAGAAAATGAGGTGAGTCCAATGATTTTTCCACCTTTGAGAGAGTTTCCAGGTGGTTTTGCAAGGAGTGGAGTATCAGAAGTGTCATGGCTTAACAGTGGATATTGATCATCCCTGGACTAAAGACAGCACTGCTGACCAGATTCCCTCCTTGACTAAACTCTAGCCAAGATCCTCAGAGCCCATGTTTTGACTAAGCCTGAAACTTTGCCTATAAAGATTGAATAGCTTCATGACTTCAACTCTAGGGTAACCCTAACTCCCCTCAAAGTTCTTGTCTCAGAAAACTCAAGGTTACCAAAAGAATTCACTGCTTTTTTAACCAGCTCCCGAACACAGGGTTCCTGTTTCCCAGGCTCTGTGAGATGGTAAGAATCTAACTTTCATAAGTGCCAGTTAGCAAACCAAGAGGGATTTCATATGGACCAACCCCTCTTTCCAGCTTTTTATAATTTTTCAATTCTTTAACTCTATTGAATCCTTGTTCACTACTACCTTACATTTTCTCTCATTCTCCCTCTACAACACAGTCATTTCTGTGAAAATTTGAGTTGAGTTCAGTCCACACTTGGCTTCTTTCTCTATTACAATTGTATATCATTGATTAGGATCTTTCCTCACACTTAAACTGCTGTTTGGCACATTTATTTATTGATTGATTGATTGATTGATTGATTGATTGATACTGGTCCAGATTAACACTGGGCAGAGATGTGAAGGAGGTAAGAAGAGGATGCTGACACCTGGTAGACAACATAGAATGAAGAAAGCCAATGCATGCTTGGGCACAATGGTAGAGTGAGCCTGTCCTTCATTTGGAGAAGAGTGAAGCTGAAGGCAAGGAGAAGAAGTGGACGTCTTTGGCTTTAACTTAATGAACTCTGGAGACCTTGGAGGCTTTTAAATAGATAATAATAATCTGGCTAAACTTTAATATAGTAACTGGTAACTCTTGTAACTGGTTTGAAAATAGAATATAGTAGGGAATGGAGATGGAAGTAAAATGAAACAAACTGCAAAAATCCTGGGAGACATGTTTCTATTTTACCAGAAATGTAGAAGTAAAAGAGGTAAAAATGGTTCATATTTTGGATATATTTTTAAAGGCAGGTATTGCTCATATATTAGAAAGGTTAAGAGAAATTTTGAAGTCAAGGATGTTTTCACAGAATTTAGCCAAACAAAATGAAGGACCAAGGTGTCACTTACTGAGAGGGAGCCAATTGGAGGACCACTTTGAGGGAAATGGTAGAGAAAACAGCAAAATACTACTACAAATCTGGTGAGTTTGAGACTTCATTAGACATAAAAATGGAAATATCAAATATATAATTGATAACAAATCAGGAGTTCAGAAGTAGAGATATAAATTAAAAAGTAATCAACATGTATAAGTATATCTATGTAAACTATAATAGTAAATACAATAACCAAAGACATGCATATAGAAAGAGAAGTTCTGGCATTTACATTCTTTTAAAATTTAGTAGTCAGGCATATGGGAGATACTCAGCCAGAAGATTATAGAAAAGTCAGGAGAATAGGAAGGCCTAGTATCTAAGTGAAGTGAAGAAAGTATTTAAAAGAAGAAGATGTGATCAACTGTCTCATATTCTGTTGCTAGTGTTGCCAGTCAATTGGATAAGTGGAATTCCTCAGTCATTAGTGGGAGTGGGCTTGCTAAAGTACTGCTGGAATAAGAACTTCTGGAGGCCCCCATTGGAGAATGAGTTGTTTTTATTAGCAAGGAATTTTATTTTTTTAGGTTACAAAGTCCCATTGTCTTTAAACCAGTCCTGGAAAATGTACATCTGGGGCTCATTAGAACTAAAAGCAGGACTAGTGTCTAATTTCTGTTCCATGGTGGAGCTGGGTCTGATGTAGCATTACACTATTTGAAGTCCATTAGTGCACTGTATGGAGTCCAACCCCTTTGTTCAGGAGTTAAGTATCTCAGATTTTGTGGCCCTGCAGTGGCCAGGACTATTCTGGCCACTGACTCTGTCCCAGGTGGTAAGCATCTTCCCACATTACCCAGAACTTACTGGGAATGCATGGATCCATTATCCAGTCCCTTCCTATACCAATCTGCTGGGAGCAGACCTGGAGGATGCTAAATTGCCACTTCTTGGGAAGGCTATACACATGTCATGCCTATTTTATCTAGTCACCCCTTCACTCCTTTCCTGTTATTTAATAACCATGTTAGTCTAAAGGTATGCATAGGTCAAGGAGATGAGGCTTGAGAATTCAACAGTGGACTTGTTATGGTGGAGTCTTTGTTAATACATATGAACATTTCATTGAGTCATAGGAAAAAGAGCCTGGTATAAAGGGATTTATAAAAAATAGGGGAAGATATTATGTCTAATAAATATTACATTGTTTTATCAGTAAAAGGAAGAGATTTAAAACAGCATAGAGCTTGTGTATCTTAAGTGATCAATTCATTATAGTGACTATATATTTTAAAATGAAAATAAAATATATTTTACAAATTATGAGCTTATCAAATGTATGGATTACTAATGCGTTTTACTAGTCAATGTCTTATATGGGACCTTGTATTTAATAGATGACAAATTGGCATTTGCTAAATGAATAAGTTTTAAAATATTTGAAGGTATAAGATAAATCATTATGTAAGTGAGGTAGGGACAGCTAAAATGTTTACAAGTAAATAGAAAACATGTAGACAATGAGCTTCTTTTTATGTTCTCATACATAACATAAATTGTAGGGGATTAAAGCACTTAAAGGGATAATTTATATATGCTCTGCTGGTATCCTTATTTTAAGTGACATTAGCTGTCAAATAAAGCTATCCTATTTTAGTGGTCAGCAAACTCATTAGTCACCAGAGCCAAATATTAACAGTACAATGATTGAAATTTCTTTTGAGAGCCTATTTTTTTTAAACTTAAACTTCTAATGCCACTTCTTCAAAATAGACTCAACCAGAATGTGTTTTTTTTTTCTTACATTTGATTGACTTTTTACAGAGAGGAAGGAAGAGGGATAGAGAGTTAGAAAAATTGATAAAAGAGAAACATTGATCAGCTGCCTCCTGTACCCCTCCTACTTGGGGATGTGCCCGCAACCAAAGTATGTGCCCTTGACCAGAATTGAATTTGGGACCCTTCAGTCCACAGACTGACGCTCCATCCACTGAGCCAAACCAGTTTTGGCCAGGCTGTGGTATTTTGTGGAAGAGCCACTCTCAAGGGACCAAAGAGCTACATGTGACTAAGGAGCTGCAGTTTAATGACCACTATTCTATCTAATAAAAGAGTAGGATGCAAATTGACTGTACCTCTGCTACACCCACAGCCACATCCACCAACCAATCAGGAGTGAGTATGCAAATTAACCTAACCAAGATGGCTGTGCCCATGGAGTGAATAGGAGGCTTGGATTTCCCTGTCAATAGAGGAAGCCAAGCTTACTGCACACCCTGGCTGGCCCAAGCCTCCGCTCAAGGCTACAAAGTTTCAATTATAGAAGATAAATAAATCCCAGATATCAGGACCTGCACTTGGGTTGCCAGGGTGTGTGGCTGGCCTGCAAACCACCACAGGCCCTTTACCCAGGCCACCCCACATCCCAAGAAAACCCCAACCCTGATTCAGGACACCCTTCAAGGAAAACCAGCTGGCCTCTACCTGTGCAGCAGGCCTCTAACTTATCTAATAAAAGAGTAATATGCAAAGTCACCATCACTCCAACACACAAGATGGCTGTCCCCATTTGGATAAAAGATGGCCACCACAAGATGGCCAGCAGGGGAGGGCAATTGGGAGGGGTCAGGCCAGCAGGGGAGGGAACAGGACTGCACGGGAGGGTAGTTGGGGGTGATCACACCTGCAGGGGAGGGGAATCAGGGGTGACCAGGCCAGCAGAGGAGGGAAGGTGGGGATGATTTGGCCTGTAGGGAAGGACAGTTCTAATGGTCGCCAGCCTACAGGAGAGAGCAGTTGCGGGGGGACCAGGCCTGCATGGGATGGCAGCTAGGGGTGACTAGGCCCTAAGGGGAGGCAATTAGAGGCAATCAGGCTGGCAGAGGAGCAATTAGGCATTAATCAGCCTGCCAGGGGAATGTTTAAGGGGTGATCAGACTGGCAGGCAGAAGCGGTTAGGGGCAATCAGGAATGAAGACAGGCGCGCAGTTGGGAGCCAGCAGTTCTGGATTGTGAGAGGAATGTCCGACTGCCAGTTTAGGCCCATTCCCAGAAGGGTTGCAGATTGAAAAGGGTTCAAGCTGGGCTGAGGGACACTGCTCCCCACATATGAATTTAGTGCACTGGGCCTCTCATATTTTAATATAAAAAAGTTAGGTTTTATAGAAAATTATGCTAGAAATAAGAAAGAAGTTGACCCATTTCATTTTCATTGTGTAAGTTATTTTTTGTTATTGAAATTGGCTACACTAGGCATTTTAAGAATGTTAATAATTAATGTGCAAATGGAGTAATTTTAAAGTGTCTTTGACATCAGCTCCAAATTCCCTTGTATTAAGATCTTATGTTTGTCAGATTAATGATTTATGCAAGTTTTGCAAACTCACTAGGGATAATTGAATCTTATTTACATAAATTCCAAAGCAGTGTCCTTGACTTGATATGACAAGCTACCTACACTGATCAACAGGAAGAAGTAGCTAATTAACAAGAAAATTAATGCCTTCTTTCTTAGGAGACACAATGCATTCCATAGAAAATAAAGCACTTAATTGAGAAAATAACACTTAACTTTTTAATGTTGGCAGTAAGCCCTGATCAGTGTTGCTCAGTTAGTTGGGCACTGAAAGGTTGCTTCATTCAATTCTCAGGTAGGCCACATGCTCGGGTTGTGGGCTCTACTCCATCAGGAGGTGGGCAAGAGGAAGTCAATTGATTTTTAGCTACCATATCAATGTTTTTCTCTTTCTCTTTCTCTAAAATTAAAATTTTAAAAAAATATATATTTTGTTGATTTTTTTACAGGGAGGAAGGGAGAAGGATAGAGAGTTAGAAACATTGATGAGAGAGAAACATCGATCAGCTGCCTCCTGCACACTCCTTTTGGGGATGTGCCCACAACCAAGGTACATGCCATTGACCAGAATCGAACCTGGGACCCTTCAGTCCACAAGCCAAGGCTCTATCCACTGAGCCAAACCAGTTAGGGCATCTCTAAAAATCAATTTAAAAAATCTCTAAAAATAATGTTGGCTGTTAGTTTTACATTCAGCTAAAATGTAAATCCTTTACTGTATATTGTTACCAAACACTATAAACCTAAGTAAAAATATTTTTCCTTACATATGTATATTCATTGGTGTCTGGGAAAGTGAAAGTCCTTTATCAAAGTTTTGGTGTCAAAGTGGGCTCTTGGTTCAGTAACTTCAGTTCTTGAGTTTGGCAAAGAAAGAATTCAGAGCCAAGAACTCTAGTGCAAGAGGAAATTTATTTAGCATGGAGGCAGAAGAAGTGAGCCAGCTAGGCTGCATGGACTCTGAAAACAAGTTACAGAGGTAAAAGAAGGGCCAATGTTAGTCTCAGAGGAGCTACTCCCTGGGTTTTAAATCTTCTAGAAACCTTTAGAGCTTAAGAGAAATACAAGCAAAGAATTGTGCTGAGTAAAGAAGGGGCGAAGGGATAGATGCAGATGGCGGGGGGGGGGCAGTGTAAGGATTGAGAGAGAGAAACAGAGGGGGGAAAGAGGGAAAACATGCATTGGTTTTTTTGCCTTAGGGTTTTTATCTATTTTTTAAAGGCCAGGATTTTAGGGGAGGTCTCAGGAGAGGATCTCAATAGATCATTCATCCATTTTAAGGTGTGCCCTTTCAGGATTGTGATTTCTACTGCTTGGTTGGGAGTTAAGATTGGGGGCGGGGGTGGTCACTAGTTATTGCATCTGGTCTTGATGTCAATCATGATGTTGCTTCCTCTGGTTTTGCTGCTTTTCGGGTCTGGAGCTGAAGCACAACTGAGGCAGATATTATCTATAGTTTAACCAAAATGGTGTGTCTGTGGTTAACAGATCTGTAGCTCTGTTCCTAAGATTATTTGATGCTGATCAGAACTTCACTGTTTTGAGGGTTTATTGCTTAAAGGCGTGATAGTGGAAGGCAGAAGGAGGCAGGTGAGTCAGCGTGCTGAATGAGGCAAGTTTGAATCAGCCATCTGTCTCAGTTTCCCCATTCTACTTACCAAGGAAATTTCCTAGCTTCTTACTACCCTGCTTCAAAGAAAGGGGGAGTCTTTGCTACGCTTAATAATATCACTAAACAATTATATTGGCAGAGGAACTTTGTTTTAACCTGTTTACTAATTCTGTCTCTATGTTGAGAGAATGAAAGGAAGACTTCCCTTTAGAGAATGTATTTGCCTAAATTAGTCATAATGTATTAGAAATTGTGTATTTTGTTTGGTAAACATAGCATTTAGCACCCTGAAAGATCAATATTCTCTAGGAATACTTTTGTTCATCCACCTGGAGCTAACTAAAAGGGATACTTCCAACAACCTTGTGATATTAGGAAGAGGAACACAAGGATTGGCAAGGCTACCATCTTGTTCAGAATAACCCCTAAGAAGTTTACTTTTGATATGTGATGTTTAATTCACCCACACAGAGTTGAATTCAGAATTAAAGGAGGTGATGATATATATAAATGTACTTTGCTTGATGTAACCTAATCATTTTTCAAAATCTAGCTCCAATATTTCCTGTGGGGTATCCTTTTTATTGGTGTCCCTGTCATTCCATTTACACCTACAACACAAGGGATGTATTAATTCACTGTCCATCCTAGTCCTCTGCACATAGTGTTTAATCAATATTGAATATGAAAAACTCCCACTATAAGAATGACAAAGCAGGAACTGGTATAATTCTTCACTGTTGTTTTGTTCCTAGTATTGTTCTACTCTTAATAGGTGCTAAACTTTCTGGTTGAAAATCAATTTTATACTTAAAAAAAAAAAGGAAACAGAAACAGAAGTTAAATTAGTATCTAGACCCAACCTATTTATTTATTTTTTTGTCTTTTCTCTTACAGTCTTATTATTCTAATTATGTTCTGGCAAAACTAAACCAAACACTCTTTGTTTTACAAATATTTGCTTTATTCATTTTGTGTCTGAAAAGGTACTTTTCATCTCTTTCTATCTAAACCCTACTCTCTGCTAAGACTCTCTCAGATGGCACTCCCTATCTGCACACCAAAGGCGGAATGCCAATATAAAAAATTCTGTTAATCATACTCATCAGTTCCTAGTCTACTGATATCACCATTCAGAAAGACCCTTCTTTAGCTTTATCTAGTTATTTCTTCTCTTTACCCACCCTCCTCCATCACTGTTCCTATGCAGTTTCTCAAGAGCAACCATGTCAAGGGGTTTTATATGTATCCTTCTATTTATATGTATTCTGGTCAGGTCATCATTATGTAAATGGCATGCTATAGAACACAACCTATCTTTTCATTTTCCATTCATATCTATGATTTTTTTTGATATCCAACTACATTGCAGTATGTATATCCAGTCTCTTGCTTCTTATTTTACCAATACAGTAATTATGCTGAAGCACAAGTAACCTTTAAGAGTACAAATTTGATCATGTTATTTAATTGTTTAATATCCTTCAGTGAATTTTGTTTGTTTTTTTCATTCTAGCCACACTGACTTCAAGTTTCTGGAGCCTGTCACACTTCCCCTTTTGTTCTTTGCACATAGTGTTCTCTCCTCTTTTGGATATCAGCTTAAATTTTGTTTCCTCAGATAAGGCTTTCAGAACTATCACAATAAATCAATGGTCCAAGTTTTAAATATTATTTTATACCAAATGCTTTTTATTGTACTTTATAGTCTGTGTGTATATATATTTCTGTGTTCAGTTATTTCATATCTATCTTATCCATTATAATGTTAGTTCCACCAAAGCTGGGAAAGGTATATTCCTTTCTCAGTTTATCTTCTTTATGGCCCATGGTCCATGGGAATTCCTCAATAAAAAGTGTTGAATGATTGGATGGCATAAGAAAAGTGACTTACCAAAGGACAGAAAAGTAATTAAAGTCAAGCTGAAGATAGAAAAGTTGCACCTTTCCCTTTCTTGGACTTGATATTCTTTGAATGGAGTACCATGATATATATCAATATATA
Organism: Lasiurus cinereus; assembly: GCA_011751065.1. NCBI lineage: Eukaryota > Metazoa > Chordata > Mammalia > Chiroptera > Vespertilionidae > Lasiurus > Lasiurus cinereus. The sequence continues at coordinate 34,057,724 of JAAGEH010000005.1, read as the reverse complement.
TATATAGATATATATATAGATATATTTATATATAGATATAGATATAGATATATATATATTTTTTATATATATATATATATGGTAAACCTATAGCCAACATCATACTCAATGGGCAAAAACTAACACCATTTTCCTAAGAACAGGAACAAGACAGTGATTGCTCACTTTCACCACTCCTGTTCTACATAGTATTGAAAGTGCTACCATAGCATTCAGACAAGAAGAAGAAATAAAAGGCATCCAAATTAGAAAAGAAGAAGTAAAATAGTCATTCGCATATGACATGATAATGTACATAGACAGCCCTAAAGACTTCATCAAAGAACTACTAGACTTAATAAATGAATTCAGCAAGGAGCAGGATACAAAATTAACACCCAAAAATCTACGGCATTTTTATAGACCAATAATAAACTAACAGAAAAAGAAACTAAAGGAAAACAATCCCATTTACCATTGCAATAAGAAAATTAAGATATCTAGAATGAACTTAACTAAGGAGGTAACAGAGCTGTACTTGGAAAACTACAGTACATTGAAAAAAGACATAGAAGAAGATATAACCAAGTGGAACAATATACTGTGTTCATGGATTGGTAGAATCAACATCATTAAAATGTCCATACTTCCCAAAGCAATCTATAGATTCAATGCAATCCCCATCAAAATACCAACAGCATATTTCACAGATGTAGAACAAACTCCAAAAATTCAGATGGAATAAAAAAAGGCCCCCAGAAAAATACAATAATCCTAAGAAAGAAGAACAATATTGGAGGGATCACAGTGCCAGATTAAGCTATATTAGAAAGCCACTCTTCTCAAAACTGCCTAGTACTGGCACAAGAACAGTCATATAGACCAGTGGTCAGCAAACTGCAGCTCACAAGCCACATGCGGCTGGCGAGCTGTGGTTTGCCGCTCTGTTGACTAAAGAGTTTGCCAACCAGTAATATAGATCAATGGAACAGAAAGAGAACCCAGAAATTGACCTAATCCATTATGCTCAATTAATATTTGACAAAGGAGGCAAAAGCACTGGAGTCAAGACAGTTTCTCCAATAAAGGTTGTTGGGAAAATTGGACAGATACATGCAAAAAAGATGAAATTAGACCACTAATTTATTTAAAAAAAATAAACTCAAAATGGATAAAAGACTTTAACATATACAGGAAACAATAACAATCTTAGAAGAATCCATAGGCAGCAAAATCAGACATATCTTGTAGCAATAGCTTTACTGATACATTTTCTAGGATAATGGGAACTAAGGAGAAAATAAGCAAATGGGACTACTTTGCTTAATAAAATAAAAAAATCTGCGCTGTAAAAGAAGCCATCAATAAAATAACAAGAGAGCCCACTGCATGGGAGAACATATTTGCCAATGTTATATCTTGATAAGGTTTTTATAGCCAAAATTTATAGGGAACTCATACAACTTAACAAAAAGGAAGATATACAATCCAATTTAAAAATGGGCAAAGGAACTAAATAGACACTTTTCAAAAGTGGACATACAGAAGGCCAACAGTCATATGAAAACATGCACAAAGTCACTAATCATCTGAGAGATGCAAATCAAAATGACAATGTGGTACCATATCACACTCTTCGGAATGGTTATCATCAACAAATCAACAAAAAACAAGTGCTGGCAAGGATGTGGAGAAAAAGGAACCCTCATGCACTGCTGGTGGGAATATAGACTGCTGCAGCCACTATGGAAAACTGCATGGAGTTTCCTCAAAAAATTAACAATGGAACTCTCATTTTATCCTGTCATATCACTCTAATAAATATATCCTAAGAAACTTGAAATACTCATCAGAAAATATATATGCACCCATCTGTTCATAGCAGAGCAATTTACAATAGACTTGGAAACAGCCTAAGTACCCATCAACAGATGAGTGGATTGAAAACTGTGGTATATCTATGCAATAGAATACTATGCTGTTGTAAAAAAGAAAGCACTCTTCCCAATAGCAATGATGTACCTGGAGAGCATTATGCTAAGTGAAATAAGCCAGTCCAAGCAAGGTAAGTATCACATGATTTTATTCATTTGTAGATTATAATGAAAAACATAAACTGATGGACAAAAATTGATCCAGAGACATACTGTAGAAGCATTGAACAGAGTATCAAACCTCAGAAGGAGGGCAGGGGAAGGTGGGGATGGTGGTAAGAGATTAACCTAAGGACTTGTATGCATGCATATAAGCATAACCAATGGACACAGAGAATAGGAGGATGATGGCATGTGCTAGGGGTGGGGATTGGGGAGAGGTGGGAGTGGGTGTCAAGAGATTAATGCGGGGCAAAGAAGACATATGTAATGTCCAATAATAAATAATTTAAAAAATAAAACTCAGGCCTCCTGACAATGTGCTAATGATTATTTATTATACTTTTTTGATTGGGTCTATTATGAGGTTTTTTTTCTGTTTGTTGTCTAATTACTTCTTCCTTTCCTACAATTTTTCATTGGATAGCTTATTTATTTTTTTAATGTTTTTATTAATTTCAGAAAAAGTAAGGGAGAAGGGGAGAGAGATAGAAATGTCAAAGGTGAGAATAATTGACCAGTTGCCTCCCACACATCCCCTACTAGGGATCGAGCCAGCAACCCAGGCATGTGCATCAAACGGTGCCCTTCTGGTTCATGGGTTAATGCTCAACTACTGAGCCAAGCAGTCAGGCTGGATAGCTTATTTCTTATCCTCTTACATAACTGTTCATTTCACCAAAAGCTAGTTTTGTTCACCAAGATTTATTTCTATTTAGTATCATCATAATCTCTCAGTGCTTTTGGAAATTCCTTTTCTTACATTTTAAAACTCTTGACAGTCTACCTGTTGGGATTTAGAAAAAATAAACAAGCTGAGGTTTATATAATACAAGAATGAAATTAAGGACAGAAAAAAAAGACTGTGCTGGGTCTTCGACTCTGACCTCAGGGTGATTTCCAAGAGTAATCAAGGGATAAAGTAATCAAGGGATAAAGTAGTTATAAATATGAAGCAGGTCTTCAAAGAGTTGGCAGAAAGGAATAAAGCTAGGGAGAGAACTAGAGAACTGGAGATTTGCACTCCTAAAAATTCTTTTTTTGTTGTTGTTTTGTTAGTCCTAGGCCAATGATATTTTCTCATTGATTTTAAATAAAGTGGATAGGAGGGAGAAAGGGAGACAGGAAGGGGAAGGAGGGAGATATATGATAGAGATAAATCCATGTCCAGACTAGTGATAGGATTGAATTTCCAATCTAGGTATGTGCCCTTGACGAGGAATAAAACCCGTTACCCTTTGCTATGTGAGCCCACACTCTAACTACTGAGGAACATAGGCCAGGGCTGTCAAAATTATTTAGTTAAAAGTGACAATATCTCAGTACAGTGGTTGAAGCTAAAATAGAAAGTTCATTAAATCATGCCCCAAGATGGAAATGCAAAGAATAGTAAGCTATATGGAAGCTAGCATTAGAGACATTTGTAGTCAGGACTTCTACAATCAGGATAGTCTTCACATCTCATTTTACTTTTCTTGGTGAAATTTGTTCTTATTCTGCTATGGCATAAGTGTGATATAGAAGATATGGTCTTTAAAGGTGAACTTCAATTCCATTGTCAAGAACATTAACTATATTTTTAATTTTTTGAGACTCCTTCATACTGTTTTCTGTAACAACTGTACCAATTTGCATTCACATTGTGGTTTTTATTTTCATGAAATAGATTTTAAAAACAAGAGATAGACATCTTAGGAGACTATTTTAAAAGTCTACCTAAGATTCATTGATGAAATAAGGGAAGCAATAGCAATGAGTGTACAGATGTGGGTACAGGGCTGAGGGGTGGTATTAAAATAGAATCTATAGAATTCTCAGGGCTTGGAAATGGAGAGTAAAGATTATGAGAATGGAACCTAACTCCTATATTTCCAGCTGTGTGATTTCATAATGGTACTATAATTAAGAATGTATTGAAAATATGAAGAAAAGCAGATCTGATAGCAAATTATTTTAAATTTCCACCCAAGGATATGTTTCTATTATTTTAGAAAAAGAGGAATGAGGAAGGAGGGCAGAGAGAGAAATATTTATGTGTGAGAGAGGAACATTGATCTGTTTTCTCTGTATGCATCTCAACCAGGATCAAACCTGCAATCTGGGTATGTGTCCTGACAAAAACCCACAATCTTTCAGTATTTGAAATGAAATGACAACAAACTGAGATATACAGGCTAGGGCTTGCAGCGATTTTCGATAAATTCATTCTAATATCTGCCCAATTTCCATCTCTGGGTTACTGTTCAGTAACCCACAATGCCCATATTCACACATTTGAGATTCTAAAATGGTCTCAAATTCAGTTAACATATTTCTATGTGAATATATTTTCTTAACAAGATCTGCTCATATTTTCATAGATGCTTTAGTAATATTTTTAGCCCACAAGCTGTGTGATATATTGTTTTGACTTCATTAAAAACTTTTCATTTTAATTGGATAACACTGCCTCAAGCTAAGGAATACATTTTTTTTTCTGTTTATACTCATAAATGATATAAAATATGTTAGCACATATTTCTTTAGTAATCATTTTGAAAAGCTATCTAATGTGATATTTTAAGATTTCATTATTCAGTGCTACCTCTATCTCTCTTTTCCCCTCTTTTTCTCTCTTTTCCTCTCAAATATTCAGGAAGATTTGTTTTTTAATCTTTATCTTCTATACCAGAGATTGTCATATGATGGCCTGCAGACTAGTTGTCAGTTTTTCTTTTAATACAGTTTAATGAAACACAGTCATACAAATTCATTTATGTATTGCTATGTCAGCTTTTGTGCTCCAATGACAGATTTTAATAGTTGTAACAGAGACCAACTGGCATGCAAAGTCTAAAATATTTACATTCATTCATTGAAGAAAATGTTTGCAAAACTCTGTTTAATCTATAATTTCTTGATAATGGGTGATCCTGACTACAAATAACATTCTCATTAAAAATATATAAGAATGGAATGATGAGATACTCTTAAAAACTTTCCCTCCTTTCCTCTGTCATTTCATTTTTTTCATGCAATTCATACTTTTCTATTATGTATGCATGATGTTGAATAGAATAATATTCAACATAACTCATTTGATATACTGCATTATCCCCCAAAATAGTGGTAAAAATCAACTAGCACCAGTGTGTATGTGTTTTAAATTTTGATTTCTTTGGTAAGGTTTTTAAAGCAATTAATAGAATTATTTTTGCTATTGTTCTACTATACTACCTGCTTTAAAGAATTTCTTTTCAGAATTTAAAAAATAATAATAAAATTCAAATATTATGTCTGAGGTAATTCCTTATTGATATTCTCTGTTTTTCTAATCTCAATTTATTTCTAAGGGCAACAGAAATGTCACAATTGATCAGAACTCATCCCGCGAAATGGCGGTGGAATAGACTGACGCATCTGGAGCTTTGTCACTGGGCAGAGAGAGAGAGAGCAGCTGAGAGTCGCACTGGGAGTGTTAATTGGCAAGTTAAGAGTCAGTTATCCTCCAGGAGAAGGTGGGTGACTGCTGGACGGGCCTCTCCTGACCAGGCAGCCCCACTGCCACGGGGTTTTTGTCAGCCGGAGCCACCAGCGCGAACACGGAGACCGCGCCATCTTGCAGAGGGAGGTGGATGTCTGCGGTGGTCTGAAAGCTGCGGCTGAAGCACCCACCGAATAGCCAGGGACCCAAACACCACTCTCCAATTGGCGCAGACACAAGGCAGATTCAGAGATCCACACGGCATATGGAAAAGTCAGAGTTCACCTGGGATAAGGTGAGGTCTCGTGGCCCTCAGAACAGAGACAGGCATACTGTGGGAATCGGGCTGCGGGAAAGCTGCCTCTGGAGAGGTCCTCGGAGGTGGGGCAGGGTGTGATCCCTAAGTGTGGAGGCGAACTCTCGGAGCTGTTGATAGAGGGAAGCTCTGGAAAACAACTCGTTTTTATCTGAGGCAGAGGAACAGCCTGGGAGTTATTACAGTGTCCTGGCTGCAAAATCCCCACAAACCAGTTTTGAGAACCACAGACTAGCAGGATCTGAGCACAGCCTACAGAGGTCCTGTGCTCTGTCTCAGAGGTCAATTCCAAAACACTGCCACCCAGTGTATGACGCACAAATTGACTCTCTCATAACCACAAAAGAATAAAGATATTAAAACACCAACAGTGGAACACAGGGAACTGCAATACCTTCCCTACTGAGAAACAGGAGTGCCAAGCAGAATAATAGTGGAAGTGAATGACCATTCTATTTTTTTTATTTTTCTTTTCTTCTTTTTTTAATTTTCATTTTTACGTATTTTAATTAAAAATATTTTTTTCTTTCCACCTCAATTGATTTTACCTTTTTAATTATTACTTTTTTGTTTTCAACTACTATTATTACTACTAGCATTTTACCTTTTTGGGAAAAAACAAGTATAATTTTGTTTTCTCTTTATTGTACTTCAGGATTGGAGTTCTACATTCTATTTTCATCTTTCCTTTAGCATAATTTTACGCCTTCTCAACTCTACCTTTATGCCAACACTTTCCTCCTAACTTTCCCCATTTTGTTGTCTTGTTTCTCTTCCCCTTTTCCAACTTTAGATTCTCCCTATTTTCTCTTTACCTGGCTACAATTTCATCCCACTTATATATCTAATTTCAAATCCCCTACTACAAACCTCCCTCTTCTTATCTTCACTAGCCAAAAACTTGTTTTTTCTCCATGTCCTTTTGTTGCTATTTGCCTGAACAGTGATTATATCGATTTTTTGTATTTTTTCATGAGATTGTTTTAGCTTATTCTACTTTTATTTTGCTTTTTGCTTATTTTGTTTTTTATGTCTCTTTTCCCTCGCCTCCTTCAATACCAGTTGTTATTTGTAGATAGGCAGGTATCACCAGAAAAGGAAGTAAACAAAATAGAAGCAGAAATAAGCCTGCCAGAGAAAGAGTTCAGAGAAATGCTCATAAGGTGGATGAAAAGAATGGAAGACAAATTTGACAATATGAGTAAGAGCCAAGAGGAAATGAAGAAGACACAAGAGGAAATGAAGAAGAAGCAAGAAGAAATAAAAAATGAAACCACTGCCTTAAAGAACACAATAGAAAGCATCAAAACTAGACTAGAAGAAGCAGAGGACTGCATCAGTGAGCTAGAAGACATGGAAGGAAAAAATACACAAGTACAGCAGCTTCAGGAAAAAAAAATTAAAAAGCAAAAGGAGAGCCTAAGGGAACTTTGGGATAACTTGAAACAAAACAACATCCACATAATTGGGGTTCCAGAAAGAGTGGAAACTGACCAAGGATAAGAGAACCTGTTTGAAGAAATAATGACAGAATATTTCCCCAATATAGGAAAGAAAAAAACCCACACAAATCCAAGAAGCTCACAGAATATCAAGCAAAATTAATCCCACAAAACCGACACCAAGGCACATTATAATTAAATTGGCAAACACCAATGACAAAGTAAGAACCTTAAAAGTGGCCAGAGAGAAACAGAATGTTACCTACAAAGGAACCCCCATATGACTAGCTACTGATTTTTAAACAGAAACTCATCAGGCCAGAAGGGAATGAAATGAAATATACAAAGTCATGCAAAGGAAGGGTCTGAATCCAAGAATACTGTACACTCCAAGGCTTTCAATCAAAATTGAAGGTGAAATCAGAAGCTTCACAGACAAAAAAGGACTAAGGGAATATATTACCACCAAACCAGCAATGCAAGAAATGTTAAAGGGTCTGCTGTAATAAAAAGAAATAGGAAGTGAAGAAGGAACTCTGGGGTAAAGACTAAAAATGGCGACAGATAAGTACCTACCAATAATAACTTTAAATGTAAACGGACTAAATGATCCAATCAAGAGACATAGGGTAATCGATTGGATAAGAAAACATGATCCACATAGCTTCTGTCTACAAGAAACCCACCTCAGGAAAAGAGATGCACACAGATTGAGGGTGAAGGGATGGAAGATGATATTTCAGGAAAATGGAAATGAAAAAAAGCTGGGGTTGCAATACTTATATCTGACAAATTAGATCTCAAAGTGAAGGACATAACCAGAGATTAAGAAGGCCACTTCATAATACTAAAGGGAACAATCCAACAAGAAGAAATAACTCTGGTAAACATATATGCACCCAATATAGGAGCACCTAAATACATAAAAAACTCTTGGAGCATATTAAGGGAGAGATTAACAGCAATGCAATCATAGTAGGAGACTTTAATTCCCCCCTGTCACCACTAGACAAATCCTCTAAACAAAAAATCAGCAAAGAATCATCAATCCTGAATGACTCACTAGACCAAAAGGAATTAATTGACATCTTCAGAACATTTCACCCCAAAGCCACAGACTATACATTCTACTCTAGTGCTCATGGCTCATTTTCAAAGATAGATCATATGTTGGGTCATAAGAAAAGTCTCTTCTAATTCAAGAAGATAGAAATCATATCATGCATTTTCTCAGACCACAGTGGCATAAAACTGGAAATCAACTGTAATAAAAACAATAGAAAGAAATCAAACACATGGAGACTAAACAGCATGCTATTAAACAACAACTGGGTATTTAGAGATATCAAGGAAGAAATAAAAAACATTATGGAAACAAATGACAATGACAACACAACAATACAAAATTTATGGGACACAGTAAAAGCCATCTTGAGAGGGAAGTTCATAGCCCTACAAGCCTACTGCAAAAAACAGGAAACAATGCTAATAAATTACCTAAATCTACAACTCTAAGAGCTAGAAGGAGAGCAACAAGAAAAGCCCAGCCTATGCAGAAGGAAGGAAATAGTGAAGATCAGAGCGGAGATAAACAACTTGGAGACCAAAGAAACAATTCAAAAGATCAACAAAAACAGGAGCTGTTTCTTTGAAAGGATAAACAAGATTGATGGACCTCTAGCCAGGCTCACCAAGAAGCAAAGAGAGAAGACCCAAATAAACAAAATCAAAAATGAAAGGGAGAAAAAAATAACAGACCCTGCGGAAATACAAAGGATTGTTATAAATTACTATGAACAACTCTATTCCAACAAATTGGACAACATGCAAGAAATGGACATTTTCCTAGAAAAATATAACCTTCCAAAACTCAAAGAGGAGGAATCTAAACATCTCAATAGTCCAATAACTATGGAAGAAATTGAAGCAGTCATCAAAAAGCTTCCATCAAATAAAAGCCCGGGACCAGATGGCTACACAGGAGAGTTTTACCAAACATTCAAGGAAGAATTAAAACCTATCCATCTCAGACTATTCAAAAACATTCAAGAAGAAGGAACACTTCGAAACACCTTCTATAAAGCCAGCATCACCCTAACAACAAAACCAGATAAAGTCAACACAATGAAAGAGAATTAGAAGCCAATATCTCTCCTGAACATAGATGCCAAAATCCTCAATAAAATTCTAGCATATCGGATGCAACAGTACATCAGAAAGATCATACACCATGACCAAGCAGGATTCATCCCAGGAATGCAGGGATGGTACAATATCTGCAAATCAGTAACCGTGATCATCACATAAACAAATTGAGAGATAAAAACCACGAAGTCATATCAATTGATGAAGAAAAAGCATTTGACAAAATCCAACACCCTTCCTTGATAAAAACTCTCACCAAAGTGGGAATAGAATGATCATACCTCATCCTCATAAAAGCCATATATCATAAACCCCCAGCTAACATCATACTCAATGGGCAAAAACTAAAACCATTTCCCCTAAGAACAGGAACAAGACAGGGATGCCCACTCTCACCTCTCCTGTTCAACTTAGTACTACAAGTATTAGCCATTGCAATTAGACAAGAAGAAGAAATTAAAGGCATCCAAATTGGAAAAGAAGAAGTGAAGTTGTCCTTATTTGCAGATGACCTGATATTGTACATAAAAAACCCAAAGGACTCCATTCCAAAAGTAATTGACTTAATTAATGAATTCAGCAATGTAGCAAGATACAAAATGAATGCTAAGAAGTCTGTGACATTTCTATACACTAATAGTGAAATTATGGAAAGAGAGACTACAAAAGCAATCCCATTTACCATCACACCAAAAAAATTAAGGTACGTAGGGATAAACCTAACTAAAGATGTAAAAGACCTATATGTAGAAAAATTACAGGTCACTGAAAAAAGAGATAGAGCAAGATGTTAACAGATGGAAGAGCATACCATGCTCATGGATTGGGAGAATCAACATCATTAAAATGTCCATACTACCCAAAGCAATTTATAGATTCAATGCACTATCCATTAAAATACCAACGACCTATGTCACAGACGTAGAAAGAATTCTTCATAGATTCATCTGGAACAAAAAAAGACCACGAATAGCCACAGCAATTGTGAGAAAGAAGAATAAAATAGGTGGGATCTCAATACCAGATTGCAAGCTATATTACAAAGTAACTGTTGTCAAAACAGCCTGGTACTGGCATAAGAACAGACATATAGACCAATGGAATGGAATAGAGAACTCAGATATTCACCCAAACCACTATGCTCAAATAATATTTGACAAAGTAGGCATGAACATACAATAGAGCCAAGATAGCCTCTTCAATAAATGTTGTTGGGAAAATTGGACAGATACATGCAAAAAAAATGAAACTGGACCACCAACTTACACCAAATACAAAAATAAACTCCAAATGGATACAGGACTTAAACATTAGAAGGGAAACCATAAAAATAGTAGAGGAGTCCACAGGCAGCACAATCTCACACATATGCCGAAAGAACTTCTTTACTGATACTCCTTCAAAGGCAATTGAAGCTTAAGAAAAAAATAAACAAATCTGACTACATCAAAATAAAAAACTTTTGCATAGCAAATAAACCATCAACAAACAACAAGAAAGCCCACTGTATGGGAGAACATATTTGCAAATGTTATCACTGATAAAGGTTTAATCTCCAAAATCTATAGCTAACTTATACAACTTAATAAAAGGAAGATAAACGATCCAAAAAAAAATGGGCAAGGGACCTAAATAGAACCTTTTCGAAAGACGACAGAAGGAAGGCCAAGAGACACATGAAAACATGTTCAAATCACTAATCATCCGAGAGATGGAAATCAAAATGACAATGCGATACCATCTTACACCAGTTAGAATGGCAATCATCAACAAATCAACAAACGACAAGTGTTGGCAAGGATGTGGAGAAAAAGGAACCCTTGTGCACTGTTGGTGGGAATGCAGACTGGTGCAGCCAGTGTGGAGAACAGTATGGAGTTTCCTCAAAAAACTAAAAATGGATCTCCCATTTGACCCTGTAATCCCACTCTTAGGAATTTATCCTAAGAAATCACAAACACCAATCAGAAAGGATTTATGCACCCCTATGTTCATAGCAGCACAATTTACAATAGCTACAATTTGGAAATAGCCTAGGTGCCCGTCAGCAGATGAGTGGATCAGAAAACTAACTATGGTACATCTACACAATGGAATTCTATGCTGCCATTAAAAAGAAGGAATTCTTACCATTTGCAGCAACCTGGATGGAACTGGAGAGCCTTATGCTTAGTGAAATAAGCCAGTCCATGAAGGAGAAGCTTCACATGATCTCACTCATTTGTGGATAATAAAGAACATTATAAACTGATGAACAAAAGGATAGATACAGAAGCAGTAAAGCTTCAAACAGACTGTGAAATTACAGCAGGAAGATTAAAGTTATGTGAGCTAGATATCAATCAAAGGACTTGTATGCATATAAGCATAACCAATGACCACAATCACTGGGGGGTTGGGGGTATGCCTTGGAGGGATATGGGGCAATGGGTAGATAAGTATAAAAAAATAATAAAATAAAAAAATTTAAAAAAAGAAGTCATCCTGAACTGAGAGGCTAATACCTAAATCCATCACTGGGTGGGTGAAAAATGCAAAATCAAACTGAAATGCAAGGATATAGGGGAAGGAACAGGGAAATCCCCTCATCAATCCCGTCATATAATTACTGACAACTCAAATAATGAGCTTACCTTAGCCCCATAAATCAGCTGATATGCAATTTATTAAGTGTCTGAAATGTGTGCTTGCCCGGAGATGTGCCAGGGGTGAGAGGTAGAAAGCAAAGGAGGCACCATGCTTCCATGTCTTCAGGAGGAAAGAAGGTGCTCTTGGGATAGTAAAGGGGCAGTCCAAGCTGAGCCACTGACACTCCTTGACCCAAGTCCCACCAGACTCCCCATGAAAAAAAAAATTAATAAATGTCACAATTATGTTACCCTAACACACTGATTCTTTTCTTTTTGCATATATTGGCTGCCTATATATGATTCATATGGTCTTTGGACTAAAATCACATTTATTGGTATGACCTATAAAATATTTCATAAAATGTTTATTTTTATATAATTCTGGTCTTCCCTTAGGAAGAATCAGATATCTTTCTGAAATAAATACAAGTTAAAAGAGAAATATAAATATAAACTACCAAACAAATAACTTATCTCTTTACTAAACCAGAAAAGAGAAAAGCTGGTAGTTAGAATTACAATACATATAAAACACTTGCACATAGTATTCTGGGATTTCTTTGAGTCTCAATTCTATAACTTGGCAGCTGTGACACCTAGGATACAATTCTTATTTGTAATATGGGGATAATAATAGATTATATTTCATAGCGTTTTAATGTATATTAAAAAGTAATTGCTCATAAAGCACTTAGCATAAGAGTACCCAGCACAGATGACCAACGACTCTGCCACTGGGTCCCACAGGACTCCTACTCTATAAGGCCACCCTATCAAGACTGGGAGAAATAGCAGATCTATATAATAAACAAACACAAACACAAAGAGGCAGCCAACATGGGGAGACAAAGAAACATTAACCAAATGACTCATAATCAAAATGACAGAGATTAAACACAAAGAGTGAATTTTAAAAGCAGCAAGATAAATTTATCAACAAAAAAGATCCTATAAGATTGTCAGCTGTTTTCTCAACAGAGACATTTCAGACCAGAAAGGATTGGCATGAAATAGTCAATGTGATAAAAAGAAAAGACCTCCAAACGCATTATTTTCTCCAAAAATAACTATCATTTAAAATTGAAGGAGAAATAAAGAACTTCCCAGTCAAGAAAAAGCTAAAGGAGTTCACTAGCACCAAACCAGTATTTCAATCAATGTTAAAGAACCTTCTTTAAGAAGAAGAAAGGAAAAAAACAACAACAGAGGAACATAGTTAAAAAGAAGGAAATGGCAATAAATATGCATATGTCAATAATCACTTTAAAAGTAAATGGCTTAAATTCTCAGAAGATACAGGGAAATTGAATAGAAAAGAAAACAAGACCCATATTTATGCTGTCTATGAAAGACCTACCTTAGAACAAAACATCCACACAAACTAAAAGTAAAAGGTATATAATGATATATTATTCAAATGGAATGAAAATAAATCTGTGATAGTATACTTACATCTGACAAAATAAACTTCAAAACAAAGTCTATATTAAAAGATAAAGAAGGCCCATGTGTAATAATAAAGAAATCAATCCAACAAAGGTATATAGCCCTTTCAAACATTTAAGCACCCAACATAGGAACACTTAAATATAGAGAACAAATTTGATGGACATAAAGAGTGATATCAAAAGTAATATAAACATTGTAAGGGGTTTTAATATCTCATTGACATAATGGATAAATCTTTAAGACAAAAAATTAAAGAAAAATAAAATAGTAGCCTTAAATGACATACTAGATGATACAGATTTTTTGATACCTAAGCAGCAGAATATACATTATCTTCAAGTGCATGTGAATCGTTTTTCTAAAATATACCACGTTAGGACATAAAAAATGTCTCAATTAATTTAAGAATATTGAAATCTTATTAAGCATCTTCTCTGACCATAATGTTATAAAACTAGAAATCAATTACAAGAAAATAAAAACTGAAGAGCACAAACCCATGGAGGCTAAATAACATGTTATTCAGTATTGAATGGATAACACTGAAATCAAGGAAGGATTTAAAAGATACTTTGAGACAAATAAAAATGAAACTGCATAACCCCAAATCTATGAGACACAGTGAAAATAGTCCTATGGGGGACATTCTTAACATTAAGAGCCTACCTCAAGAAACAGGAAAAAATCCCAAGTAAACACTCTAACCTTACACTGAAAAACTAGAAAAAGAACAGGAAAGTCTAAAATATGAAGAAAAAAGGAAATAAGTTACAGAACAGAAATAAGTGAAATAGAGTCTAAAAAACAAACAAACAATATAAAATATTATTGATTAAAGAATCAAAAATTGATTCCTTAAAAGATAAAAGACTGATAAAACTTTAATCAGACTAAGAAAAAAAGAGGACACAAATAAATAAAATCATAAAAAGAGAAGTAATAATTGAAACCACAGAAATAAGATTGTATTATGAACAAGTAAATCACTACAAATTGGACAATCTGGAAGAAATGGAAATAATAATAATAATGGAAATAATAAAAGCATAATATGCTAATGAGACTGGATGTGCTTCCGGACTTCCTTCCATCCTTCCAGACAAAGCCGAATCTATGAGGAAAGCCTGGGTACTGGGTACCAGAGGGAAGCTGGTGTTGGCAGCTGTGGGAAGGGAAGGTCTACTCTTGCATGAATTTCATGCATTGGACCTTTAGTAAAAACATATAATCTAAAACTGAGTCAAGAAGAAACAGAAAATCTGAATAGACAATTATAACTAATGAAATTTGAAACAGTAATCAAATATCTTTCAAATCCAAAAATCTTGGACCAGATGGCTTTGCAGGTGAATTTTACCAAACATCCAAAGATAAATGAATACCTGTCTCTTTCAAACTACTTCAAAAACATCCAGAAAGGAAAAGTTTCATGCTCATTTTATAAGGCCCACATTATTCAGATAAAGACACACTACAAAGACAATGAAGGCCCACATACCTCAGGAATATAAATGTAAAAATTCTCAACAAAATATTAGCATACCTAAAGCAGCAATACATTAAATAATCATACATGATGATCAAGTGAGATTCACTCCTGGAATGGAATATTGGTACAATATTCACAAATCAATTAATGTGATACACCACATTAACAAAATGAAGGTTAAAAATCATATGACCATTTAAAAAGATTTAAAAAAAAAAGCTTTTGACAAAATCCATCAGCCATTCAACATGTTACTGGAAGTCCTAGACACAGCAATCTGACAAGAAGAAGCAAAAGGCATTCAAGTTGAAAATGATAAGCCTGTCATTATTTATGGATGATATGATACTGTATGTAAAGAACCTTAAATATTTCACATACACTCATACACACACACACGCGCGCGCGTGCGCACGCACACACAAACTGAACTGATAAATAAGTTTAGTAACATAGCAGAATACAAAATAAATATCCAGAAATTGGTTGCATTTTTATATACCGATAAAGAACAAAAAATGGAAACTAAGAAAACAAACCAGTTTACAATTGCATCAAAGAAAATACATAGAATAAATTGAACTAAAGAGGTAAAAAATCTATACTTAGAAAATTGTAAGGCACTGAAGAAAGAAATTGAAGAAAATGGATACAAATAAAATCATATAGCCTGCTCATGGATAAGAATAATTACAGTGGTTACTATATCCATTCTACTCAAAGCAATTCATAGATTCAATGCAATTCCTATGAAAATACCAATTGAACATTTAAAGAATTAAAACAATCTACAACTTTATATGGAACCACAAAAGATCTTGAATAGCCACAATGTTAACAAAAAAGAAGAGCCAAGTTGGAAGAATCAAAGAATCACAGTACTTGATATCAAACTATACAAGTCCATAGTAATCTAAATGGCATAGTATTGGCATAAAAACAGTCAATTAGATCATTGGAACAAAATAGAGAGCCCAGAAATAAACTATGCCTACATAGTCAATTGATAATTGACCAAGGAAACAAGAACATACAATGGAGTAAAGACAGTCTATTCAATAAATGGTGGTGGGAAAATTGGACAAATATGTGCAAAAATATTAAAACTTGACGACCATCTTATACCAAATACAAATAATAGACTCAAACTGGATTAAAGACATAAATGTAATACTTCATACCATAGAAATCCTAGAAGAAAACGAGCAGTAAAATATCAGACATTTCTCTTAGAAATATTTTGTCTGATATATTTCCTCAGGAAAGGGAAATAAAATAAAAAGGAAAAAAAAATGAAACTATATCAAACTAAAAAGTTTCTGCACAGAAAAAAAAGATACCATCAATAAAATGAAAAACAACCTACTGTATGTGAGGACATACTTGTTAAGTATACATCTTATAAGGAGTTACTATCCAACATTTATAAAGAATTTATACAACTTAAACAAACAAAAAAAATCCCATTTAAAATGTGCAAAGGACTTTGATAGGCATTTATGCAAAGAGAACATACAGATGAACAATAGACATATGAAAATATTTTCAACATCAATAATCATCAGAGAAATTAAAAATAAAACCACAATAAGTTATCACCTTATATGTCATAATGACTTCATCAACAAATCAACAAACAAGAAATGTTGGTGAGAATGTGGAGAAAATGGAAATCTTGTACATTTTTGGTGGGATTGCAGATTGGTGCAGCCACTATGGAAAACAGTATGGAGTTTTCTCAAAATATTAAAAACAGTACTGTCTTATAGCCAGCTATTCCACTCAAGGTATATATCACCATAACATTAGTTTGAAATAATATATGTACTCCTATGTTCATTTCAGTGTTATTTACAATAGACAAGCTATGAAAGCAACCCAAGTATACCCATCAATAGGCAAATGGATAGCCTGGCTTGTGGTTCAGTGGTTGAGTATTGACCTATGAACCAGGAGGTCACAGTTCGATTCCAGTCAGAGAGGGCACATACCTAGGTTGTGGGTAAGTCCCCAGCATGAGAGTGCAGAAGAAAGCTGATCAATGATTATTTCTCATTGTTGATGTTTCTACCTCTCTCCCTCTCCATTCCTTCCTGAAATCAGGAAAATGTGTGTGTGTTTTTGTTTTTTTGTGTTTTTTTTTAATAAGCAAGGGGATAATAAAGCAGTGGTACATATATACAATGGTATATTACTTGGTTATAAAAATAAAAAATATATATATTTGTAGCAGTATGGATAGACCTTGGATACACTATGCTAAGTGAAATAAGCCAGTCAGAGAAAGACAAATGATATATGATTTCACTTATATCTGAAATCTAAAGACCATTATAAATGAGCAAACAAAACAGAAATAGACTCATAGTTACAAAGAACAAACTTATGCTTTCCATCTGGAACAGGTGGGGTTAGGGAAGGCAGTTGGGGCTTAGAGAGGGGAGACTGGATGGAAAAGATGAAGGGCTGAGAAGTACAGATTGATATTTACAAACTAATCAAGTATACACAAATATAGCATAGGAAGCAAGTCAATAATCCTATATAATAAAAGGCTAATATGCAAATCAACCAAACAACTGTACAAGTGGTCGCTATGACACTCACCGTCCACCAAGGGCAGACACAACACAGGAGCACTGCTCAGCCAGAAGCCCTGAGCCAGGCTCACTGTTGGCGAGTGCATTGGTGGCGGCAGGAGCCTCCTCTGCCTCTGCAGCAGTGTTAAGGATATTCCATGGGAAGTGGACCAAAACCATCAGTTGGACATCCCTTGAGGGCTCCTGGACTGTGAGAAGGTGCAGGCCAGGCTGAGGGACCCCTCAAGTGCAAGAATTTTGTGCACCGGGCCTCCAGTCCTATCTAATAAAATAATAATATGCAAATTTACCAACACTCCAACACACAAGATGGCTGCCCCCATGTGGTCAAAGAGCCTTCCCCCATGTGGACACAAGATGGCCACCACAAGATGGCCAGCAGGGGCAGGCAATTGGGAGGGACCAGGCTGGCAGAGCAGAGAAGTTGGGGATGACTTGGCCTGCGAGGAAGGGCTGTTGGGGGTTTCTGGGCCAGCAGGGAAGGGCAGTTGGGGGGACCAGACCTGCAGGGGAGGGTAGTTAGGCGTGACCAGGCCTGCAGGAGAGAGAAGTAGAGACAAACAGGCTGGCAGGGGAGCAGTTAGGCATAAATCAGGCTGGCAGGGGAGTAGTTAGGGGGTGATCAGGTTGTCAGGCAGAAGTGGTTAGGGGCAATCAGAAAGGCAAGCAGGTGAGCAGTTGGGAGCCAGCAGTCCTGGTTTGTGAAAGGGATGTCCAACTGCCCATTTAGGCCTGATCCTACTGGTATCGGGCCTAAATGGGCAGTTGGACATCCTTTGAGGTGTCCCAGATTGGAGGAGATGCAGGCTGGGCTGAGGGATAACACCCCCACACCTCTGTGCACGAATTTCATGCACCGGGCCTCTAGTATTGTAATAACTGTGTATGAGAACAGTTGGGTACTAGAATTATCAGGGGGGATACTGTAACATATATGGCTGCCTATTCACTATTCTGTATACTGTAAACTAATATGAAAGAATATTTCATGTAAACTATAAGTGGAACAATATATAAATACTTTACAGATAATTTTAAAAGCACTTACCTTAGAGCCTGTTATTTAACAAGTGTTCAATAATAAAAGCCCTATTAAAAGTTATAATATTATTTATTTGTAAGATTTTAATCCTATCTTATTTCTTTTAGGCTGCTATAGCAAAGCATAAATGGGTGACTTAGCAACAACAGAAATTTATTTCCATAGTTCTAGAGTTTGGAAATCTGATGTCCTGGTACTAGAATGGTCAGATTCTAGTGAGAACTTTCTCCCAGGTTTCAGATGGCTAACTTTTAGATATGTTCCCAAAATAATGAACATATAAAGAGACATTTCTGATCTGATTTTAATTTGCATTTTCTGATTATATTCAGTATTGATCATATTTTTATTTTGTTGCATATCTTTTTGAAAATCTTGTTCATTTATTTCAGTTAATGTATCAGTTTATATTTCTTTTAGTAATTCATAGATGTTTTAACATATATTTTGAATGTTAATTTTGGTTTCTTATATAGAATTTCAAATTATTAATTTTCTTTTAATTTTGACTATGACACTTTTTCTTCTACAGTAGAGTATATTGTGTTCGTTTTTCTTTCTTATGGTTTTTATATCTAGCTTAATATGACCTTCTTCATTTTAAAATATAATACTATTTCCCAATACTGGCTATGAATTTTAAATAACTCTAAAATTACTTTAAATTTACAGTACTAGAGGCCTGGTACATGAAATTCATCATGGGTAGGGTCCTGGCCTCTGCTTGCACCCGCCTTGACCTAGTGCTGCCCACTCACTGGCCCTGCCCCTCACTGCCACCACTGGTCACCATCTCTGGGGTGACTAGTGGGGAGATTGGGGCCCCCACTCACTCCCTTGGCCTGGCCACCACCTGCTCCACCATCCTGCCATATGCTGCTCTTGTCAGGGTCCATTGGGGCCGCCAGCACCTTCACAGCTGCCCACTGCCAGTGCCATGTCACTGATGCCTGTACTGCCCCCTGGTAGTCAGCACACCTCTAACTCCTGATTGATAGAACTCTGGTCCATGGGGACAATTTGCATATTAGCTTTTTATTATATAGGATTAAAGAGTAATAAAATTTTATAAATATTTTTTTTCAACTGGTTGATCACCTACTTGTGTCAATAATTTGTTTTTTCCTCCCATTGATTTGAATTTGTTTATTTAAAAGGATCTAATGATAGATCCTTTATTTAGTTCAATTGACTTAAAACAATACCACAATTTTATAGCTTTATTGGTGATCTTTATATTTATTGTCATGTATATTCATGAGCATTTTATTTTCCAGATGAACTTGAAAATCATCTCAAGTTACATAAGCACTCATTTAGAAATTTTCATTGGTATCATATTGAATTTATAAATATATGTTTGGACAATTCACTTTCCTTGTAATTTACTATTATAGAGTCTTCTTTGTCTTTTTCAGTAAAGTTTTGCCATTTTATTATATGCATTATAGCCATTTCTTGTTATATTTTTCCCTAGATGCTCATATTAGTTAGGATTTTAGGTTGCAAACAATAAAATTCCCTGGACAAAATAGGTAATAAGGACTCTTTCTAAGAATATTGTAGGCTCACAAATCACAACAGGAGCCTGGAAGATTGTTAATTGGCAATATCCAAAGTACTTTTGGAATGCTAAGAAAAAGTAAATACAATGACACTGACCCAACCAAGGAAAATCAAGCATGTTCTCTGCTGTTAAAATAAATCTAAATCAAATAATTCTTTCTTAACCTGAGTCATTAGCAAGATTCAAAACTCTAGAAAGTCAACAGGCTTTATATTACAAGGAATTGGGAGAGAGAAATGTATTTATTTATTTATTTTTTAAAATATATTTTATTGATTTTTTTTTTATAGACAAGAAGGGAGAGAGAGGAATAGAAAGTTAGAAACATCGATGAGAAAGAAACATTAATTCAGTTGCTTCCTGCACACTCCTCACTGGGGATGTGCCCACAACCAAGGTACATGTCCTTGACCAGATTTAAACCTGGGACCCTTCAGTCCACAAGCCAGCGTTCTATCCACTGAGCCAAATCCATCAGGTCAAGAAGTTTAAATGTTTTCAATTTCCATAATTGAAGTTAGAAACCTGGGATTATTTCCTATAAAACTACATTATATGGAGAAACATTTACACCTTAGATAAAATGAGGTTGTGAGCAGTAAATGGGAAATTCAGTAAATTCTTACTGTGTAAGAATTTAGGTAGGAAAATTGGACAATTTATTACTATAATATTAGCTGGGATATTGAAAAACTACTAAGTTTTATGTGGCCATCCAATATTTGCTTACTTCTCTTAATGTTTTTATTAATTCTAGGAAATTTTAACTTAATTCAATGTATTTTTTAGACAAGCTCACATGTTATTTAAATATCAATATAACTAATATAAATAATATAGATAACATAAATAATATAAATATAGAAATAAATGATATAGATGTACAATTTATCTCCATTTCTAATACTTCAACTTAATTTTTTTCTGAGACCATTTTTTTCTTTTACCGTTATTATTTTCCAAGTAATACTGCCATATTGTTTATAAAATTCAAGTCTATAATAATAAAAGCATAATATGCTAATTAGACCATACAGCCGAATGACCTTCTGGCCAACCTTCTGGATGAGCCAAGCCACTGCAGCAGCGAGGGACAAGCTCCTTACACGAATTTTCATGCATTGGACCTCCAGTAGTTCTTTCAGCTTCATATTCAAACGGATTTTCCCAAGCCCATTCTTATTGCCTTCCAATCACCTTTCTCCCTAATTATAATCAATTTGATTTTTAATCTAACTTTCTTAATATTTACATCTATATTTCTGGAAAGTATATTTTCAGAACTTCTGCTAAATTTTCAATTTGAGGTAGATATTAATAATTTCTCATTGTAGTAGCTGAGGCCTTAGCTGTCATATAATTTATTCCTTATTTCCCTACTCTTATTTTCCCAATATAGTTATAGTATAATTAGTTAAATTAGTATCAAGCTCTTACACTAATCTGCATAAGTGAATGCATTTTTTATCAATAAGGAAAAAGATGTAGAATATATATAATATATTACTCATATTCCTCTTCCTTAGAATTGATCATTATCTCATTGCTTTTATTTACATAATTATCTATTTATTCACTATTACTTTTTCCAAAAGCAGTAATTTTCTAACCACAAGTCATATTTTTTTGCAGTACCAAACACACCAAATAATATATCTGGTTCTTTTTAAAATTTTATTTCTGGTTCTCTCACCCTCAGCAATTTTCCTTTCTGTTCCATTCTGGACTGGTTGATCCTTAGGTCTGCTGCAGGGTTGTTATCCTGGAACTTTTAAAAATCATCCTTCTATATTTCAGGCCCATTTTTCTGAATTCCATTATCTCACTCTTGATTTACTTCTCACAGCATACTTTCTAAAACCTCCTAGGAAAGGGTATTTGGAAAATTAAATGTTAAAATCTTTATTATGGGATTGCTTTTTTACTCTCTCTTTCTGTAATTTCACTATTAGGGTATCAAATGCCACAGATTTCTTGGTTTTAATTTTATACCCTGCTACATTGCCAAATTCATTTATTAAGTCCATTTGTTTTGGGATGGAGTCCTTCGGTTTTTTTTTTTTTTTTATGTACAGTATCATGTCATCTGCAAATAAGGACAGCTTTACTTCTTCTTTTCCAATTTGGATGTTTTTTATTTCTTCTTGTTGTCTAACTGCAATAGCTAATACTTCCAGTACTATGTCGAACAGGAGAGGTGAGAGTGGGCATCCTTGTCTTGTTCCTATTCTTAGGGGAAATGGTTTTAGGTTTTGCCCATTGAGTATGATGTTAGCTGTGGGTTTATCATATATGGCTCTTATGATGTTGAGGTATGATCCTTCTATTCCCACCTTGCTGAAAATTTTTATCAAGAAAGGGTGGGAGGTTTTGTCAAATGCTTTTTATGCATCAATTGATATGACTATGTGATTTTTATCTCTCAATTTGTTTATGTGATGTATCACATTTATTGATTTGTGGATATTGTACCATCCTTGCATTTCTGGAATGAATCCTACTTGGTCATGGTGTATGATATTTCTGACATACTGCTGAATCCGATTTGCTAGAATTGTGTTGAGGATTTTGGCATCTATGTTCATGAGAGATATTGGCCTATAATTCTCTCCTTGTGTTGTCTTTATCTGGTTTTGGTATTAGGGTGATGTTGGCTTCATAGAAGGTATTTGGAAGTGGTCCTTATTTGACAAAGGAGGCATGAACATACAATGGATCCAAGATAGCCTCTTCAATAAATGGTGTTGGGAAAATTGGACAGATACATGCAAAAAAATGAAACTGGATCACCAACTTACACCAAATACAAAAATAAACTCAAAATGTATACAGATCTTAAACATTAGACGGGAAACCATAAAAATACTAGAGGAATCCACAGGCAGCACAATCTCAAACATATGCTGAAAGAACTTCTTCACTGATACTGTTCCAACGGCAATGGAAGCTAAAGAAGAAATAAACGAATGGGACTACATCAAAATATAAAGCTTTTGCACAGCAAAGGAAACCATCAACAAAACAACAAGAAAGCCCATTGTATGGGAGAATATATTTGCAAATATTATCACTGATAAAGGTTTAACCTCCAACATCTACAGCCAACTTATACAACTTAATAAAAGGAAAAGAAATGATCCAATCAAAAAATGGTCAATGGACCTAAATAGAACCTTTTCGAAAGACGACAGAAGGAAGGCCAAGAGACACATGAAAACATGTTCAAAGTCACTAATTATCCGAGAGATGCAAATCAAAACAACAATGTAATACCACCTTACACCTGTCAGAATAGCAATCATCAACAAATCAACAAAGGACAAGTGTTGGCGAGGATATGGAGAAAAAGGAATCCTTGGTGAGAATGCAGACTGGTGCAGCCACTGTGGAGAATAGTATTGCGTTTCCTCGAAAAACTAAAAATGGAACTCCCGTTTGACCCAGCAATTCTACTCTTAGGAATATATCCCAAGAAACTAGAAACATCAATCAGAAAGTATTTATGCAACCCTCTGTTCATAGCAGCACAATTTACAATAGCTACAATTTGGAAACAGCCTAGGTGCCTGTCAGCAGATGAGTGGATCAGAAAACTGTGGTACATCTACACAATGGAATTCTATGCTGCCATTAAAAAGAAGGAATTCTTACCATTTGCAGCAACCTGGATGGAACTGGAGAGCCTTATGCTAAGTGAAATAAGCCAGCCAATGAAGGAGAAGCTTCACATGATCTCACTCATTTGTGGATAATAAAGTACATTATAAACGGATGAACAAAAGGATAGATACAGAAGCAGTAAAGCATCAAACAGACTGTCAAATTACAGCAGGAAGATTAAGGAGAGGTGGAGTAGGTAAGAGATCAACTAAAGGACTTGTATGCATGCATATAAGCATAACCAATGAACACAAGATAGTGGGGGCTTGGGGTATGCCTGAGGGGGGATGCAATGGGAAGATATGTATATATGTAACACAATAACAAATGAAAAAATGTTTATTATGTAAGAATTTAAAAATGTTTCTAATATATTTTCTGATTATAATGGAATTGGAACTGGGTAGAAGAAGCAAAATTAAAATAATTCTCATTGTTTATAGAGGACATTGTTTCATTTTACTGTAGATCCAGATTGCTATTGAGCTAGCCAATGCAATTTTGATTCCCATTTCTATGATACAGTATGTCCAATTCCTGATCCCACCTCCATATGCTTTTAAAATATTCTCTTTCCCTACAAGATTTGAAATTACATGACAATATATACAGATAAAAATTTTATTCATTGGTCATTCTTTAAACTATAGAGATCTAATATATGCTTCTTCACTTCTAGGAGATTTTCTTGCTTTAAAAATTCCAAATATATATAATATATGTTAATTTTATAAAGAAACATACATTTTTATCTCCTCTTTTATACTCATTCTACTTCTCTTGGGTTTCTTAGCCACATCTAATAAGTTTTATCCAGCTCCACTGCCTCCCAACTTTGCTCCACAACCATCTTTCAGTAGATGTCATTGTATTTTAGTTTTGTCCTTTTCTTTGTCTGCTTCTATGACCTAAAGCTGGTGTGTCCTAAGAACTGATTTTGTTATTTTTTTGCCAAAATTCTTTCTCTTCTTAAAGAAAAATAACTGTTGTATCTGAGAATATATACAACCATCTTACTAAACTTTGGATCTCACAAGTAAACATGGATAAAGGGGAAAGAGGCTGCATTCTGCATTCATATTATTTGTATGTCTTTCATAACATAAAAAGTGTTTATATTTGTTTGACATGAATCTTGGTACTCTAAGAAATAATTAAAGTCCATTACCACAAAGTCATTTATTAATGTTTTCTTTACTTTTTTTTTTAGGAAAATGAATATGTTTTTTGATTAGATATTAGTAACAGTGTCTTTGGTTAAACAAAAAATTGACACATGTTGTCTGCATTTGGGGAGCTTTAAATATATATATTATAGAGAGGAAGGGGGAGGGAGAGAGGTAGAAACATCAAGGATGAGAGAGAATCATTGATTGATTGCCTCCTGCATGCCCCCTACCTAGGATTGAGCTAGGAACCCCAGCATGTGCCCTAATGGAATCGAACAGTAACCTTCTGGTTCATAGGTCGATGCTCAACCACTAAGCCACACCTTCCTCTAGAACAATGCCTGGCAGTTATCTGCACAGTAGAGATAATCAGGATTAAAAGTTACTCTTCTTGATTCTATGGAGTTTAGTCGGATAAAATGCCCACTAAAATAATCACAAAAACAGGTAAAATGTGTTAGTGTTTAGGAGGCATGTTACATGCTGCTGTCAATGTATGAAGTAGTTGGATTTAGTCTTGTCATTCATTCAAGAACTATTTTGAAGTTTGGCTAACTGCCAGGCATTGTTCTAGCTGCTGGAAATGCCACATGAACAAGCCAGACAGTTTATACCCTCATGAAAATTATCAACCAGCAGATGCTTTTAAGGTAATGTGTTGGTAGCATTTTTATTAAATAGGGGAGCCAAAATTCACATTTAGCTCAATCCGATGCTAAATTTTATCATCCACTATACATTCTACTTCACAAATGTTATCTGTATCTAGTTCATTGCTCATTTGTCTCTTCTGATGTTTGTTTATCTGCCCAGTTACAATAAAAGAAAAGCCAGATATGTTTTCTGAGTCATCCATGCAGAAATTGGTTGGAAACTAATCTAGTATCCTTACCTTGCATTTTAATTTGATTTAGGTATCTCCAAAAAGGAGGATACATCTTTGAAGGAAATGGCAGAGAAAATACTTGGTGTTATGATTCACAGCCATGGAAGTGCAATCTGTAGCTCCAATATTAACAATGGCAACAGCGATGGCATCAGTATGTTGTGGTTTTGACTCTGGTCTTTCTTTTTTTCTTACTATTTTCTGAATCTGATTGTCCCATCTTTCTGTTGACTGATTAAATCAACAACATTTTCCCCCTATTGCTTGTAACTAAGAGCCCATGCTAATTCAGTTTGAATTGTTTAATCAAGAGCACTGGACTTGCTTGACCAACAGAGGATTGGATGAAAATGGAATTAAATGATCATGTGCTTACTCAAAATTCTATCCATCTTCTTTACTGTAGGGAAAGGTAAACTAATAGGAATTAGAATATCCATCATGCTTTCACAACAGTTGTGATGATAAAGATAATTTACTTAAATATTTGGATTATTGAAACATAAATTGATTAGGCCAAAATGAATATCTATAAATATTTAGGCTCTAATTAATAGCATCTCAAAACACTTGGAAACAGGAATAAAATTGAGATATTTTAGTCTATTTCTAATAATTATCAACCTTTCGTTCTTACATTTTATTTTTTTTCAGATTTTTGTATGAACATAATTCTAAAAATATAAACTAAAAAATTCTGTCAAAACATGTAACCCTAATGACCACCAAATAACCAAGTACTGTGTGCATGTGTGCTTTTTTTCATTTTTTCAAATAGTTACTCTGATATCATATGCACAAAATATAAAGGAACAGTTTATCAAGGAATTTGTCAATTCTCAAAGTTGTTATTTTAATCAGAGAATTTCCTTACCATGGCTGTGTTTGTCCTTGGTGACAATGCTTTTTTTCCTTGTAATTAATGAGCAATTTCTGCTTCTCTGAGATTTTACTACCATTAATGTGCACAGACTATTTTTTCTTGTTGAAATTTATGTTTGTTCCAAGAGAAGTTTGTCAAATGGATGCATATCTAGCTAAGTAGAAATTTTCTGTGATATTTACTTATGATAGAAATTATTCATGAATCTATTGATTTAGTATATTTAATTATAGGACTACATTGACAGTTCTAAAAAGGAAAATGATTCATCTGTCCACATTTTTCATTCTGCCAATGTTTCAAAATTTTCAAGGATATTAGAGAAGTTGGCCATTGAGCATGTAGCTGTATTAATTAATACTAATACACAGTAACCACTATATATTAATTACTGAGTGTATAAACTTTATTCAATATATTTCATAATACTTGGAAATTTGATGATTGGCAAATGGATATGTAAGCATTTTTTAAAATTCTAAATAAATATTTATCTTTATAACTATCAACTAGTTCCTTCAGTGATTACTCAAACTTGAGAATAAATAAAGCATTTTATATCTATGAGAGCTTGTTACATGAATTCACAGTTGGGAAGAGCTAGTTCTGTCACCTCTGATTTTAAGTTGAGTGACCTTTCTAGTACATGACAGCATCTCACTATCAGTTGTTATACTCAGAATAAATGCTTGTTAAGCCAAACTCCCATATTTCAAGCCATTTTTATGATGGTATGGGCCATCAGGTAATATGAATTTGTTTGATAGTAAAGTGTCAAAAATATTGGTATTTAATAAAAGTGTGGTAAAAACATTTTGGAAGATGGAGGCATAGGGACATGCAGTACTCAGAACCTCTGACAACCACATCAAAATTGTAACTAAACTACAGAGCAGCCATCACTCAGAAATGCCTTAAATGTAGATGAACAGAAGTCCTATATGTAAGGTTATAAAAAAGAAGTCACATCAAAGCTGGTAGAAAGGGCAGAGATGCAGAGCATGCTGGTTCCATACCTATATGTGGTGGTTAAAAATAGGGAGGACTATCTCAGCTGTGAAGATCCTCTCTGAGGAGCCAAGGGTCCAAGACTAACACCAGCCCCACCAGCCCAAGATTCCAAAGCTGGAGAGACAAGTCTCATAACTTCTGGTTGTAAAAACCAATAGGGCCCTGGCTGAATAGCTCAGTCAGTTAGAACATTGTCCCATTATGCTAAGGTTGAGGGTTCAGTCCCTGCTCAGGTCACATGCAAGTATATACCAACCAGTGAATGCAGAAATGAGTGGAACAATGGGTCAAAATCAACAATTTAAAAACAAAACATGAAACAGTGGGGATTGTGCCTGAGTGAGACAGTAGCTTTCAAGTTCCTTGTGCTCCTCTTAAAGGACCTGTGCACAGACACATTTGGATTCACTCCCTCTG
This sequence comes from Lasiurus cinereus, assembly GCA_011751065.1. NCBI lineage: Eukaryota > Metazoa > Chordata > Mammalia > Chiroptera > Vespertilionidae > Lasiurus > Lasiurus cinereus. The sequence continues at coordinate 34,029,483 of JAAGEH010000005.1, read as the reverse complement.
AGCTGTAGTGCTGCAGCAGAAGCTTGAAAGGCACCAGGATCATATGGGGAGCAGCCAAGTAATTCAGAGAGAGCTGGAGGGACAGTTTCCTCCAGACAGAAGAATTGGTAGAGCCAACTGTTCCTTTTCTGAGCCCTCCCCCAACAGAGCCAACAGGCAGGTGCCATATCTGAGTCTCCATCAAGTTGGGTAACACCATTCACCCTTCCCTGGTTTTTCCTCACTTGCATGCCCACCCAAGCAATTTCCAATGGCTTTTCCATCCAATGGCCTGTATAAATTTATGTTGAGGACTTTCCTAAAACCTCTTAAACAAGCAGTGTTTGGCCTCTGGATTCCTTCTACCTCTTCCCTTTTATTTTAAATTTATTCTTATTGTTGAGAGTTTTACATTTGTCCCCCATTTTCCCTCCTTTGATTCCTTCCACTCAGTTACTGCCACACATCAGGCCTTCACCAGATTAATGTCAATGTCCATGGACTATGCATATATGCATGTAAGTTCTTTGGTTAATCTCTTCCTACCTCCTCGCCTTCACTTTTCTCCTTCTCTCTGAGATCTGTCAGTCTGTTACATGCTTCCATATCTCTGGAACTACATTGTACATCAGTTTATTTTGTTCATCAGTTTATTTTGTTTATTAGATTCCATATATAAGTAAGATCATGTGACACTTGCCTTTTTCTGACGGTCTTATTTCACTTAGAAGAATAGTCTCTAGTTTCATCCATGCTATTGACAAGGGTTTGAGGACCTTTTTTTTTTACAGCCGCATAGTATTCCATTCTGTAAATGTACCATAGCTTTTTTGTCCAATCATCTACTGATGGGCACTTAGGCTATTTCCAGATTGAGTCTGCAACCTGAGCATGTGCCCAACTGAGAATCAAACCACGACCTCCTGGTTCAAGGTCGACATTCAACCACTGAGCAACACCAGCTGGGCCCAAATCTTTCTTTATTCTCTTTCCACTGCTTAATGCTTTGTCTCTACTCTGGATCCCTACACTTTATTCTTCCTTGAAGTTCCCATTCAAAAAAATCCTTTCTTAAAGTACTTTCTACTTCCAAATAAGCACGTCACCCATTTATCCCTAATTATAGACATCTGCAGGAGGTTACAGCTAACAAGAGTTTTGTGAGCAATCTCTCTTTATTCCTTGTGTTTTACTGAGAGCCAAAATAGGCAAGGACTTCAGGTGTTGGTATCTACAGAGGCAGTCATTTTATGAGGCTGAAAACAACTAACATGATAGTGCTTCCTTTATGTTCATGGAGTAATTTTTGAGAGCCCAAGTAGCATTGAAGTAGAGTTTTAAAGGATAGCTCTTCATTTCAGAAAGATACAGGTTAGAAAATTCATTTTTATTAGCAATATTTTTTATTATTTTAATGATTATGAAATCACTAGATTGTTTCTGTAAAATGTTCAGGCCTAAATGGTTGCCATATCAAAGACCTTTATTTAATGACAATATTTCAAGAATCTGATGATCCTCAGAATATATTGTTTAGCTCTCCCAAGGTATCCATTCTAATTGTTTTGACTATTTTGAATTCCAGAGATTATAAGTAAGTCTTAAAATGTAACTTTATTAAAATTAAAGGAGATATTTCTATGTTTTCTTGGTTTTGGGATGCGAGGACATATATTCATTTGTTCAGCAAATAAATATTGATAAGCACCCACTTTTATTCCCTAATAGTCACATATTGTGGGAACTCAAGGAAGGTTTACTTTACCTGGGGAATCTCTGTTTCAATCATTTATTTTTTTATTTATCCTGTTATTGAGAAAGTAATATGTTCTTAAATAAAAATTTTAACATTACTTTCATGTAAAGTGATTTATAATCTTATTAAGATATATGAATTTTCCAAGACATGTGCTCATATTTGGCCCTGAAGAGTTTACTTCATTTTCTACTTACTGGAGTTTTTCTTATCTACAAAATAAGAGGGAATACATGGTATTGCTGCAGCTTTTTTTTTTCAACAAGCTTTAGTGAGCATTTACTTCTATGTTTTAGAATTGCTGGCCTCTGATATATAAATAAAAGTAATATTAGCTATCGTAGCTGCTACCCACTAGACTAGTGGGGGAAAATAATAACATGTAAGGTTTAAATAATGCTTTATTGATTATATATCTTACTAGTGCTATTTTATAGAGAAGATTGTCTTTCATGAGTCAAGTTATTTGCCAAAAGTTACATAGTGAGGCAATGGCAGAACTTACATTTAAACCAAGGACTTATGAGGCAGAGGCACCCCTGTTACAGATTTGATCTCATATTAAGGGTAAGTGAAAGCCTTGAGGAAATTAAAACCTGTCTCCTCTCTGGTTTTTAATTTAGAAATGTTTACTCAATGACAAATCCATTCTCAATAAACAATTATAGTCTTCAAATTATCTTCACTCATCTTTTCAATTTGATCTGAGTGTTTCACAGTTTTTTAGGTAAGGCAGAAACAGAATAAATATTGTACTACCCAAATACTCTGGAAAAGCATCAAAGAATTATGGGAAAATGCAGAGTTGACCATAAGGAGAGTCCAAAATCAAACAGGTAACCAGGCTTCATTATTAAATAATCAAAGGCCCTATGCACAAAATTAGTGTAAGGGGCTCAGCCCTCACAGCCCTGGCTTTGTCTGGAAGGTCATCTAGATGATTGTTCTACTGTTCCATCCAATTAGCATATTAGCTCTTTATTATATAGGACACATAATCCAATAATCTGCCGAATGCTTGTGAGTGAATGTTAACCTAATTTCCTACTTGCTACAAAAGATTTCTTTAAAAAAAAAATAGGTCTATGTCCATTTGGATCTTGCAGCACCAAAAGTGTCATTCACCTCTCAATGGTAATGACTGAGGGTTACATTAGAAACAATACAAATTTTAGTTTTGAAAACTTTATAACTAATATAAAGAGAAGTAAAACTGATTTAGGCCAGTAAATATGCCAGAAATAAATTAGAGTCAGTAGAGCTAACTAGCCTAAATTTAGAAAATGACAAATTTTAGCTCACTCTAAAAAATATTTCTAACAATTATAACTGATTGTGAATAGAATAAGCTGACTTTGAAGTAGTGAGGCTTTTATTATTGGATGTTTGAATAAATATATAGAAGTCCTGGCAGGTGTTACTAATTGGTTAGAGCATCAGCCAGTGCACTGAAGGGTCGCAGGTTTGATGTTTGATTCCTTGTCAAGAGCACATACCCAGGGAGAATCCAAGATGGCGGCATAGGTAAACACCTACACTGCTGCCTCGCACAACAATTTCAAAACTACAACTAAAAGACAGAACGGACATCATCCAGAACCACAGGAAAGCTGGCTGAGTGGAAGTTCTACAACTAGAGGGAAAGAGAGGGGCTCACAGAGACCCAGAGGAGCTGCAAAAAGCTGAGAGAGCGGTGCCGGAGTACCTGGCTGGCTTTCTCTGGCGGGAGGGAAACAGAGACTCCCAAGGGCATTGAACCCCTTATCTTATGACACTAAACCCCAGATCCAGCCGAAACTCATACGGGGGGAGTTTGGACTGTGAAAAGGGAGACGTGCACGGAAATTTAGGGGAGTTGCAAAGGATCAGAGGTCTGGTCGCGCACGGCACCACGCGGAGGACGGATTGCTGATTGTGCCGCTGGCTTTCGCGAGTGGGCGGGAGACAGACCCTCCCAACTGTGCCACTTCTGAGTCCACTGAGCCCCTGTTTTGGGCGAAACCCTGGGGACCTAGACTCGAGTGGTCCTGGTTCGCAGGGGAGCCGGAGGGGCAGCGGTTAGAGGCGCTGCGGGTGCGCGCGCACAAGGACCGCTCCAGCCATTACCCAGTCACGGGAGACTCAGGGGCCTTGGAGGGCGGGGCCGACTGGAAGGCAAGGCGGTCCCTTAAGCCCTGTGACTCCACCCATCCCAAGCTCAACCGAGGCTTCTGCAGCTGAATCCAGCACAGAAGTTTCCCCGGCACAGTGAAAATGCCGAGACAAGGGAAGGGATTACAAGCAAAAGAAATGGAGGAAAAAAAAACGACTGGATATAGAGTTCAAAACCACGCTTATAAGGTTTTGCAAGAATATGCTAGAAAAGATGGATAAATTTAGTGAGACCCAAGAGAAGATAATAAATACACTGACTGAAATGAAAACTATTATGCAGAGTACTAACAGCAGACTAGAGAAAGGCAAGGATCAAGTCAAAAATTTGAAATATAAAGAAGCAGAAAACATTCAACTGGAAAAGCAAGAAGAGAAAAGAATCCAAAAATGTGAAGATAATGTAAGGAGCCTCTGGGACAGCTTCAAGCGTACCAACATCAGAATTGTGGGGGTGCCAGAAGAAGAGAGAGAGCAAGATACTGAAAACCTGTTTAAAGAAATAATGACTGAAAACTTTCCACATCTGGTAAAAGAAATAGACTTACAAGTCGAGGAAGCACACAGAACCCCAAAGAAAAGGAACCCAAAGAGGACTACACCAAGACACATCATAATTAAAATGCCAAGAGCAAAAGACAAAGAGAGAATATTAAAAGCAGCAAGAGAAAAACAGTTTATTACCTACAAGGGAGCACCCATACGACTGTCAGCTGATTTCTCAACAGAAACGATGCAGGCCAGACGGGAGTGGCAAGAAATATTCAACGTGATGAACAACAAGAACCTACAACCAAGAATAATCTATCCAGCAAAGCTATCATTCAGAATTGAAGGGCAGATAAAGACCTTCACAGATAAGAAAAAGCTAAAGGAGTTCATCAACTCCAAACCAGTATTATATGAAATGCTGAAAGGTACCCTTTTAGAAGAGGAAGAAGAAAAAGGTAAAAGACAAAAAATTATGAACAACAAATACACATCTGTCAACAAGTGAATCTAAAAATTAAGTGAATTAAAAATCTGATCAACAGAATAAACTGGTGAATATAATAGAATCAGGAGCACAGAAAGGGAGTAGACTGATAATTCTCATGAGGACAAAAATCATAAAGCATCAAACAGACTGTGAAATTATAGCAGAAAGATTAAAGTTAGGTGAGGTAAATAAGTGATCAATCAAAGGACTTGTATGCATGCTTATAAACATAACCAATGATCACAGACACTGGGGGGTCGGGGTACGCCTGGGAGGGAGGGGGGGCAATGGGGAGATATGTATAAAAAATTAATAAAAATTAATTTTAAAAAAAGCACATACCCAATTGATCCCTGACCCAATTGGAGCATGTGATAGAGGCAACCAATTGATGTGCCTCTCACACATTGATGTTCCTCTCTCTCTCTCTCTCTCTCTCTCAAAATCAATGAAAAAATATCTCCTCAGGTGAGGATTAAAAACAAAAACAAAAACTATAGACAAAATGGTTTAGGTTGTGGCAGAGGCAGTCATTGTGTATGGTACTTGGTTGAAATAGATGATCTTGAATTCTCCTTCCATCCTACTTTTCTAACCCTCTACTTAAGTTCACTTTTTAAAAAGCTATATATTTTATTGATTTCAGAGAGGAAGAAAGAGAGATAGAAACATTTAATGAGAGAGAGTCATTGATCAGATGCCTCTTGCCTGTCCCCCAACTGCTGATTGAGCTGCAACCTAGGCATGACCTCCAGTTTCATAGCTCAATGCTCAACCTCTGAGCCACATTGGCTGGGCTTAGGTTAACTTTTGATCTTTCATCTTTCTTTAAAAAGCTGGTTGGTAATTTTGAAAGAAGAAGAAAGAAGCCAAAATTGCAAAGATAAAGATAGAAGGAGAAAGAGGGAGAGAGGAGTAAATCAGTAGAAAGAGATAGAAAATTAGGTAAGGGAATGCATAGTGCTAAGTCTAATGATTCTTGTTTTGTTGTTTTGTTTTCAAAGCAGGAATAGGCCAGTACAAAATTACAAACATCTGCTAAGTAAATTTTGGATGTGTTTAAGCAGCAAACTCTCAGTTTAAGTCTCCATAATGTTAGGAGACTTACACTCTTTCCATGATGCCAGCATGACTGCTGACCTTCAGTCTGACCCCTTATACATATACTTCTGCCACCATGGCCTACACAGAGCACAGTATGTGAGTAATGCTCCAGCACATATGGCTTGTTTATGAATAAAACTGCAAGCTTCTGTACACAATTGTGGCATGTTCCTCCCCTCTCCTGCTTTCAACTGTTCATTCACTCTCATTCTCCTGTTTTCTTCTGTCTTTTTCTGTTTAATGCAAGGTTTTCCATATCATTCTAAAATTTTTCAGAAAAAATTCTGCATTTTTTGGGAAAAATTTTATCATTGTCTAGAAAGTTGTCTAAGTTACATCACTTCTATACTTGACTTAGTATACTAACCCTTTACTTGAAAAAGACATGGTTAGATGACCTATCCTCATCACTCTTCAAATTAAAATCTTTCTATTTCTCAAAGGCTTACAGAAATTTGTGATCCTTTGCCTCATCCTACTCTAATGGGGATGCATACCAGACTTGCCCAAAACTCTTTGGGACAAGGAAAGTAAAGAAACTCTATTGTGAAGAAATTAATATATTGCCTGGCTGTTGTGGCTCAATGGTTGAGCAATGGCCGGTGAACCTGTCAGGGTACATGCCTGGGTTATGGGCTCAATTCCCAGTAGGGGGCATGCAGGATGAGCCAATCAGTGATTCTCACTGATGCTTCTAACTCTCTCCTCCATTCCTCTCTGAAATCAATAAAAATTAAAAATATGAATGTGTAAGGCATTGAGTCTAAGGGTATTGTGAAATAAATAAAAGAGCATTCACACTTCTACTAGACTTTGCATTCACATCAGTTGACTCATCATTTTTTGTTGCAAATTGTTAAAAATAGTATACCTAACACACACAAATACTGAACGCACATAAGCACCATGCTGTGGGTGGATTCTATTGTTCATCCTAAAGTTTACACAGGGGTTTTAGAATGCTCCTTTTTATATTGCAGGCAACATAATAAACTATTTCAGCAATATTCCTGAAATTATTATATTACTGCTTTTGGCTTTTTTTTAACGTTTTCTTATTGGAAAATAAGAGCTAAGATCTTTCTTCAGAGATTATAACATGTTTTTAAAATTGCTCTGGTATGTTGCTGGAACCATAGGACAAAACACTTTCTCTGAAATTTGGTATTTTGCTAATAAAATACAAGATTAGCAAACATGTCTAAACTGCTAACATATTACATTGGAAGCAAACACTCTTACAGGTTTTATTTTTAAAACCAGAATTGGAATTTTGTTTCTCTTTTCTGGTGCTTTTTCCAATTTGATAAAAAAATCTCAACTATTTTAAAGATGATAAGTAATACAATTTTACCACATACTTCTGGTATGTCTATATTAATATTAATATACATATTTGATTTAATGACAAGACAATTAAAAGATTTACATTTTATCAAAATAAAATTTCCAATCCACCAGAAAGTTTTAACAATTCTAAATTTGTATGCATCAAATAATTAGATTCAAAATGCATAAGACTAAAAGAACTAAAGAAAAACTTTAAAAATGAAGAATCATATTAGAAGCTATCTTAGAACATGAAGAAAATGAATCAAGGTTAAAAAAAAAAGAAAGACAGCACTCATAAATGTTGACATGGTAAAATAAATAGAATACTGTATCAAATAACTGAATAACATTATTTTTAAGTATATATAAAATATATTCTAAATAGGGACTAAGAAAGTCATAACACATTTTATAGGGTTGAAACTCTTCAGAGTATGTTCTTGTCCTACAGTTAAGTTATACAAAAAGGCAAAGGCAGTACAAGAAAGGTTACTTGTAAAGGTTCAAATACGTATAATTAAGCAATAAACTTCTAAATAACGCATTAATCAAGGCAGATATTAAGTGATAAACTTGTCTGATGCTGTTAACCTGTTCATAGTAGGAAATGTCTAGGTTTAAAAGTTTCTAATAGACCAAAATAAAAACTTTAATATTAGTGGTGAATGTGTACATCTCATAAAGCTAGAAAAATAACAGGAAATTAAATGTAAGTAAATCAACAGAGAAGAAACAAAATAAAGGCAGAAGTCAATGAAATAGACAATAGAGGCAATTAACAAAGCCCAAAGCTGTTTTTTTGAAAACACTAACATAATAAACATAGAAATGTATAGGGGGAGTTCTCCTGCAGAGGACTTTTGCCTAGCTGTAGAAAATGTGGTAAGAAGAAAGCATTCTCCTTTATGGTCTGCTCAAATGTAGAGAACTATCTGCCCTAAATTATAATTTTCTAGAGCAACCCATATCTGATCAAGGCAGCATATAAAATCTCCACAATTTCAGCCTCATATGGGGGTAACTTGGGAAATGCCTTAATGCTTCCTGCCATGTTGATCAAGGTTTTGACAAGCTAACATCATAATGTTGATCCTTAATAAACTATGAGTGTTTGTACTGGAAATGGTTCAAGAAAGCAGGTGAGAAGATGAATAATTTTTGAAGTTAGGTTTTGAAGTTATATCATTTACCACTTGTCTGACAACCAATATCCCAAAGCTGGTAGGTGGAGCAAAGACAAACCTGCCAAAGGTGGTTGTACAGTTGTTAAATCTTTCATTGATAGTGGATCCAGAGGGTATTCTGGAAAAAGGGGAACATTAGTTAATCCTAAGTATTAGGTCTTTGAAATGTACAGAGGAATGACATAATTGCCTGGATATTGCCAAACACCACTGATGTTCCACAGAAAGGCAATGAAAAGCTGAAGGAAGTACTGGGCAATTGAATTCCAGGTGTAAAAACCTTTCCTGCAGTGAGAGTAGAAAAAGCCAAGGATTGGCTCTCAGTCAGACTGGTCTGGAGATACTTCTGGCAGTAACATCACTATGGCAGCCCAAGGAGAACCCCAAGTTCAATTCAAACTTGTATTGTTTCATGATGGTAAGGCTGGGAAAGCAACATTCATGAAATATCATCTGACTCACCAGATGATAAGTATGTAGCCACTCTGGGTGTTGAGGTTCCTCCCATCATGTTCGAATAGAGGACCTATTAACTTCAATGTGTAGGATACAGCGGGCTAAGTTCAGAAGATTGAAAGACAGCTATTATATCCAAGCCCAGTGTGCCATTATAATGCCACTTCCAGAGTTACTTAAAAGAATGATCTAACTGGCATAGAAATCCAGTACGAGTGTGGGAAAACATAGCCATCACGTTGTGTGGCTACAAAGTGGATATTAAGGATAGGAAAGTTAAGGCTAAATCAATGATCTTCCACCAGAAGAAGAATCTTTGGTACTATGGCATTTCTGACAAAAGTAACTACCACTTTGAAAAGCCCTTCTCTGGCTTGCTGGAAAACTAATTGGATAACCTACCTGGAAGTTTGTGGCCATGCTTGCTCTTTCCCTGCCAGAGGTTGTCCTGGACCCAGCTCTGACAGCACAGTATGAGAGCAACCCAGAGGTTGCTCAGACCACAGCTTTACTGGGTGAGGGTGACGGCCTGAGATAAAGGGAAGCTGCAGTCCGGAGTCAGAATTCTAGTTCATAGGCAACTGTCCTGTGATGTCAGTGCAGAGAACATCTTTTGCTTGATCTTTGGGATGCTAAAAGAGATGAATGGACTTTGGAATGAATGTGACATATTTATTTGGGAACATAGTTGTTTCCTTATCGAGTGCCAAACATAAAACTGCTAGTCACATCACAATATTCAGAGGTAAAACCTTGCTTGTTACTGTTATTCTCATTCCTTTCTCCTTCAGAATCAAGTTGTATTTCAGAAAAAAAGAAAGAGAAAAATAGGACAGTTACTTGGGTTAATCAATAAGTAAAACAAACAACAACAAAAACTGTATTATTTAAACATTTCAAGGACTATTAGACAACTGTATGCATTGATATGGATCCCTGGATACTTAAAATATTATAAGGAATTGGGTCATATGGGACCATGTGATTTTATATATATATTGGCAAAGTTCTAGTTTATAATGGATCTCTTGAGTCTGTAAATTAATCCAATGCTCATTTTTTCTGTTTCCCAATGTATAATTAAAATACTTGGCAATTGGTACAATTTGTACTACGATTCTTTAGACTTTGGGGTAAGAGTTATCGGATGGGGGAAGACCAAGAAAAAGTCTTCATAACTACTTCATTCCTCAGACAGGGCAGTAACTAAAACACAATACCATACTCCTTGTGGTATTGCATCTGCCTTATGGTGAGTTTGTCCTTTTTAAAGTTCATTATGCTCCCCTCCTCCCCATGTTCCAGGATCTCAAAGTAATTCATCTAGTCTATTTCAACATAATCCTTAAAGGATTTTAAGGAAGTCTTACCTCTCTTTATACTACAACTAGAATGATCATTCTAATACAAATCCAATCATGTAATTTCTTTTTTGAAAAATCCATAAATGCTTTACTCTTCAATTAAGTCAAAACTGTATAACCTGGGATGAGGGTTAGTAAAGGGTTAAGGGTGTGAAATATATGGTTACAGAAGACTTGACTTTGGAAGATGAATACACAATGCAATATATACAGAAGATTTATCATAGAATTGTATACTTGAAACCTATATAATTTTATTAATCAATGTCATTCCAATAAATTTAATAAAAATAAATTTATAACCTGGCATATGTCAATGCATATACTTTTGAGGCTTCTCCAAAAACTTCTTGTACTATCACAGCACCCTCTTTCATATATTTATAAACCCACAGTTTAAGCTTGAGTTTATCTTGTCTATTTCCTTCAGCTTTCCTGCCCACAGTAAATTATATTCAGAGGCAAGTGACTATGTCTTATTTTCTTTCTTCCTAGTCACTTATTTAGTGATTCATGCATATATTTGCATTAGGGATGCGGGATTGGCTCATTGTCTTTTGCAGAATTTATTTGCTTTTATAATTAATTTTAGCCTAGGCTAGCATTAAAATTTGTTGTCATTCCCAAGGGCATAAAAGTGCCAGTAAATGATGTCAGAGATAATTTTCTCTGAGCAGAAAATGCAATAATCCTGCAGTTAAAAATTCCATGCATATACTGTAGAGTTGGCTATCATAGAAATGCTGATCAGTAATAAAGAGGCATCCTGACTTTGCTTTTCTGTGCAAATGAAGTTGCCCATAAATTCTTGCCAAGTCAGCATTCAGAGGAAATGTACATAGTCCTCCTCTAATTTCTAAGCACAGAGATTGGGAAAATAATAATTTACCCCTCACAAATTTCTGGAAGAATCATATATTAGAAATGGAAGGATTTTCAATATCATTCTTATTTGACCCTGTCATTTATAGCTCAGCAAAGTTAATCTATAGAGAGAGAGACATCCATGTGAGAAATAAACATTGATCAATTTGGATAAATTAGGTATATGCCCTGATTGGTGCACAGGATAACTCTCCAAAAGATTGAGCAACCTAATCAGGGCCATAGTGCTGATCTTACTTTGAGATATAGTAACCACCAGCAATTTGCTCCACACAATTGTAATGAGCAAAATCCTAAGAATCTACAATTTATTTATTTATTTTTAGTACCTACTGATTTAAAAATATATATATATATATTTTCTCTTTGTCTATTTAAAACTATGGCTTCCATCCCCTTCCCATCCTAGCATAAGATGGCAAGTTTGCTGCCCAGAAAATCTGAGGACACCAGGAAGTGCAGCAGGAAAGAAGTATCTGGAAGGTTATAAGCAAGAATAGAAGAGAGGAAAATAGAAAAAAAAAAAAAAAAGGTCATTTTCACTAATGATGAGCCACTGCACCAGCTCTGGAATCCCTATTTTGAAATATCTTGTATATTCAAAATCATTAAACGTATTTAATGCTTGACCTACTATTTTCTTTCATTTCTAAACTTCCAGAAACACTTCCAACCAGTTTTGTATTATCCTACTTGGGAACATAAAGGACTGGTTTCTTAGGAAAGCACAATAAAAAAATACTCTGTGCTTCGCCTCCTCTCCCTCTCTTCTTCCCACTGAAACCCCTGGTAACCACTTATCTTGTTACCATGCCCACAGTTTTGCCTTTTCCAGAATGTAATGTAGTTGGTATCATACAGTGTTTAGCCTCCTCATATTGGCTTCTCTCACTTAGTACTCTGCATTTAAACTGCCTTCATGGCTTTTTATGACATGATAGCTCCTTTCTTTTTGGTGTTTAATAATATCCCACTGCTTCATCCTACTGGAGGCTTCATCTCTGATGGAAGGAACTGCAAAGTGACATTGCAAAATTCATGGATATAAACAAGAAAATAACTGGGATCATATTCTTTGAATATATATTTAGCCCAGCACAGCCAATTTATCTCTTCATATCATTGCTTTGTGTTTTCTAAGACAAATAATATACAATAAGATGTTTAGAAAGAATATAATTTTACTATAACTGGTTTGGCTTATGGATAGAGCATTGGTGTGCAGAATGAAAGGTCCCAGGTTCAATTCCGGTCAAGAGCATGTACCTTAGCTGCGGGTACATCCCCAGTGGAGGTGTGGAGGAAGCAGCTGATCAATGTGTCTCTCTCATCAATGTTTCTAACTCTTTATTCCTCTCCCTTCCTCTCTGTAAAAAAAATCAATAAAATATATTAAAAATATAATTTTATAAGTGTAAACATGTTGTATACTTATAAAACCATCACCACAATCATAATATCAAATATATCATCTTCAAAAGTTTTGTTTTGTCCCTTAGAATCCCTTTCTTCCTCCACACTTTATCACTCACATCAACTCCCAGGTTACCACTGATCCATTTTCTATAACTGTGGATTAGTTTGTATTTTCTATAATTTTATATAAATTTAACCATTCATATATATTCATTTTTTGCTTATTTCAATCAGCACAGTTATTTTGAAATTAATATTATTTCTTATTTCATTGTTGGTTTTTTTGTTGGTTTTATGTTTTTGTTTTTTTGTTTTACTTAGGCTGAGCAGTAGTTCATTTTTCTATCATTTTTTCATTCATTCATTTATCTGTTGATAAAAATCTGGGTTGTGTTCAAATGTGCTCATATATTGTTATGAACAAACTTTTCTATGGACATATTATTTTACTTATCTGTGCAAATGCTTATGAGTGGTGGATGGCTCCACATCTTTCTCAATACTTGGCTGAGTCAGTAGTTTTAAGTGAAAACATATCTAATTGTTTGGTGTGTAGACATATTTCATTATGGTCTATATTTCCTTAGTGATCAATAACTTGAGCATCTTTTTCTGTGGTTATATAGCATCCACATATTTCTCTTCCCAAACCACAGAAATTTATTTCTCACAATTCTGGAGGTTGGAAAAGTCCAATATTAAGGTGCTGGCAAGATAGGCTTTATTCTCAGGCCTCTTCTCTTGACATGTAGGCAGTTGCCATCTTCCTGTGTATTCATATGAACTCTTGTTTGTGGGACAGGGGAGCAAGAGAGTGAGTTCATCCATCCATGTTTTGTGCAGCGTCTGTTAAAAATTTTTGCCCAAGATTTAATGTGCTTTTTGTTTCTTGTTTTGAAAGTTTTATATTCCAGATATGTCTTTTGCTGACTATATGGATTACAGATATTTTCTAAGTCTGTACCTTGTTTTTTGTTTTGTTTTTGTTTTTACCTATTATAAGTGTCTCTTGATGAGCAAATGTACTTGATTTTGACCACATATGAATTATCATTATTTTTCTTTTGTATATTTGTGCTTTTGTTTTTTTGGTGTGTTTTTTTCTCTTCATATTATGTTTTTTAAAATTTCTTTATTGATTAAGGTATTACATATGTGTCCTTATGTCCTCATTATCCCCCCACCCCACTCATGCCCTCACGCCCCTGTTGTCTGTGTCCATTGGTTAGACTTATATGCATGCATACAAGTTCTTTGGTTGATCTCTCTCCCTTACCCCCACCCTCTCCTTCCTTCACTCTGAGGTTTTATAGTCTGATCAATGTTTCTCTGTCTCTGGATCTGTTTTTCTTCATCAGTTTATATATTATTTTTATTATAATATATTTTTTTGGTTAATTCTCATCCAAGGATATTTTTCCATTGATTTTTACAGGTAGTGGAAGGAAGTGGGAAAGACAGAGAGAAACATTGATGTGAGAGAGACATATCAATTGATTGCCTTTTGCAACTAATAGCCCTAGCAGGTTTGTGTCAGTGAGAGAGACATAACAATTGGTTGCCTTTTTGCAACCAATAGCCTTAGCAGGTTTGGGTCAGTGTATAGAATGCTAGGGATATTTATTTTTATTTTTTATGTAAGAGATCCTTCCTAACCCAAAATAACAATGAATGTCTCCTTTCCTCTTCTAGGAATTTTAATAGTTTTAAGTTTACTTTTAAGTCTCTGGACCATTTATTAATTTTTTTTAGAGAGAGAGGAAAAGAGAGGGAGATAGAAACATTAATAAGAGAGAGAAACTGGTCAACTGCCTCCTGCATACCTCCTTCTGGGGATCAACCCCACAATCCAGGCATGTGCCTGACCAGGAATTGAACCTGTGACCTCTTGTTTCCTGGGTTAACAATCAACCACTGAGCAACACTAGCCTAGTGTTTTTGATGCATTTTGAGTTAATTTTTTACATGATGTGAAATATGGATTAAATTTTATTATTCTTTGCCAAGATGCTATCCAATTGTTCCAGTATGATTTTTTGAAAAGACTATTCTTTCTCCTCTGAATTATCTTTGCACTGTTGTTGAAAATCAATTTCTGGATTCTTTAATCTGTTCCATTAATCTATTTATCTATGTTGATGCCAAGTTACATTATCTTGATTACTATAGCTTTTATAATCTGTATTAAAGTCAGTATTGTATAATCATTCAACTATGTTTTTTTTCAAATTTATTTAACTTTTATAAAACCTTCCAATTTTCATATAAAAACTTAGAATTATGTTTCCAAGTTCCATAAAAAGCCTGCTGAGTTTTTAACTAAAATTGGATTGACTATAGATTAATTAGTGAAGAATTAATATTTTAAAAATATTGTGTCTTCTATCTATGAACATGCATTGACTGTCTATCCATTTGTTTTTGTCTGCTTTAATTACTCTCATGGATACGTAATAGTTTTCAATGTCAAGGCCTACATGACTTTTACTACAATTATCCATACATACTTTACATATTTTTATATTATAACAAATCCTATTTTAAAATTTCTGATTGTTTATGTATAGCATATGTAAATGCAATTTATTTATTCATGTTGACCTTACATCTTACAAATATTCTAAACTTAATTATTCATTCTAATAGCTATTTTTTCTGTAGATGACAATGGGTTTTCTATATAGATGCTTATGTTGTCTCCATAGAGAGTTTAACTTCTTTCTTTCTAATCTTAATATAATATATTTATTTCTTTATTTGCCACCATGCATTGACTAGGACTTCTAGTACATTGTTGAGTAGAAGTAGTGAGATTTTCTTGCTTCTGATCTTAGAATAAAAACAATTATTAATATCATGCAGGTTTTTTAAGATTTTTTGTCTTTTTCTCAAATACCAAGAGTGTTCTTTTTTTTAATCAGGAATGTATATTGTATTTCATCAGGCAATTTTTTTGTATTTACTAGTAATGAGATTATCTTATGGCATTTTTTATTAATCTAAGGTTAAATTATTAATAAAAATTAAATGTTAAAGCAGACTTGCATTTTCTGGGATAACCTCTACCTGATAATGTTGCATTGTTCCTTTTATATATTGTTGGAATCCATGTGCTTATTAAATCTATGTTCATGAGAAATAATGGTCTCTAGTTTTCTTGTGGAGTTTGTTTCTGGTTTTGTTCAGGATAATTCTGTCATCACTAAGATAATAGGAAAATATTTCTTCCTCTTTACTTTTAGAAGTCTTTTGAGAACTGGCAATACTTATATCAATTATTTAAAGCAGGGTGTTGAAATCTCCAATTATAATTGAGGATCTTTCTATTGCTTCTTGCAGTTCTATCTACTTTTGTTTCATAAATTTTGAAGGATTGTTACTACATGTAGATGTGTTTAGATGTGTTAAAGCTTCTTGATGAATTGACCCTTCTGTCTGGTGTGAACAAGCAATATTACTGGCTCTTTATGAACTACAATAGTTGTTCTCCCTAATTCTTCCACATATTTTTTTTTTTCCTAAGCTACAGGAAGATTCCTACAGAAATGCACAGATCAGTTTTCTACTCAAAACTTGAGCCATACCTTCTGCATACATCAGAGATTTCATTCCCTGCAACTTTTTACTCTTTGGTAATGGCTCTGTGACCCCTCATTGCTTTGGCCTCTGATCTCACAACTGTCTCCTCAACTCAATCAGAATGTTACACTCTGGCATCGGTTATTCTGGTTCACCAAGGTTAGAAACTATATTTATACTTGAAAAAAGTCATGTTAATTTATATTGAGACCTGGAATCTCATTTGAAATTATCTTTATTTAAGAAAATACATCATAATTCTGTAACAATATAAAATACAATGGTAGAAAAAATAAAATTATAAATAACATAGGAAATGTGAATACCACTATTGAACTAATTTGTCTTTTTTATGTCAAAGAAATAAAGTTTCTACAGGCATTTTAAAACATAACTACTCTTGCAATGTGATGCATTGTCACCATGTTTAAAGAGAAGCAGGTATAATAATTTGTGATTGTTAAAGATGCATATGCTTTAAATAGAAGAGAGCTAAAGAATATTATGTTTTTGTTATTGCTTTCAAAAAGTTTGTGGGTCAGTTTAGTTCAGATAAATCCTTCAAACATCTGTCTCATCCTGCTCTATTTCTTCCCTTTTTTCCTTATCAACTTTTGTCTTCTCATATTCTAAGTGTTTCCTGACCTCACTTTTATTTTCCAATAATTATTAGGCTTTCAATAAGGACCGAACATGTATGTGAAGGCCAGATTTCTGGTGAAGTTTTCTCTCTGTAGACTTTTCAATTAAAGTTCCACAATGTTCTGGTTTTATGGAGTCATTAAAATTTCCTAATGTTTCAACTTTTAATATATCTCCACTCATACGTCTACTTTTTGTAACTTCCCACAACCTCTTGATATTTAAAAAATGAGGAAACTACATCATTTCTCATTTCTGCCTAAGATGACCTCAAATAAGATATGTCTATAAATATTTTGATGGACACATATAGACATTTATTCCAAATTAAATGAATGGTCTTTTTCAGATTTTATATCTAATTATAAACTATAAAGGATACTTTCTATTTGATTAATTGTAAAGATAGAATTCGTAAAAACAATTAAGTTGTCATGAACATAAGCTTTTATATCTTAAAATAATAGAAATAAGTTCTATATTCAAAATATCTTAAAATGATGTCTGCAAAGCACTATCTCAGAAAAGCAACTTTTCTAAATACCTTGACATAGGATACAGACAGGTAACCAGAGTGGCATTGATGTCTCTTTGCTGCTGTTGAAGTTACTCTTGAATATGTTGATTATTTTCTCATCAAAAAGAGGTATCTTTTAGATACATTTCAATGATGAGCAACAGCAAGACAAACATCATAACATTAACTCAACTGTTTTAATGAGATTAAATAAATAACTGTGTTCACTATAACCTAGTTAAGTCTAGAATATGTTATCCTACATAAAATACAGGCAAGATGTAAGGGGTGGGTGTGATAAAAAAAAGATTCTAATAGAGTTTCTTGGAAAATAATAGCTTGGGTCTGAACAAAGAGAATCTTGTCGAAAATATATTTAGAATCACGTTATCCTATTGTTAGAGCCCTTTCAGGACATTTTATGGTATTTTCTACAAGCACCAGTCTATGGTTACTTGTGTTGATTCTCTATTTCTTTCTTAGTACCATGTAGGATAGATAACTAGCACATCTCCTAGTACCCTGGTAAAAGACAATATAGACAACAGAAACATGGTATGGTATTGCTCAAACTTATTTTTTGTGAAACAAAAAGACTGTTATAGAATATTCAAACCCTTAGAAGAGTATGTCAAATAAAGAAATGGGGAGGAAGATGATTTCAAGGATATTCTGTACATAAACAATATTAGCATATTGTTGCACTGTTGTATACATATTAAGAATGTTAAGTATACTAATTCATTGATGGGGAAGGAAATATTCTAAATATGTTTACCTCTTACATTACTCTTCTACATAGTCCAGGAGACACAGCTCACTGATCCTGGAGATGGACTTCCAAAGGGAAAGCAGTGTATTTCTTGGTGGGTCAGTAGATGGCAGTATGTCTGAATCTAGTCTTGTAGTAAGGGAAAGCTTTTTAGCATTTTCCAAGAAAATTAAGGTTTTGAAAGCTGTGAGGCAACATGGGCCTGGTGCATGGGCCAAGAGATTTGATCTTTATTTCTGGCTCAACTCCTGAATAGCTCTATGTGAACACTTGACTTTTGTGTTTCTTATTTTCTTGAGCTTGAAATTAGAGGAAATACTCTGCCATCTCCCATCTCCTTCACAAGGACACCGAGTGTTACATCAGACTTCAGAATCCTTTCTGTTCCTTGAAGAAAGACTCTTTTATGAATCTGCTATGCTATTTCTTAACGTGGGTAGCAAAGCTGATCTGGGTTGTTCATTTGGGACTTGAGGTAAATAAACATAGAGGCAATTGGCAAGGAGGGTCTTTATTTCAGTGCCATAAATGTTGGTCTATTTTGGTTTACTTAGCAGCTTTTGACTTCAGGATGCCAAGTAACTCCTGTTACTTGAAGTTAAAATAATTTCTTCAATGTCATGAGACTTGACAGTTATGGAATAGAGCCAAAGGTCCCTGACAACTTCTCAATTTCAATGTGCACTCTTCACTGCAAATACAGATTCAGTCAGATACAATCATTTTCACTTGTGCTGCTATTGAACATGATAATTTTTACTTTGGTATTTTACTCCATAGCTGGCACTGTGATAAATATGAAATGAAAATATAAATTTGAAATAGCATGGGCAGACTGAACAGTTATTCCTTTTCCCACTGTGATTTGGCTATGCATGCAGTTAGAATCCTCAATCGTAACATCCCTGTGTAGATGCATGGCACCAAATGAGTCAAGACAAGATTATGTTGGGCAAAACAAGCTATGGCATCTGACCTGCCATCCTGGCTCTGGCCATGGTTACAGGCCATCTTCTCTGCCAGAAACCTGCTAGCAACATTGATCAGGGATGAAGATTGGCAATATTCTTCTGGACAGGTGGGTTCTGATAGGGAGGGATAGAGTGAATAATAGAGTACTGACTTCTATCTCATCTGATTTTTTTTAAGCAAAACTCTATATTGTATAGGATAAACAGAAACTACCTGCCACACAAAAAGTAAAATTATAAAACTAAATGTATGTCATGACTTGAATGCATATTATACCATAATTTTTACCTAGTACTCATTTAGTATGGACAAATATTTGAAGCAAATTCTTACTTTATATCTTGTCAGAAAATCTGAGTTAATATCAGAACTACTATCAAATTGTTAGCAAACAGCTAAGTTTTTTGAAACTCTTATGCATTAGCATAGATTCAAAACAAGTGATTTTTGCTCTGTGTCATCTTATTTGTCAGGCATGCCTCTCTAGCTGGATGGTGAATGGCTTGTTGGTTTGAATGTCAGGAGGTTAAACATTTAATTTAAATATACATAAGCATTAAAATATGTTCAAGGGGATGTCACATCAACTTCAATCTCAAAGTACAAGTTATGTTGTTTGGGTTCCACATTTGACACTTTTCTGACTCAACTGATATCTTCAGAATTTCTAAAAATGTTCAGAACTCAATATCAATATAGATTATATTTAATATAGAAACATAAAGAAGAACTGAATTAAATAAACATGATTTCATTTTTTTCAAGGACATAAAATCCAAAGCATACTGTTTACAACTAATGAACAATACTAAAGATATGCAAGCCAGTATAAAATTTATTATCATCAAGATAAAAGAAATATACTTGGACAATTCTGTACCCTCTCACTAGGATGAATTCAAAACAAATAAATTTGTTGTAGTTTAATTAGAAAGACTAATTTATAAATTGAATGAGAACCTATTACCCATACCCAGTACATTGAATTTTATCTGAAGCTACTTATTTAAGAAAAGCAATGATGCAAGAAAAACAAGGGGAGTAAATATTAATTAACATTTATAGTATATATTAACATAGAAAACTTAAGTGAAAAAACTAGATGATAGTAAGTCAATTTAAATAGGTAAAACTTTACTTATCTAAACAGTAAACTAGAATTCTCTATTTAGAATTCCAATATAAATTAATATTAAAATGCTAATTGTTGTTCATTGATGTCTCTAAAGCACTTTTGGATTCAGAAATAAAGTTAAAGTATGCACAATTTGTCTTTAATGATATGTATACTTTATTATAGTTTATAATTTTGAATTTGGTTATTCATACCAAATTTGTGGAAATCCTGAGTTTTATCCATGGTAAATTGTAATACTTCTTTCCAGATCATTTTCTTTTTCAATAATTTCTCTATTAATCTAACTTTAAGCTTTGGTACAATGATGTTTAGAGATGGTTGTTTTCATAGTTTAATAGTTACCTAAAAACATGGATCACAAGAATGTTTCTACATGTTAGCTTAACACATCTATGAAATAAATCTAAAATAAAAGTGATACAAATAAGATAACAAGAAATTGAGGAACTGAAAGCCAGCAGGAGACCCATGGAAATGGAAATTGACTTTTTGAATCAGAGAGGAAAATTAGTAAAATGAAGGAAGAAAAACAAGTTGACAACAGACATCAACAAAAATTGTACTTAAATTCTCTCAGTTATGTGGATAATGATGCCTGGATTGTCCTGATTTTGTGAAATGGGTGGAGGGTTACTAAAAATAGACTAATTTTCTACAAATTAAAAAGGTCACAAAATTTGGGAAGTCAAAAGTTACAGACACACACCAAGGAAGAATTGCAATTAGTTGACAAAAAAGATAATGGTATCTTTCAGACTAGATACTTCTGCTCTAAATGGTCAATTGTTAAACTTCATTTGGAATAATGAACTTGGAGTATTATTGGGTAATGAAAACAAATAGTTTAGTTTAATTAGAAACTAGAATCCTCATGATAAGAATTTCTCCTTTACATTGTCCCCTGTTCTCTGGGCTAGCTCACTCTCAGGACATTGTCTCCCATGGATGTTAATGACAATAGCAGCAGCAGCAGACCTAACATCTCATACCACCCGTTGCAGAGAGAGTACTATTGTCTGGCATGCTTACTTATTGTTCTGAATAACACTCTTATAAGACCAGATTAAATTATTGGCCAATGCCTGAAGCAATCTTGATGGCCAGGAGAATTACAGTGTCCCTATTGGCTGAAGTCTGTATTAATCCATTGATTTATGACCTCATCCAACAATTAAATCAGTATATTGAAATCAGTCACTATGACCAAGGAGAAGAGTTGCACCAATAAAATCCTATGAAATGCCACCAACATTACATAACCAATAATGGAAAAGTGGTAGTTTTCCAAAGGCAGATGATGTGTCATTATTTGAAGAATGGAAAATGGATACTGAAAAGCAAGGAACTGCAGGGGAACTCATAGCTGTTTTCATAATTCAGTATATATATATATATATACATACATTACATATACTCCTATATATATATATATATATATATATATACACACACACATCTATATATACATTATATATATGTATACATTACATATACTCCTATATATATGTATACATTACATATACTCCTATATATATACATTATATATATATATGTGTGTGTATATATATATATATATATATACACATTACATATACTCCAATATATATAAGCTGCAAGGAAGCTGAATATAGAAAGAGAGTGCAAGTCAATATTTGCAGTGCTGTCTCAGAGGAAGGGGGTATATCTGTGATTACCAATAAGGTAAACTATTTGGTTAAAACCAGGTCACACCAATAATTTGAATCTGTGCACTGTCAGTACCATCTATGAATTCTTTATCATTTATGGTTCCACATAAGTAAGCCTCCACATATAAATGTGAGGCAGTCCTGTTTCAGATCTATCCAGGTGTGGCCACTTATATTGAGAACTTCTGCTTGTCCTCTCAGAGCCAGGCAAGGGCCATTTTTTCTGTGCTGACTGAGCTGAGTTACCTTCATATCAGTCACAAGTAGACATTACACATATGTATACGTGTACAACATGGTCTGTTAGAACAATTTGTTTCAGTTTCTGTCTTCTCTACTTAACATAGAGTACATGATATGGTTATTCATTTTTGGCTCCAGAGTATGAAACAATAGGATATACTGCTTATCCAATGTTTGGTTTAAAAAAACCACAGACTGCAAGTTCAGATCCCAGCCACCTCTATAGTATTTCTTATGTTATTTGGGATCCTCAAACCGAGCTCTTGTACAGTTAAAATTACTCCAATCTCAAAATTTGTGTGAGAAAAACTCTTCAGATATGGAAGCTGATGCATATAACCTGTGGCAATAATAAATAGCTTGCATTAATTTAATCCC
This sequence comes from Lasiurus cinereus, assembly GCA_011751065.1. NCBI lineage: Eukaryota > Metazoa > Chordata > Mammalia > Chiroptera > Vespertilionidae > Lasiurus > Lasiurus cinereus. Next base: position 34,006,948 of record JAAGEH010000005.1, on the reverse strand, counting down.
AATTAGATATCAGTTATATGTTTTACATATATTATATTACTTAATCCTCCTATGAAACTTGTTGCTATCGCTTCTGCATAGATATAAACCTGAAGACAAATAACTTGCATGACAAACTGCAAGTTAGTAATTGGTGAAAGTTGGATCTAGCTCATTGACTGTCCCTACCTGCGGGTTAAGTCAACGAGGACCCTAGAGGGGGAGTGGGGAGGAAAGGGACAAGAGACACAAGGAATGGAGACAAGACAAAGTTCTGAGCAAGTCTCGAGGTATTTATGGGGAGAAGGGGAAATGAGGAAGTTAGCGAAAATTCCTAGCCCTAAGGCGAAACGCCTGGCTTTTGGGAGATAGGGAAAGAGATAGGGTTTGGGGTAATAGAAACCTAGCCTGAGGTTAGTGCTAATGTGGCTGGCGCTTACTACAAAATGGCTATCAAGCACAAGTTTCCCACAATTGACTCTGTCTGAATTAAATATAGCTCCTAAAATAAGTTCCTGCTTTGAAACTTTGCAAAGAGAGGGAAAATCCCTTAACAAAACAAACAAATACAAAACCTTTCACTCTGAAACCAGTGAGAAAAGTAACAAACACAAATGGAAAGTCATTATGTGAATTATGTGAATGTAGAAATATATATATATATTTTTTTTATATATATAAAGGGAACTTTAAAAATGCAACTAATACTGTGTTTAGCTTGTTATTATAGATTTTTTTTCCTTTGTGATTTTGCCTGTGTGAGCTGTTAACTACTCATGTTCATATTGATCATAGCACTGTTCAGGAGAGCTGGCCTACTGCTCAGACTATAAAAACTAGAAGGGGGTCTAATAAAAAAAAATTTCAGAAAATAAGCAATAAGGGAAATTGTAAACATTTTTTTTCTTTTCTGAGTTCCTTTGTACAGTATCTCCCTCTATCTATATTATATAGATAGATACACTTATAAAGATATACTGTAGATAAAAGTATATAAAATGCAGTGCTTAATGGAAATGAAATTCCTCAAGTTAGTGTGAAAATTGAAATTGCGTAAATTCTTTTTCTTCCCTAGAAATCATGTTGATTTCCTAGGATTTAGTTCAAAAGTGATCTCTTGAGAAGAAAGTGAAATATTTTGTAGTTTTTTTTTGAGAAGATTGTGGTTATATAAAAAGTGCCATCAGAAAGACCATATGTGAACTGATATAAATGACAGCTTTGTGAAGCCATTATAACAATATTTGGACAGACTTACAGATAGAGAGCAAGCGGATAGCTCTGGGGGTTGGGAGTGCTGGGAGTGAAGGGATTGAACAAAAAAGGAAAAATAGAGAACTCAGAGTGGTGAACACAGGAGTATAGGGGATGGGTGGAACTGATAGAGGGCATAGAGGGGATAAAAGGTCATGAAAAAATTAAAATAAAATAAATTTTTAAATAAGAAAGAAAACAAAAGGATAGAAAGAAAATCAACAACAACAATAAAAACCCCACACATAATATTTGGTCCTTTAGGATCCCCAGGGATCTCTATAGTATTTATTATCTTACTAGAGGCCTGGTGCACAAAATTTGTGCAAGGAGTTTGGTCCTGGCAGCCCTGGCTGGCCCTCACAGCTACTCACAGTCCCAGCTGGTCCTCTCAGCCTCTTGCAGCCCCAGCTTCATCTGGAAGGTCATCCAGAAGGACGTCCAGAAGGTCATTTGGCTGTCCAGTATAATTAGCATATTACACTTTTATTATTATACATTTGGGTACTCATACTGCACTCTTGCTAACTGATCTTTGTATCCTCCCTGTTCTTGCCGTTTGACTCTTCAATCTACTTGTCAGTAAACTTTCTCTTCCAGGGTAAGTTAACCCAGCTCTCAAAATGGTGTTGGGTCTTAAAATTTCTTATCACATATTATCCCCCAACTAACAATCTATAATAATAAAAGCATAATATGCTAATTAGACCAGACATTTTCCTGAACAAAGCCAGGACTGGAGAGGGAAACCTGGGTCCTGGGTGCCAGAGGGAAGCCGGTGCCAGAAGCTGGGGAAAGGAAGGCCTACGCTTGAAGGAATTCCATGCATCAGGCATCTAGCCCTATCTAATAAAAAAGTAATATGCAAATTGATCACACTTCCACTACACCCCAAGCCACACCCACCAGCCAATCAGAGTGAGTATGCAAATTAACCCAACCAAGAGGGCTATGGCCACAGAGAGAGCAGGAGGGAGGCTTGGATTGCCTCTTGCAATGGAGGAAGCCAAGCTTTCCACATGCCATGGCCCTCCAGGCCTCCACTTAAGGCAACAAAGTTTCAATGGCTGCTGCCACTAAATAAGCAGAAGGCTACAAAGTTTCAATTGTAGAAGATAAATAAATCCCAGATACCAGGGATCAAAAATCCCAGATATTAGCTTGGGAGGCCAGGGGATGTGGCCAGCCTGTAAACCACCACAAGGCCCTCGCCCAGGCCACCCTACACCATAAGTAACACTCACCCTGATCCAGAATACCTGCAGGGCAATTAAGTTGCCCCCCCCCCCCATGCACTAGGCCTCTATTCTATCTAATAAACGAGTAATAGGCAGATTGACCATCACTTCAACACACAAGATGACTCCCCCCATTTGGTCAAAAGATTCTGCTCCCATGTGAACACAAGATGGCCACCACAAGAAGGCCTGTAAGGAAGGGCAGTTGTGATTGATCAGGTTATCAAGGGAGGACAGTTGGGAAGGACCAGGCCTGCAAGGGAGGGCAGTTGGGGGTGATCAAGCCTGTAGGGGAGGGAAGTTGTGGGAGACTGGGCCTGCAGGGAAGGGCAGTTGGGGGGGAACCCAGGCCTGCAGGGGAGGAAAGTTAGAGGGGACCCAGGTCTGCAGGGCAGGACAGCTAGGGGTGATGAGGCCCACAGGGGAGGGCAGTTAGGGGCAAACTGACTGGCAGGGGAGCAGTTAGGCATCAATAAGGCTGGCAGAGAAGTGGTAGGGGGTGATCAGAACTAGCAGGCAGAAGCAGTTAGGGGCAGGCAGGAAGGCAAGCAGGTGAGCAGTTGGGAGTCAGCAGTTCTGGATTGTGGGAGGGATGTCCGACTGCCTGATCGTACCTGGATTGGGCCTCAACGGGCAGTCGGACATCCCTCAAGGGGTCCCATATTGGAGAGGGAGCAGGCTGAGCTGACAAACATGTCCCCCTCCCCTACACAAACTTCATGCACTGGGCCTCTAGTTAGGTTTATAAGATCCAATCTTTTTAATTGCTTTTTACTTTTCCCAAAAGTGGTAAAATCATTAAAACTGCTCAGGAAGTTGCTGATGTTTGTTTTCCTCTTTATTAATCTGGACAAGTATTTTTCTATTTTATTTCATGTGATTCTAATTTTGCTAAATGGACATGGAAGAGAGAACTGATTCATTAGAAACTGTTAATAAAGCTATCTGTAGAATAGACTTAGTAACAGCTATCTCATCTTATCTAGATAAGAGAAAACATTGACCTTAGAGGATGATGGGAGCTGGCTGGGCCCCCTTGACTGATTCTGCTGTGTGGACCGAGTGGATATATTGGCAGAGATTGAATACCTCTAGATATTTCCTCAGCCACACTGGGGTGAGCCTCTTCCTCAGCTTCCGCTCCAATGCATTCACTGCTCCTCTATTGGTATATTACTCCCAGATGAAATCTTGTGTTATTGAACAAGTTAAAGGTGATGTAATATCTGCAAATTAGTGCTGGAGACCAAGTAGAAGGAAGAAAATAAATTAGGTAGTGAGCATGAAGGCAAATTCAGAATTAAAGAGGAGTATAGGCTAAATTTCAAAATTATGGGATGATGTGGCCAAAAAGGACACCTTGATCTTTCTATATTTTTTCATATCTCATATCTTTTCCTAGGACTGTTCACTGGCTTAACCACAAATTAGTTATACACAAGCAAATTCTCATTCATGCCAAGGCTGCCAGCTCACAGGCTCACATCTTTATGACAATAACATTTTATGACATTGAAAACTGGCTGAAGGGTGAAGAGATTTATAAGGCATCCATCAGGGAATTGAAAATTATACATTCTACAAGGACAAGGTAAGAATTTGGTCCCTTGGAGCAGGAAAAAAACTACCTAGAGATAGAGATACTGCATGAAAAGAGGGGAATTCAACAGAGAGAAAGGTCAGCAAATCTATGGGAAGGAGGCAGAGGACAGGAATCAACCTAAGTCTTAAGAATTAGCTTGGACAAAAGTAAGAAGGGAGTGCCACTGCAATTATAGAGCAAGCTCATGGGAAAATCCCTATTTTCTACTGATAAGGGGAGGCTACAGGTGGGCCTTGAGATAAACAGAATACCTGATAGAATGGAAATTTGATGGAAATGGCTGATAGCAAATATATTATTGCTATAGCCAGTTAGAAGTTGGAAGGAAAAGTGTAATTATATTTGTTTATGTATTCTTAGAGATTTCTATTAGGTCCATTGAAATAGTATGTAAAACTCCTATAAGCTACCTATCACATACATTAAGTTTGGAGGAGGTAAACAGTAGAAAGGGTCATTCTTTTTTACACTCTGTGTTCAAGAGAATTACTAGAGGGAAAACTGGTGCAACTAAATATATGTATACTTCCTCAATTCACAGACTCTTCCTTGGAGGGGAGAAAAGGTTCTACTTCGCAGGGAGATGCTGCTAAGGCTCACATTTGGTTTCACCCAATGAAGTCTCCCTTGGGGACATCACATGTCTAGCAGAAAATAAAGCCTTCCTAAGAAGCACATTTCATACAGATGTTCAATTCCTGACCTGCTCATATATCCCAGAACTTCTCCCCATGCTGATACAGGAGGAGAGGCTCGGAGTCCAAGACTTATTAAAAATCTCTGTGTCCCCCAATCTCGGTATAGGAAACTAGCAAGAGAAAGACAGGGAGAATGAGTGTTTGAAGGAGGAAGGAACAGAGAAATATTCCAGCATCTGGTGCAGCAGGAAGAGAGTGTACACACAGAGCTGGGAACAGCCTTTGTTGAGAATGGTTTAAATAGAGAAAATAGAATAAATTCTGGCTCTCAAACAGAACTTTCCCATTTGCGCCGGATGTTTGTGAATCTCTCAAAGACACTATTCATTTCCTCTTGGCAGCAGCCTATGAAAAGGGGGAAAAGTTTCAAAGGCTATTTTTGTATTGCAGTCATAAAAAAAATATTTTCATAAATTTTAAATAGGTATATGTGTTAAATATCCCACCTAATACTTTCAAGAACCTGTAATTCAAGTAAAAGTATTTCAATTTTTTAGTTATAAGAGACATATTAAATACATGTTAAAACCATAAAAATCTTAACTATCAATTTTAAATACTACCAGTTTGCTTTTGTGTCATTGAATTAGTCTCCATAACTAAAATGCTGTTACTATTTTTATTAAAAAACCAATATACTACCTTTCATCAGTATGGATTTGTGGTTTGTTGCCTTCTGAGGGCAGTCTCCTTTTATTGAAGAGTATCTGCAATTATTATGGTCTTTTATTAGTCTTTGTAATATTCTTTATTGCATCTCTTTGTCAGAGAATGCAAATGCATGGATCAAAAGGTATATCAGGGTCTAAGGCTAGATTAAGTCTATGAATCATGTTATTCCAAAATGATTTCATGTTCTTAGAGAAGCTAATGCTAAATGTTCCAAACACTACAAATTCATTATGGCATTATTAGGTGATTTTCCTTGAGTGCATAGTATTTATTAAATAAATCAACAGAGTTAACCAGCTAGAGTTTTCTCATATACACAAGAGCTTTTAAGGGAATATTCTCAGCTAAGAGGAAACCTTTGTGGGAAATCTTTAAGCAGCCTTTGCCCACCTAGCACTAAAATATCTACAGTGGCTCAAATAACTGGCATAGTCACAAGACTAGTGGACAAATGCTTGTCATATTTTAAGAGATATTTTTACCTATTTTCAGGACAATGCAATGGGACTAATACAAAGACTATGGTCCCATCTTCTTTTACTCTAAAAAATGCAACAGCAAACACTGGCAACCTGGGAGAAGTTAGGATGACAGTTCATTTTTCCCTGACTGGCCAGTGACTCAGCAATGTGGGAGGGTATTTATTTATTTATTTATTTATTTATTTATTTTTTATTAATGTGTTACATGTATACATATCTTCCCATTTCCTCCCACCCCTTCTAGGCATACCCCCACCCCCAGTGTCTTGTGTTCATTGGTTATACTTATATGCATGCACACAAGTCCCTTGATTGATCTCTTATCTATCGCACCTCTCCTTAACTTTCCTGCCGTAATTTGACAGTCTTTTTGATGTTTTACTGCCTCAGTATCTATCCTTTTGTTCATCAGTTTATAATGTTCTTTATTATCCACAAATGAGTGAGATCATGTGTTGTTTCTCCTTCATTGACTGGCTTATTTCACTTAGCATAGGCTCTCCAGTTCCATCCAGGTTGCTGCAAAAGGTAAGAATTCCTTCTTTTTTATGGCAGCATAGAATTCCATTGTGTAGATGTACCATCGTTTTCTGATCCACTCGTCTGCTGATGGGCACCTAGGCTGTTTCCAAATTGCAGCTATTGTAAATTGTGTTGCTATGAACATAGGAGTATATAAATCCTTTCTGATTGGTGTTTCTACTTTCTTAGGATATATTTTTAAGAGTGAGATTTCTGGGTCAAATGGGAGTTCCATTTTTAGTTTTTTGAGGAAACTCCATACTGTTCTCCACAGTGGCTGCACCAGTCTGTATTCCCACCAGCAGTGCACAAGGGTTCCTTTTTCTCTGCATCCTTGCCAACAGTTGTGATTTGTTGATTTGTTGATTGCCATTATGACAGGTGTGAGATAGTATTGAAAGGAAATGAACTCCCCTCCATCTTGTCCTATAGGGCTGGGCCCCCTGCCTAAACCTCCTCCCTTTTCTGGGAGTGGCCACACGTGTGCCAGCAATGTCCTAGCTTCCCCAACCACCACTCGAATGGACCAATGAAGCTCCAGGAACACAGCGACCAATCTCTGTAACCCTGGTCACTTTCCTAAGCCCGCCCAATATCCTATCCCCATATAACCAAGTGTTTTTCCAGGGCACGCTCTCTAGTCTCCCTGCTGCACCAGAAAGAGGCTGAGAGCCAAACCCGGGTTTGAATAAAGACTCAGCTTTTACATCGGAAAAGGCTCCTTAGTGGTTGATTATTGGGGACCCCGAACTCTGGGCATTGTTGTTTTGATTTGCATCTCTCAGATAATTAGTGACTTTGAACATGTTTTCATGTGTCTCTTGGCCTTCCTTTTGAAAAGATTCTATTTAGGTCCATTGCCCATTTTTTTATTGGATCATTTATCTTCCTTTTATTAAGTTGTGTAAGTTGGCTGTAGATGTTGGAGATTAAACCTTTATCAGTGATAATATTTGCAAATATGTTCTCCCATACAATGGGCTTTCTTGTTTTGTTGATGGCTTTTTTGCTGTGCAAAAGCTTTTTATTTTGATGTAGTCCCATTTGTTTATTTTTTCTTTAGCTTCCATTGCCTTTGGAGCAGTATCAGTGAAGAAGTTCTTTCAGCATATGTCTGAGATTGTGCTGCCTGTGGATTTCTCAAGTATTTTTATGATTTCCCGTCTTATGTTTAAGTCCTATATCCATTTGGAGTTTATTTTTGTATATGGTATAAGTTGGTGGTCCAGTTTCATTTTTTTGCATTTATCTTTCCAATTTTGTGGGAGGGCATTTAGCTCTCTCCTAACTTGTCAGTAACCTAATGAGCACCATTTTATAGGCATAAGGGGAAGTCACATGTAAGTGGATACAAAACACTGACCGAACCAGTGCTTTCTATTCTCTTCTCCAAGACTGGCTGCATAGGAAGAAGCATAATGTGGAAAAAAGACCATCTTGTGCCTTGACTTGATTATTCACTAACACTATGACCTTAGACCTCTGTACCTTAGTCATTATATGTAAAATGGGAATGATGAAAGAGATAGTACCACCTCCTGGAGCTGTTGAAAGATTTTTTAGCCAGAGAGAAGTTTTTTTTTGTTTGTTTGTTTGTTTGTTTTTTGTAGTGCTTTGAAAGATAATTTTCTAAAGTTAGCTTAATCTTAAAGTACTTCCCTTCATCCCACCCTATAATAACAAAGGCCAGAATAATTTAAGTGATTGTTCTGCTATCTCAGTGGAGAGGAATAAACCAATTCTATACAGTTGTGATAGGGATTTGGGCAGAGGACAGGCTGAAGAAGAGTTAACATTGTTAAATCCTGTTGTCACAGATATCTATGTGGGGTGGGAGCAAATTCAAGTAAATAGCTAAAGGAATAGAAATACAATCAGTCTATAAAGAGAGTATTTTAAAGTCTGAAATTGAACTACTGCATACAAAGACCAAGAATGCTGCTGCTGCTGCTGCTCCTTCTCCTCTTCCTTTTCTTCCTCCTCCTCCTTCTTTTTTAATTTACTTCCATACAGGAAGTCACAAGGTCATAGAGGGATGTGGGCCATTCAGAACCAGAAAGTGGTCAGCACAGTTACCCCAACAAAGGCAGGGCTGGAATATTTTATATACTACAAAGTAATATTAGGTCATTGAGATAAAAATGTAACCTTTAGAATAATATATTTTATGTGAGTTATAAGTTAATTACCAAAGCAAATTTACCTTTCTAAAGTGTTTACTTTGTCTGGAGGCAGACATTCTTTTAGAAAAAAGAAGTAGTTATCACAATAATCTTACAGATTAAGTTTGAAGCATGAGCAACTTCTTTAGATGATTATATGAATATTTGACTCTCTGATTTGATATTCTGAATGATAATTAATATTTAAGATACTTTGAATATCACTAGATATTCATAAATCTAGTATACTTAATATTAAAGTTTAAAATAATTGGTTATTAATTATAAGATTTATATAGCAGAAGAAAAATAAATTAGATTACAAAATAAAAATTCAGTTGAGACATCAGCTAAATAACTTAATTAGCATATTAAAGTTAATGGTTAATAAAATTATTTCTCAAAAATGCCACAATCATTTTATACACATGCATAAATCTATCTTCACTCCCCTTTTCTCTTTGATTTTTTCTTCCTAAGTCTTTATCAATTTTTTTTATCCCTCCATACTTTCTCAAATCCCCTTAAGAAAATGGGTGGACCATCCTTTACCCATTGATCTTTTTACTCCCATAATGTCCTTGATAAGTCACATTTAGAAATCACATCTAAATTTTTAATTATTGTCTATATGCTTAAATTTCCAAATTCAAAACTAATTTTTCCCTAAACTTAGGACTCCTATATTTAATTGGACATGCCCACCTAGAAGTTCTATAGGTGACTCAAAGTCAATGTGTCTAAAAGTAAACAAGAAATGATTTTTTTAGTCAGCTTTGTCATCCTTCCCTATTTCCTAGTCCATGGGACCACGGTTAGCTTCTGAAATTCAAGCTAATTATAACATATTTATTCCTTATTTTCTTGTCCATTTATCTTGGTTTGACTCCTTTTTTAAAATTCTGAATGTGCTTATCTCCCATACATGCCTCTTTTCCTTTTCCACTAGAATGACATTGGATTGACACAATTTAGATTTTTGACTCTAAAATCTGTTTAGTTTTTCAAAACAACTGGCTCCAAAGATTTGGTTTTCTAAGTCCCAAATCTTGGGTCTTAATTATGAAGACATCAAGGATCTGAAACATATTCTCCAGGTTTCTTCAATTCCCTTGATCAGTATGGACTTCATGAATGTTTATTCTTTGAATTTTCAATTCAGAATCCATTCTGGACACTAAACCTATGCTGTTTAAGAAAACTTTATGAATATGCTGATCTGGTTCATTGAAGAGTAAAATTGCTAAATGTAAATGGATCTTTTTTAAAGTGCACAATTTTTTGTACATTGCTAATAGGAATGTAAAATAGTACAACTTTGGAAAATGGTTAGGCAGTGTCTTAAGAATAGCAGTGTTATCATATAATCCAGCAATTCCACTTTTAGGTATATACCCAAGAGAATTTTCTTTTTTTTTAGAAAGAGTGGAGGAGATGGGGAGAGACAAAAGGAAAGAGAAACATTAATGTGAGAGAGGCATAACGGTTGCCTCAATCGGGGGTGGTGGGGAGTGGAAATCAAACTTGAAACCATGGTATGTGTCCTAGACCAGAATCAAACCCATGACCCTTCAGCCTGTGGGCCAACACTCTAACCACTGAGCAAAACTGGTGAGGGCTCAAGACAAATTAAAATATACATTCACACAAAAACATGTACACAATTGTTCAGAGTTGCATTATTCACAACAATTTAAAAATAGATAAAGATCTAAATGTCCATTAACCGATTAATGGATGAATAAAATGTGGTATATCTATATAATGGAAATTTATTTGGCAATATAAATGAATGGAATTCTGATATATGCTACAACATGGACAAACCTTGAAAACATTGCATCAAGTGAAAGAAGATAGTCTCACAAAACATATTATGTTCTATTTTTATGAAATTTCCAGAATGGGCAAATCTATAGAGATAGAAAATAGATTAGTGGTTGCTGAGGATGGAGGAGAAGGGTATAGAGTAACTGTTAGGATATAGAGTTATTTTAGGGGTAAAAGAATGTTTTAATATTATATTGTGATGATGGACCCACAACTCTGAATATATCAAAACCATTAAATTATACACATTAAATGGATAAACTTTATGGTATGTTAATTATGTCTCAATAAAACTATTTAAATAAATGATGCACAATTTTATTTTACATCATCCTTCAATCTCTAACAGTTATAAACTTTTACTTCTTAGCTTAAACTGGTATCTTCATGTCCAGTATCACCTCAACTTTTATTTACCACAGAAACAAAATCTAATGCATAACAACTCTCTTGATTTTTTCTCTCCCTTCAAAGCCTATATCTTTATTCATTCTTATACATATTAAAGAAATATTGAAAGGAATTTCTCTGTTTCAAGGTGTTGCTAGGGCCCAAAGATAAGAACAGAAATTCCTAAATTTCATACTCATTGACCTTCTTCCAGGGGATTTACTGAAAGGTGTCACTAGAAAACCACTCTACTTTGCCTCACATTACCCAGCTAATAGCATAAGAAAATTGAAAAAAGAGATGTGGGTTTTTCAGGGTGCAATGCTCTTTAAAAGAAGCTGCTCCCTTTTCTCTCTTGCCTATGAAGAGGCAAAGAAAGCACTTGCTTCCTTCCCAAAACAAAGAGAGAAAGGTAACAAAAAAATCATTCACATAAGGGAAAGTACTATAAATATAGCACACTAGCATTTTGTTTCCAAATAGAAAATGTCTTTATCCTCTAGACATATTGATTTGCTTTTTGATGCTGGAACATAGAGCAAAAGCTTGGAGAGACAGGAAATTAAAAAGAGAAAGGCGAGCAAGGAAATTCCCCGTATATCCTAGTTTTCAAGAGATCTAAAAAATGCCAAACTATCCTTTTGATCTTGAAATTGGAAGTCATAAAAGTACAGTGAAATCATGGACTCAGTAATAAATAATATGGATTAGTGCAGATTCTGGACAAATCATAAGATTAATGATCTTTGACCACAGGCCTACAAGCAAGAGGATAGGCAGTCTTTTCCACCTCAAACTAACCGCTGTTATAGAGCTCAGAAGAGAAGGTAATCAGAGTAAACCAATCCACTTTCAAGCTGATAGAGCTATCAGGGTTCCTTCTGTTGGCAAGAGAATACAAAAGTTTAAAAAATATGTATTTAAATAAGTAATTATATTGATGATTTTGAATGATCAGTTATTAAAATAAAAATAAAAATTTTAATAACAAATTAACTAGAGAGGGCTTAGAATTGAGCCAAATATTTTAAGAGGACCACTACCAATCAGAAAGTATAGTTGAAAATAGATTCAAAAAAAATTAAGCTGTGTAATGTTTATTGGTTAAAATATTGTTTAAATCTTATTTTCTTTAATAGAAGAAAACTTTTCTCTATTCCTTAGATTTAGGCTATTTCTGACATTTTTGCTTGCCATCCTAAAATATTCTTTCTAGACCTTGCATACTTTTGGCTTCTACTAATTAGCCAAACATCTACAACATTCACTCTTAAAATAATACAATGCAATGCAATGCAATACAAAGCAACTACTCTACAACTCCCCTTTGTACTCAGATTGCTAATATATTTCTACTATGATGTTCTTGGTAATAAAATCGACAAATAATGAAAATATCTATTTTCAAGTTCTCTTGATCATAAGCTGAGGGGTTTTATGAGCACATTTGTTGTATTAAGAAATCTACTTTGAAGCATGCTTCTATTTTATTATTTTTATTATTTCATTAAGGTCTGAGTCTATAGGCATTTTGAATTAGTTTAATATTATCTAAGTGATGCTATCTATTTCATAATTCCTGTAACTTTTTTATGCTGCCATTTTCTAAATCTATATCTCCAGTCATGACCTCTATTCCAAGCCCTCAATGGATATATATGGTTTTGTATCCATCTTATCTACTTGAACTTGCAGAAACAACTTACATTTAATATGTCTAAAATTGAACTTAGTTACAGAAATTTTAAACCAGTGGTTCTCAACCTGGGGATCACCACCCTTTTGGGGGTCAAATGACCCTTTCACAGGGGTTCCCTAAGACTATTGGAAGACACATATTTCCGATGGTCTTAGGAACCGAGACACCACTCCTCTATACATCTCTAGGTAGGTCTGCCCACATGCCGATATGTCCACATATGAGTGTCTGGTGTGATGACATTATCATGCCAACCCCATCACATACACACCATACAAATACAGGTGTATGTGACAGGGTTGGCAGCATAATGTACTTATGTGGACCAGTCACACGTGTGTAGAGTGCAGCTACTGTGTAGAGAGCAGCTACTTGTAGAAAGCAGCTACTTGTTAAAAGCAGCTACTGTGCCGAAAACAGCTACTCTGTTAAAAGCAGCTACTGTGTTGAAAGCAGCAGCATTGGAGGTAAAACGACACTTCATGAATTATAATTACTGGGTAAATGTAAAATCATCAACTACTGCAAAAAAAAATATTTGTACCATGGGAACTTAATCTAGGTGCTGATCGGTCTTTTTATATTTAGCTGTGGTTGATGTGAATATTGCCCCTTAGTAATAGTAACAGTATGTAAAAAAGCAACAACAAAAAGAATGGTAAATCATAGGAAACTTTAATGAACTGTATTGACTGAACTATGCCATGTATCATCTTTTGTATTATTAAAGCTATTGTTATGTATTATTTTCATTAGCAAACCATCCTATGACAATGGATCGTGTAGAGAACATTAAGAAAAGAAAATATAGTGAGGGTTTTTTACAGTATGGTTTTACCTCAATAATTACAGCAGGAATTGAGAAACTGCAATATATTATTTGTTTTGAAGTTCTATCAGCTGAATCTATGAAGCTGAATAAACTAAAATGCAATTTTGATAGCAAGCATCTGAGCTTTGCCAGCAGGGATATCAACTATTTTAAAAACAAAGCTGATGGACTCGAGAAAGCCAGACTTGACACTGGTGGCAAGTACTACAAACAGAACGTAGCAGCTGTTGAAGATTCCTATTTGGTGGCACTCAGAATTACCAGAGCTATGAAACCTCACACCATTGCTGAGGATTTACTGTTGCCAACGGCCAAAGATATTGTTCGAGTTAGGATCAGAGATGAATTTGTTATGAAATTGAGTGCAATTTCCTGAACTAATGACACTGTCCACAGAAGAATAGATGACATGTCTGCTGATATTCTTGATCAGGTAATTCAGGAAATTAAATATACTCCACTTTCAATATTTAGTATCCAGCTTGATGAATCTACAGACATTGCAAACTGTTCACAGTTATTGGTTTACAAGAGGTATATTAATGATGGCAACTTTAAAGATGAGTTTCTTTTGTGCAAACCTCTTGAAACAACAACTACTGCATGTGATGTATTTGACACAGTTGGTTCATTTCTGAAAGAACATAAGATCTCTTGGGAAAAGGTTTGTGATGTTTGCACAGATGGTGTTCCAGCTATGCTAAGATGTTGATCTGGATTTCAGCGTTTGGTTCTGAATGAGTCATCAAAAGTCATCAGAACTCACTGTATGATTCATCAGTAAATATTAGCAATGAAGATGCTACCACAAGAGTTACAAGAAGTAATGAAAAACTTCATAAATTCTGTCAATTTTGTAAAGATGAGCACTTTAAACAGTCGACTCTTGTTGCAACTGTGCACCGAGTTGGATGCGCCAAACAATGCTCTGATATTTCACACTGAAGTGAGATGGTTATTGAGAGGAAAAGTTTTAAAACGTGTTTTTGAGCTTCATGATGAACTCAAAATGTTTTTTAATCAGATAGCAAGACCACAGTTCAAAGTGCATTTCAGTGATAAAAGTGAACTGCAGAAAATAGCTTACTTGGTTAACATCTTTGCCATCTTGAATGAGTTAAATTTAACACTGAAGGACCAAATGTAACATGCCTCAATTTGTCTGAAAAGATCCAATCATTGCAAATGAAACTTCAGCTTTGCCAAAAAAAAATTGGATGAAAATAAAATTTACATGTTGCCTACCTTATCTGTTTTCCTTGAGGAACATGAGATTGAACCAGACAAAAATATTATGATGATAATTTCTGTGAAAGAACACTCACACATGCTTGCAGACAAAATTCCATAGTACTTTCCAAATCTACCTGACACCCCATTTGCACTTGCCAGAAGCCCATTCACAGTCAAAGTTGAAGGTGTTCCTGAGACAGCACAAGTGGAGTTCATTGAACTTATTAACAGTGATGCAGTGATAACTGATTTCTCTAGAATGCCAGTTATAAAATTCTGGATCAAGTGTTTGCAGTCATATCCTGTTCTGTCTGAGATTGTGTTGTGCCTTCTTCTTCCATTTCCAACAATATATCTTTGTGAAACAGGGTTTTCCAGCTTGTTGGTTATCAAGTCTAAATATAGAAGTAGACTTGTTGTGGAACACGATCTTGCAAAGACTGCCCCTAGAATTTCTGATCTGGTGAGAAAGAAGCAATCTCAACTTTCACACTGATGTTGGCGTTTTACGCATACTGTTGCAAAATGTAGCAATATAGTTTACTGTTGTTATATTAAGACTATTACCTATGCTACACCATGCTTCCAGACAAAATTTCATTTATTGGTATTTAGAAATAAATATTTCATAATATATAATTACATATTGTTTTTGTGATTAATCACTATTCTTTAATTATGTTCAATTTGTAACAATGAAAATATATCCTACATATCAGATATTTATGTTATGATTCATAACAGTAGCAAAATTATAGTTATGAAGTAGTAACAAAAATAATTTTATGGTTGGGGTCACAACATGAGGAACTGTATTAAAGGGTCGCGGCATTAGGAAGGTTGAGAACCACTGCTTTAAACCCTCTCTTTCTGAGGTTTGTATATCAGTAAATGGCAACAGCACCTATTTTTTTTTTCTGGCTTGTTTATTGGCATTTAATAGGAACTCAATAAAATGTAATTAAATGGAACTAATAGATTAGTGAAGATTAAATTTAAAAATAATATATAGTATGAGGACCTACAGCTGTATTTTTGTTAACATTTCTCCTTAAACTTGATTTTAATTTCTTTGAACAAAGATCTGAATCATTTTTTAAATTCATAAAACAATTAAATATTCTATTTAGCACTATTTCATATTTTATACTTAAAATTATAGACTTTAGTTTTTCTCTTACATCAGTGCAGATTATTACTACCTATACCCATCAAGCTCTCCACATTTTCTTTTCTTTCCGAAGTTTGTACATCTTGTAGGATCTAATTCCAATCCTTTTACTTTATTTTTAAATATATTTTTATTGATTTCAGAAAGGTAGGGAGAGGAAGAGAGAGAGAGAAATATCAAGGATTAGAGAGAACCATTTGGCTGCTTCCTGCACTCCCCCTACTGGGGATCCAGCTTACAACCAGGGCCTATGCCCTGATCAGGAATGGAACCTTGAACTCCTGGTTAATAAGTTGGCACTCAACCATGAAGCCATGCCAGCTGGGCTCAAATCCTTTTTAAATTGAATCTGTTGGGGTGACATTGATTCACAAAACTATACAGGTTTCAAGTGTACAACTCAACAAATCATCACCTGCACACTGCATTGTGCACCCATGGCCTCAAGCAAAGTTGCTTTGTATTCTCCTTTATCCCTGCCTTGCCCACCTCTACCTATCCCCCACCCCCATTTTCCTTTGGCTAATCATTACATTGGTATCTGTGTACATTTGTTTTGTATATTTTTTGCTTATTCTCTTCACTTTCTTTCATCCTTCCATCCCCTCTTCCCTATGACAATGATCAGTCTGTTCCATGTATCCATGCCTCTGTTTCTATTTTGTTCATCAGTATATTTTGTTCATTGGATTGCACATACAGATGAGATCATATGGTATTTGTCTTTCTCTAGCTTCTTTCACATAGCATAATAATTTCCAGGTCCATACATGCTGTCAAAAGGTAAAATGTTCTTCTTGTTGACAGCTGTGTAATATTCTACTGTGTAAATGTATCACAGCTTTTTTATATACTCATCTACTGATGGGCACCTGGGCTCTTTTCAGATCTTGACTATTGTAAATAATGCTGCAATAAACATAAAGGCACAAATATTCTCCCAAATTAGTGTTTGGGGTTTCTTCAGATATATTCCAAGAAGTGGCATTGCTGGGTCAAAAGGCAGTGCCATTTTTAATGTTTTGAGGAAAGTTCATACTGTTTTCCACAGTGACTGCACAAGTCTGCATTCCCACTAATAGTGTAAATCTTCTAAACTTTCAAAAAATTCTCAAATTTTCCCTCTTTGATTACCGACTTTTAAAGTTCATACTTATTATATTTATTATTTAATATTAAATTAAATGCTTAATTATTGTTCTTCATTATTTTATGTGAGCTTGTCATATTTTCCATTCAATTTTAAACTCTTGGGTGTGAAAAATATAATTTACATATCTTTTAGGACAAATCTGAATCTGCAAGTAAGTGTTTAAAAAATGCATGTCTAGATCATGCAAATAAGATCTATCTATTTTTCTCAGAGTTGCTTAATGTTATTTCATTATACAATCTTTCTTGAAGGTTAAAAGTTACTCGTGTTGACCAAAAAGGCTGTGAAATATGTTAAAAATGTAACTATAATAATAATAATGAATAATGTTATTGGCATTCATCTGACTGAAATACTGACTCACTATTTTAGCTGAAGGAAATCAGTTCACATTCTTCACTTCAACATAACCTTAAGTGCAATAGAGCCAAAATAAGATGAATTGAAATAGATATATACACAGAGCTCATCTAGTTTCCATCTAAAGGAGGCTTCCTGAAAGAGAGACCCCTTATTCAAGTGTAAATTTATCTTATTAATTAAAATATTAATAAACTGTATTCAGATATTTTTCTGGGGGGTGATACCAGTTTGATGCTCTGTTAAAAAAAAGTCTTTGCTCATGTAAAGTGGGAAAATTTTATTGCAGTGTGCAATGATTTAATATGTGTTAAAATGAAGTATCTAAAATATCTCTAGGGCAAAAAAAAGTAAATGGAAATAAGCTGTTTTCCAAATTAATGACACAAGAAATAATAGCTAAGCTGATCACTTTTTCACACATTTTTAATGATATATTTCTCTTAGAGTTTGAAAGAACTTATAATCTAGCTGCTTTTAACTCTAGGTTGAAAAAGATTCAAAGCTGTATTGTCTTGGTTTCCAATATGTTAATTCAGAAATGGTAGTTTCATTTCTAGGTGCTCAATTTCCATAAGTGATGTGTAGGCAAGTAGGCAGACTTATTAAATGAACATTCTGTTCTAACCTCCCTTGATAATTGCTACAAAGCTTCTATCTTTGCTTTTCTTCTAAAGATTCTCTCTGAACCTTCATTCATACTGTTCTATACATGTCAAAGGTATGTTTCTTTTTCCTAGAAATCCTTCTTTGGGGGGTCATTTCAATTTGTGCTTTAGAAGGCATAGAAGGAAGTCTACTAAACAGCTCTTCACTAAATATGATCATAAGAACAATGTTAGCCACCTCAGCAAATCACATAAAGCAGTGACACATTCTTACTAAATCCTGGCCAAACTGCAGAATAATGGCTCAATAGTTCTTGCTGTTTTAGGGTGTTTTGTTATACAACAATAAATCACTGGTATGCAGGAGCTATTGTGTTGTCAGGATATTGGTGCAGGATAAATATCACTGGGGGAAAAACAAACAAGGGAATATTGTAAGTGTAAGGATCAAAAATCATATATTATCAGAGGTAATGAAGAAAATGTGATTTTTATATCTGAAATTAACTTTATATGTAAACCATGTTTTACCTAGGAGGAAACTAATTATAGATGAGATGAAGGGACTAGCTATGTGTCAACATGTTAAATTTCATAATAATGGCTGCTTTTTGAATTGCTGTAAATGTTCTATGTGGAGGAAGATAAGAATTAAAGCTCTAATCTTAGTGACAAATAATATAAAGTTAATAAAGATTTAAAAGTCATAAGGTATTCAAATATAAATTTATATTATTGATATATATTATTAGGTCCACTATAGAAATATAGGCATATACCATGTTTTTTAAAAGGAAAAGGGCTACCAATAAAATATATCTTTAGGCAGTGTGTCTTTGTATAGACACTCCCACACTCATCATGTATTTTGAAGCACATGCTCATGATACCTGCATCATATATTCATAGAATAATTACAGGGGGGAAGGTAAAATTCAGCTTTATAGCCTCTTTTATGTGAAATATGTGGACATGGATCCTTATTTAACAACTGTATTTAACATCACATAAATTAGAAACTATGACATCATAGAAGACAAACAACATTTATTGAAGTCAATATGTAGATGTTATCAGAAATATGAAGTTGCTGTGGAAGTCCCATCACATGACTTGTATTTGAATAAATGTGAATTGTAGGATAATTCATTCTCAGTGTTACCATAAAAGTAAACATCCTATCTAATAAAAGAGTAATATGCACATTGACCATCACTCCAACACACAAGATGGCTGCTCCCATGTGGTGAAAGATCCTGCCCCATGTGGACATGAAATGGCCACCATAAGATGACCAGCAGGGGAGGGCAGTTGGGAGGGACCAGGCCTGCAGAAGAGAGCAGTTGTGGATCATCAGGGCAGCAGGGGAGGGCATTTGGGGGGTGGGGGGCACTCCTGTAAGGGAGAGCAGTTAGCAGTGACCAGGCCAGCAGAGGAGGGATGTTGGGGGAGACCAGGCAAGCAAAAGAGTATAGTTGGGAGGAGGGGGTGACCAGGCCTGCAGTAGAGGTCAGTTGGGGGCACCAGGCCTGTAGGGGAGGGCAGCTGGGAGAAACCAGGTCAGCAGGGGGCCACTGAGGGATGACCAGGCCAACAGTAGGGAGCAGCTGGGAACACCAGGCTGGCAGTGGGGGTAGTTAAGGGTAATCAGGCAGTCAGGCAGAGGCAGTTAGGGATAATCAGGCTGGCAGGGGGGGCAGTTAGGGCCCATCAGGCAGGCAAACAGGTGAGCAGTTAGGAGCCAGCAGTCCTGGATTATGAGAGGGATGTCTGACAACCCCTAAGGTGTCCCAGATTGGAGATGGTACAGGCTGGGCTGAGGGGACCACCCTCCTTTCCCCATGCACAAATTTTGTGCACCAGGCCTCCAGTAGTATATAAAACAGCATTTTTACAAATTATTTCAAAATCTGTAACTTCATTAGTAAAGGCAAATTACAAAGAGAAAAATACATTTTTTTCTTTGGATTTAGTAATGTTAGCAGTAATTCTATTAAGGAGAAAAATTACCTGAGAAAAAAATTTAATATGATAATCAAGAAATATTATGCATAAAATACATGGGTGTTATCATATTTGAGGAAAGCTCTACACACCCTAATTTAGAAACCTGTGCTTCTGAGGCTAATCTATAGAAAATTCTTACTTCTTATTCATTACTCTAAACTTTTCCTATCTATACATTAAATAACTTTTCCATTGCCATTTCCAAACTCTGGCACAACCCAGATCCCATTGACCGCTGGGGCCATGCTAATGAAAGCATGTGGGATTTCAGTATTGGGCTCATGTCCAGGTGATTAAGTTGCCCTGGATTCATGTCCAGAAAAGATGGTTAAGACACCAGAAAAAGCTTCTCTTTTTAATAATTCTGGGATGTCTGTAGTCTATATTGTTACCTGTAGTGCTCTATAAAGATAGTATAGCAATTTTAACAATATTTATCCCAATTTAATATAAATTATAAAATAATTGAATGAATAAATAATATAAAACAGAGTTTCAGAAAACAAATTCTCAATAAATAGTAAAAAAATGCTTGATATTTTTCATAATGTGTTCTCATGTACATTTTTAATAAAGGTAAGTAAAATGAGTCAAATTGATTTCTATATGATGGATACAATTTCAATTCACTGGCAAATATTTTCATATAAAACATATCAAACATGTGGAAAATATAAAAATAAAACTAGTAGCACACACGCTATTCAGCTTTTTAAAAAACTGCATTTGTCTAACTTTAAGGGAATTCTAGTCAAGGTGGTGGTTCAGGTTAATGCAGTCCTCAAAACCTCCCACAACCACATCAAAATTATAATAAATTGCAGAAGGGCTATAACTCAGAACTACCTGAAATCTAGATAAACAGAATTCCTCTAACTAAGGATATAAAAAAGACACATGGAGAATTGTAGGAGGGGGGAGACACAGAACCTGCTGGTCCCGCACCTAGGTGTGGTAGTTCAAAATCATGAGTGATAGCTTCACTACAGAGGTCCCCCCTAAGAAGCAGGGGTCTCAGCCCCTCAGCAGAATTCCAAGTCTGGGGTTCCAGTGCTGAAGAGAAGATACCATAACTTCTGGTTCTGAAAACCAGTGGAAATTTTGGATGAGTAAAGGGAGGCTGTTGTAGTCCTAAACTTTCCTCTTAAAGGACCTACACACAGACTTCCTTGGACTCGCCCACTCTGAGCTCCAGGACCGGGGCAACAGCATGAAAGGCACCAGAGACATATGGGAAGAAACTGAATTGTCTGGCTTCAGGAAAAAGGCGCAGGGTTGGTGGCTTTCTTCCAGACAGAACCACTAGCAGAAGCCATTGTTCTTTTCTGGACCCTCCTGTCATAGAGCTGGCAAGAGGGTGCCATATCTGAGTTTTCATAAACCTGGCTAATACTGTTGGCCCCACCCTGAAGTAACCTTCAAATCCTGCTCTATTCAACTTGCAGGTCCACCCAAGTAATTTCTTCTGGCTTTTCCATACCATGAAGCTGTCTTGGCTCATGCTTTGGACTTCTGTAAAATTTCTCAAATAAGTAACATCTGACCTCAGTGAACCTCATTCCCCTTGCTAAGTAGCCCAAGCCCAGTACTAGCATTTGCCAGCCTCAGTTTGTAGCTTGGCCTCTTTCACGCATAGCAAGGTACACATAAGTAGTCAATTTCTGCAAATTGTTCTATAACTTATGTTGGATGGATCTGGCTGATCATGCATCTCTTGGGAGGCCTCAGAGTCAGGGTATATAGTGAACAGTTTCAGACCACAGCTGATTATATCCTAACCACCTCCATGAGCAACACACTCAAGGGGTGGATTCAGTGGGCACCAAAGCTTCACAGAAGTGAGTCAACTCAGTGGGGTATTCCTCTGCATAGCCTTTTCTCACAGTTAATCAGCCTGAAGATCAATCCCTTCCAGTGATGTGCTAATAGTAATGAGGATGGACTGCAACAGGACAGTGCACATGGGCCACCCAGGAGGCACACTAGGAACACTTAGCTCAAGTGATTGTGGAGGATGCACTGCTGGGCTCTATCAGATACTTACTATATAAAGCCACTCTGTGAAATCCAAGAGATATAGCAACTCTACCTAATACTGAAAACAATCACAAAGAAACAGCCAAAATGAGGAGACAATGAAACATGACTCAAATGAAAGAAGAACAGAAGAAATTTAAACAAACAAACAAAAACTAAAGGAAATGGAACAACAAACTACCCCGTTTTCCCAAAAGTAAGACATCCTTTGAAAATAAGACCTACTTACAGTTTTGTCTCTCTCTGTAATATAAGGCATCCCCCCAAAATAAGACCTCCCTGATAATAAGATCTCCCTGAACATAAGGCCTCCCCAGAATATAAGGCCCCCAAAGCTACCATAAGGCATCTGACTCCTGATTTAAAGTGACCTTGCACTGTCTGAACAGCTCCACCTGTGCTATGGCCAATAAGTGAACTGGTTTGTGATGACAACTACTACTGTATTGCATACAGGTAATAAATTTCCTTTTTGTTTTGTTTTGTTTTGTTTTGTTCAACAATAAATGTGTACTGTATTCTTCTTCATAGAAAAATAAGACATCCCCTGAAAATAAGACCTAGCACATCTTTGGGAGCAAAAATTAATATAAGACACTGTCTTATTTTCAGGGAAACAGTACACTAGATACAGAGTTCCAAACAATGGACTTAAGTGTGCTCAAGAAATTTAGTGAGAACTTCAACAGCATAAAAAAAAGATATGCAAACCATAAAAAAGAGCCAGTCATAAATGAAAGATACACTAACTGAAATAAAGGCTCTATCACAGAGAATCATCAGTAGAATAAATAAAATAGAGGATCAAATCAGTAATTTAGAATCTGAATATTAAAAAAAAAGAATTCAAAAAATGAGGAGGATTTGGGACAACTTCAAGTGTATCAACTTTCACAGCACAAAGGCGCCAGAAGAAGAGAAAGAGAGCAAGAAATTAAACAACAACAACAACAACAAGTAATTAAAAACAGCTATTTGAAAATAGTGATGGGAAACTTCCCAAACCTGGTGAAGGAAATGTACATATAAGTGTAGAAAGCACAGAGAGTTTCAAACAAGAAAAACACCAAGACACATCATGATTAAAATGCTAAAGCTTAAAGATAAAGAGAGAATCTTAAAAGCAGCAAGAGAAAAGTAGTTAGTAACTTATAAGGGAGCTCCTGTGAGAATTTCAGTTGGTTTCTCAACAGAAACTTAGCAATTGACTACCCTGAGGCAAAATAAGCAGTGAATGAATATTCAATGGTCCATGCAAGGAAGGCAGAATTTCAAAAACTTCAATATGCCTGATTCCAATTACCATTGTAGTTTTAAAACTATTCCTATTCATTTGGAATAATATATTAAATTTTTTTCTACTTCTTTAAGTGAATGAAGAGTTAGTTTCTGCAAAACCTATAATGAAACTACTGTAGATTTTTCTTCCTACTTTTCCCTATACCCTAAGAAAAACATTTTCCAATGGTGGCAATGAATATTTTTCAAAAGTAGCAAAACCATGATCTCAAAGCATTCTTATATTGTGACTATATTTCAATCTTTATGCATATTTAAAGCCAGATTCAGAGCAAAGCCATAAGAGTGCTTTCTTTAAAATGCATTTGTGATGTTGAAATTCTTTATCAAGCTATTTTTTTACTTGACATTACATCTTAGATATAGAATTGAGCATGGTTGAACTATTCAAGGTCTTGGAAACTCTAAGTATATGTTAAGATTCAACAGCAGCAAATCAGTTTTATGCTGCTCTAAGCATTTTGCTATTATACTTGGCATTATAATACTAGAGCCCCTGTGCATGAAATTCATGCATGGGGGAGTGTCACTCAGCCCAGCCTGCACCCTCTGCAATCCAGAACCCCTCGGGGGATGATTCCTGTTTGATTGAGCATAAACTGACAATCGACATTCCTCTCGCAATCCAGGATGCTGGCTCCTAACCATACATTATTCTGCCTGTCTGCCTGCCTGCCTGATTGCCACTAACAACCTCTGACTGCTAGCCTATTGCCCCCTAACTACTCTGCCCTGAGGGCCTGATCGTCCCCTAACAGCCTCTGCCTTGGCCCCTGTCACTGTAGCTTTGTCTGGCAGGATATCTAGAAGATGTCCTAAGATGTCCAGACTAATTAACATATTACCCTTTTATTAGTATAGATTTTACCACAGATGATGCAAGTGGATGACAAGTACAGCAATATTATAAAACGACAGTTTGGGTACCAAAAAAATAGCAAATAAATTGTTTTAGATACTAAACTTGAAAATTGGAAAATCTGAAGTACTTCAATTAATGGAAGATGATTAGATCTAACAAATTAGTAAAATAATATTAGAATCTAGCTACATAAAGAAGCTTTATTAAAATGGGGAGGGATAAGATTAGAGAATAAGGGTTCAATGGGGGAGAAGGGAGACATCTGTAATACTTTCAACAATAAAGATAATTTTTAAAAAATCAGATCAAAGGACAGTTTTTGTTTTAAAATGAATGCATTGTTCCATGCAATTTCTCTATTTGGAATCAGTGACAATTTATTCTGCAACTATTATAAATTGAATGTATTTTATTTATTGAGATACATTACTCTCTTTCATATAAACATTTAACCAGTTATGAAGGAAAAATAATTAGATCCTTTTCTTCATTTGCAGCTTGGTTTAGTGAGTAATTCGGACTTTGTTGAATATGGCAATTTTCCAGAGTTTACTATTAGCTTATCTATTTTCAGTCTTTCCTCAGAAAATGAAAGAGCTAAAAACTTGTTCACTGCAAGCTATCAGAAAAAAATGGAGCAAATAATTGACAAATCAAATTCTGAAGATGGAGAAATGATTTCTATTTTGTTTATCTACTGTCATTCAAATTTTCTTCTTTGGATATTTTATAAAATGATCTTGGTGATGGTTCTGTTTCTCTAGAGAACCCTAACTAGTATAGTCTTTTAAAGAAAGCTTCTTAAAAACAAATCCCAGAACATTATTTTCTTTCCCTCTTTAATGATCCTTTTGTTTGCCTATAGTATTAAAATTACATGCAATTATGAAATTTTTTTTTCAGAAAAAGAGCAAAATTGTTATGGAGGTCAAATGTTTGTAATATTTTCTTCTCTCTCTAGCATCATTTTAATAGTCACCACACACAAAGAATAATGAATTCAACTAATTTTTCTATCTTTCCTCAATTTCTATCTTTCATGATACTCACAATTTCAGCACATGGATTCTGAGTCTGTTTCATTTATTATGGCTCCATTTGGAAATCTGACCAGGTCAACTACTTCTGCATTCCTCCAAATTCGTTTTATTGTTTCAAATTCTTTCATCTTCAAAGTATCTTAGGTCAGGAACAATAAAATCAATGCACACTCTCTTGGTTGAATTACATGAACTTACTTTTTTTTCATTTAATCAAATAAATGATGGTTTGAAAATCAAATCAGAAATGTCTACTCATTTAAAAATTTCCAAAATAATGTTAAGTACTGTATGTTTATATTTATTTCTACCCATGACTCTACTGCTCTTTTACACAACTCACTATTTATGAGAACTTCTCCCTCCAGTTCCTTTACCCCTCAACCTTGCCGCAGACATAGCAATTTAAAATGTTGTACAGAAGATCTGGTATATATCTGCAAAAATCTATCTAGCATTCTTACAGGTGGCATCTGTGGTGTTATCACACCTATTCTTCCTTCTTATCTGGGGCATATAGCCCTTTAACTTAGCAGATTAGAATGATGGGAACACCAAAGGCCCTCGTGCTGCAGAGTTAAGTCCAGCTGTAATTAAATGTCCTGTGTTTTCTGAATTATTAGCTTCTGATTGTTTCCAAAGCTCTTTAAAACTGGTTCCTCTAAAATATAAATGTTCCCACTTCTAAATCAAAGAGTTGATTTAAAATAGTTGAATAAAAAATATCTGATTTATAATAACACTAAATTCTAGATATTTTGTATGCACATTTTTTTAGGTTAGGAGGAATTTATTGGTTTGTAAAACTAAAAAATATAGACATGACCTTTATCTTCATCGTTGTCTGCTGCATGCATGGTTGGATGCAGGCCAAGTGGAACTCTCTCTGTGTCTCTGTTCTACTTTCTCTGTGTTGTATTTAAAGTCAGGCAGGCTCTCAGGAGCTCATTTCAATTTTCCAGGGCCTCTTTCTTAGTTGGAATTAAAGTCTTAGTATTAAATTTCATTATCCTGGCCTCGTCTAAGTAATTCTAGCCATACTTTATAAATAATTTTTAAAAAATAGTAAAATGCACAGCGCCAACTATTTCAGAAAATGTGAATTCTGACTTTTAAGCCCTACTTTTACTAGTAATGTTAAAGATGCAGACATAGACTCCAGAATGATGGGACTATTTATGAAATATTTTTTCATGTGGATCATGGGTATAACTAATTAATAATATCAATTGGTGCTAATCATAAGATTCCTGAAATAAACAGATGACCTTTATTCTTCTGCTGTTGAAAAGGTCTTAATCACACTATATGATCAAACATAAACCTTCATTTGAACCTATATGATAATATGCATGTATTGCATAGCATGCTTAATTAAATTTATTGGGGTGACATTGATCGACATGATCATGTAGATGTTTCTATGTCACAAAATCTGTATATTGTGTCACACAGACCCAAAGTCAGATCTTCTCCTATCACCATATAATTATACATCTTTAAAATTATATAATGTATTTGAAATTAGTCACTTGATTAAGAATATTCTAGTTTGTTCCATTATATTTTCTTTATTATCACAGGTGTACCATTAGGTCCTTGAGGTAATAAATTGTGTTTTCTATTTCTTTATCAACTTAAAGTACTTTGTAAGTCTTATAGTAACAAAGTAAGGAAGAAGTTAAAGACAAGTTTTGAATTTTTGTCTTAAGTTGTGTGTCTGTACATGTATACATGTGTGTGAAGGGAAATATTCATAAGCATTGCATATCTTTATTAAAATGGCTATGTAATGAATATTTAATACCCACTTATGCAGATTTTAAAATTCCTAGTTGACAAATACAATTATTTTCACTTATGGAAATAAAGTTGATAATCACATTTACTTAAAGATTTAACAGTCATGTTTTTATATGCCAGGCACTGTATTATCCACAGTCTTTTGTAAAGGGTTTAGGATATAATAAACAACTTCTGACTAAAGAATTTACTAATTGTTCTTATATATTAATCAGATATTAGTTTAATTATTGTCTATTATTATAAGACTTATGCTATGCTACATATCAGAGACAAAAGGATTAGAGCCTGCATTTTCTTGCCTCTTTATGTAAACTACAATGCCATTGCTCTTTCATTTCACAGGCAGTGCCTGGCATGGAATACTAACTTCTATTTAGTACGCTTTTTCTAATGAAGGATAATGAGGCTCTGTAATGCAGCAAGTATCATTTATGAATCAGAATCAAATAAAGCTTTGCAAGCAAACTGAAGACAAATCTCACCAAGTTAGCTATTCATAGCCTGTTCCTGGAATTAAATCAAAAGCACTGAGTAAACTAACATCTAAGGATTGTGGGCCAACTATCTTTCACAGCTGA
Source organism: Lasiurus cinereus (assembly GCA_011751065.1). Lineage (NCBI taxonomy): Eukaryota > Metazoa > Chordata > Mammalia > Chiroptera > Vespertilionidae > Lasiurus > Lasiurus cinereus. Next base: position 33,979,433 of record JAAGEH010000005.1, on the reverse strand, counting down.
CAAGATGCTTGGCACTACTGTGCAAATAAAAAATATTTTAATTTATCACTTGCATTGTTCTTGTAAGATTGTGCAGAACACCTGAGAAGGAATGCTCAGAGGCCATTACAGGGGAGTATTTGTAGATGACAACTTCTTTTATTGTAGATGTTTGTCTGGATTTTAAAATGTATAATTCAAATACACACACACACACACACACACACACACACACACACACGTAATTTTTACAGAGAGGAAGGGAAAGGGAAAGGGATAGAAAGTTAAAAACATCGATGAGAGAGAAACATTGATCAACTGCCTCCTGCACACCCCCTATTAGTGATGTGCCCACAACCAGGGTACATGCCCTTGTCCAGAATTGAACCTGGGACCCTTCAGTCCACAGGTCGATGCTCTATCCACTAAGCCAAACTGGTTAGGGCAAATATTTATATACTAGGGTCCCGTTGCACAAAATTTTTGCACTGGGTGTGGGGTCCCTCACCCCTTCCTGCCTCCTCTCACATACTAGGAGCCATCACAGGATGTCCTACTGATGGCTTAGGCCCGATCCCCTGTAGCCACTGCCAGTCACGACAGCCACCAAGGTGTTTTCATCAACACGGACTCCAGTCCCTTCATCATGAAAAAATGACAACTTTCTTTAGGCATTTTCAAGATGTGTCTTTCATAAGATATGACATGTCTTTCTTTTTTTATCCGCACCTAAGGATACGTTTCCATTGGCTTTTAGAGAATGTGGAAGAGAAAGGGAAAGACAGAGAGAAACATCAAAGTGAGAGGAACACTTTGATTGGTTGCCTCCTACATGAGCCCTGACGTGGGCCCCAGACAGGGAGGAGACTGCAACTTAGGTACATGCCCTTGATCAGAATTGAACCCAGACCCTGTGGTTGACAGGTCAAGGCATTATCCACTGAGCCAAACCAGCTAGGGCAGGATATGACATTTCTTAGCACTCCAGCAGTGGACCTTTCTTTTCTCTCTAGGAGTGTGCTGGGAAAAACCCTAGATCACTTTTGTGGATTCTTATATCTAAGTTACTAAGAATATCACCAGTGCACACAGGAAACTTGGCCAATGAGCAGTCAGAAAAGGTGTTTTCTTGTAGTTCACACTAATCGTAGGCTGAGTAGGGGATGCTGAGTTCCTTCTGATCGCCGGCTCAGCCCCTGCCAGGCCTAAAGCCTCTGGTCAACACTTTAGGCCTGGGCAGGAAATCCCAAGCTTCCTCTGATCACTGGTTCTGCCCCTGTCCCCTCTGCTTTGATCATAGGCTTGGCCCTGCCCAGGACCCCCTTGTCTCAGGCCCTTCCCAGACTGCTCAGGGCCCTTCCTCAGAGTGACTTGGATGCCAGGATGTTCCTGGGACCAAGGTGCTAGGCACCTATGTATGCAAATCAACCACCAGCTTTGTTGGGTTAATTTGCATACTCATTCTGATTGGCTATGGGTGTAGCGGAGTTATGGTCAATTTACATGTTTGTCTATTATTAGGTAAGATATACTTAATATAATTAAAATACATAGTAAGTGATTGACTATAAAAGATAGTCTTGAATTTTGCATAAAGGTCCATAAAAGTTAACAATTTTTTTATCCTAACACCTATTGTATATTTTGAACTGTAATGTCCAAACTAAACTTATAATCTTTTCCACATCAAAACCTATTCTTTATACAGAATTTTGTTTTCCTAGTTTCCTGTCTCATGCTCCTCAAAGTAGTTATCCCATAATTAAGAGATCACTAAGCAAAAATAATTATATTTCCTATATATGTCACTAAAATCTTTTTTCTTCATTTATCATCATGTTATCACTTCATTTATTTTCATTTTGTCTCTTACCTGCACCAAGGGAAGAGGCCATGTGTAGGGAGGAGGAAGCAGAACAATGTCAGTACAGCTAGAACAGAAGATATGAGTGGAAGACTGGGGTAAGTTATGGATGGAAATGGAAATCTACTGAGTAGTGATCTACGTGGTAAGATATTATTTTTTCCTAAAACTTCTGGGAAATCACTGAAAGATATTAATAAGTGTGAGTAATTATTCCAACACAAAATTAGTGGTAAAATATTGTTTAAAAGGAAGACATAATAAACAAAATCATGGTTCCCTGTCCCCTATCCATCCCCCAAAGAAATCAGTGTCCTATACCTGGGAGACAGAAAGAGAGAGAAAGAGATATTTGAAGATGATATCCCACTGCCTTAAAGTTGAAGAAACAGCCATCCATTAGCCAGAGGGTAAAAGTGGCTTCTAAAAACTGTAAAAGTCAAGAAAAAGGCCCTGCCGGTGTAGCTAAATGGTTAGATGTCCACCCAGGAGCCAGGAAGTTACTGGTTTGATTCCTAGTTAGGGCACATGACTAGGCTGCGGACTTGCTGGATCCCCAGTGGGGGCATGCAGGAGCAGTTGATAGATATTTCTCTGTCATCAATGTTTCTATCTCTCTATCCTTCTACCTTCCTCTCTCTAAAATCAATAAAAATCTATAAAAAATTTATTTTTAAAAAGTCAAGAAAATGGATTTTTCTCTACAGCTTCCAGAGAGAATGCCAGCCTATTGACACTTGGATTTTACCCAGTGAGACCCATTCTGGACTTCTAACTTCCAGAACTAGAAAACAATGCATTTATATTCTTCTAAGCCACTAAGTTTGTGGTGATTTGTTACATAAGAAGCTAATATAGAAGGCAAACAAACAAACAAACAAAAAAGGAAAATGAAGAAGGCATATTCTCAGGGTTCATATGAATGTGTTTCCTATCAACTGCAATAGTCCAAAAAACCTGAGTTTAGAAGATAAAAGATTAAGCAAATGCTTGGATCAAAGTGCCTTGGGGGAAAATTGACATATTTAAAATAATAATACAATTAAGCTAAGATACAGATTCTATGTATAAGCCCCTGTTCATTACAGGATATTTTTCTTGTTTTGTGGCAGAAATATAAACTAAATTAAGATGATATAATGCTTTTACTATAAAAGTTGTTACATTTTAAATTAAATTGTAAATGACATAATCATCAGAACTTGAAAGATTTTTTATTAAATCCAATATTATGAAATGCTGTCTAATAAAAGAGTAATATACAAATTGACCATCTCTCTGCTACACCCACAAGCCATGCCCACCAGCCAATTAGGAGTGAATATGCAAATTAACCCAACCAAGATGTCTGTGGCCACGGAGTGAACAGGAGGCTTGGGTTTCCTCATCAATGGAGGAAGCCAAGCTTCCCACAGCCCTGGCCTGCCCTGGCCTCCACTCAAGGCTACAAAGTTTCAATTATAGAAGATAAATAAATCCCAGATCTTAGGGCCTCTACTTGCGTCGCTGGGGGGCATGGCTGGCCTGAAAACCGCCACAGCCTCCTCGTCTAGGCTGTCCCATGCCCCAAGGGAACCACCACCCTGATCTAGGACACCCTTCAGGGTAAGCAAGCCATCCCCCACCCATGCAGCAGGCTTCTATCCTATCTAATAAAAGAGTATTGACCATCAATCCAACACACAAGATGGCTGTCCGCATGTGGTCAAAGATGGTGCTCCATGTGGACATAAGATGGCCACCACAAGATGGCCAGCAGGGAAGGAGAGGAAGGAGGGATCAGGCCAGCTGGGGAGGTTAGTTGTGGGTGATCAGGCTGGTAGGGGAGAGCACTTAGGCATTAATCAGGCTCGCAGGGGAGTAGTTAGGGAGTGATCAGGCTGGCAAGCTGAAGCCATTAGGGACAATCAGGAAGAAAAGTAGGCGAGCAGTTGGGAGCCAGCATTCCTGGATTGTGAGAGAGATGTCCGACTGCCCATTTACCCAGAAATACTTCTAATTAGACTATTTTTATAGCATAAACGGGCAGTCAGACATCCCTTGAGAAGTCCCAGATTAGAAAGGGTGCAGGCTGGGCTGAGGGACACCTAGGCCTCTAGTGTTTAGATCATCTAAGACGGACGTCGGCAAACAGTGGCTCATGAGCCAAATGCAGCTCACAAGCAGTGGTTTGCTGCTCTGTTGACTAATGAGTTTGCCAACTACTGATCTAGAATAACAGTATAGCTGGAATCACTTTGCTTTCAGTCTAGATCCCAACTAAATGGTAAAGAATATAAAAATAGAACAAGTATATAAATTTTAAACACCATCTCATTACTTTTTAGCTCAATTGTTAACTACTGCAAACTGGAATTAAAATAGAAGTGAGCTATATTTTTGTGTTGGGGGAGTGGTAGTTTTTTGTTTGTTTGGTTTGTTGTTTTTCTAGTTACATCCAACCTTTAAATATAAATCTTTCATTATGTAAATAATTTTACACTTGAGAAAACAGACCCAGAAATATTAAACAACTTGCCTAGATGATATACCCGTAAGTAATGATCAAAGACTGAGGGCTTGTAGTGTTTACATGAGGCCCCAGATCCTATTCTTATCCTTTACACTATACAAGTTATAATCATGAAATATATAAGTGTATATCTATCCTTTTGCACTTGTGAATACTACCAAAATGAGTGAATATAAGTGTGCTGAATATCTAGCCACATATTTTGAATACTAGATACATACTGTTCAATGCGATATTAATTATTATTACTGCCTTGTTGCAGTTTTTTCTAAGAAGCAGTGCTGCAATAACGATCTAACCAATTATTTTTACCTACATTTATGTATTTATTTTCAGTTTCTAGAAATATAATTTATTTTTAAAAATTGTATATATGGTTTGAAACTTTTCACTAAATAATACTTAAAAATTTACCTAAATAAATGATTTATTTTTATGCCTGTTACACTTTACCTTCAGGAGTGATTTTATAATATGGATTACTTTATAATTACTTGTAATGATTATTTATTGATAGTGTCAAATGTCCATCTTTTCTCTGATCACATGGATGCGTTTCTGATGTTGCTAAAAGTATATTGGTGAATGCAGTCTGTCGATATTGAATTTGAAATGAACCAGTGGTATTTGATATTTCATTAAATTCAGTGAGACATGAAAGTTACAAAGAAAATGATTTCTTCTGTCCATAAGTAATTATTACAAATGACTAACATGTTAAGGTCAGAGCCTACTCAAGGTGTTAACATACTATAAAAATAGTCTAATTAGAAGTATTTGTGGGTTAAATTTTCATACCTTTTGGGAGCTGGTCCTACACTGAACTAAGTATATTTTCTTCTTGTCAGAAAATTATTCTAAATACACTTTATTCTTTTTACCCTTTTTCTCTTTCTTGTGTCTAGCTTTGCATAAGATTTAGAGGTTAGAAATGACATTTGAAAAATGATACATATGCTTAATAATAGTGATAAATGCATTTTCTGATTTTTTTTGGTTTTGTTCTGCATTGCTAAAACTTCTGATTTTCCATAATTTTTAAAAGATTTTGAGTATTGCTTTTAGTCATTAACAATGACCCAACTCCTATTAATTGTTAAACAATTATTTTATTTATAGGATAGACTTACTGAAATTTTCAATGAATTACCTATTTTTAAAAATGGCTCATAAAGCACAATGCAGGATCCCCATAATTAGGTTATAGCAATCAACTTGGTATACACACAAATACACACATATATACTTGTACACATATGACTAACTACTTATTTATTATTCCTTCATTCATTTATAATTTCATACAAAAATTATTGATCACTTGTCATGCACAATATATTATAAGAAATAAAAATGTGTGATTCTTATTTTTAATTAATCCATAGGGAATGAGAAAATTACTCTGAAATTAGTGAAATAAAATTAGACATAAGATTGTGTATGCTTTTTCTAGTTATTTCTATATATTTTGTTGTTGTTTTAATCCTCCCCTGAAGACATTTTTCCATTGATTTTTAGGGAGAATAGGGAGAGAGATAAAACAGAGAGAAACATCAACGTGAGAGAAATTCATGGATTGGTTGCCTCCTGCACAAGCCCTGACCAGGGCCCAGCTGGGAAGGAACCTACAACCAAGTGCCCTTGGAAGAATTGAACCTGGGATCCTTTGGTCTGAAGCCGATGCTCATCCACTGAGCCAAATTGCCTAGAGCTCTATAATCTATACATATAAAAGCCTAACTGACTGGCCTACTGGCCAGTAGCTATGAGGCACACTGATTTCCAGGGGGCAGATGCTCAGTGCAGGAGCTGCTGAGCTGCTATCACATGGCAGCTGTGGTTCTCAGATGATGTAACCAGAACCAGAGAGAAGGAAACCTAATTCCAGGGTGTGTGACTTGGGAATTGCCCTCTTGCAATCTGGGACCCTTGGGGGATGTTAGAGATCTGGTTTCAGCCTGGTCCTTACAGGCCAGGCTGAGGGACCCCACAGGTGCAAGAATTGGTGCACTAGCCTCTAGTTTTTAAAAATGACAAACACTAAAGGCACAAGGGATGCATGAGCAAAGATTTGATGACAACAATGGGCATAGGCTGTGTAAAGAAAGGGAGTAATTATATCTAATTTACTTGGGTATACTTCATCTAAAAAAGAGCTTTTCAAAAAACATGGAAAATGAACTACTGAAAGGCACACTTGGAGTTTATTTATTGGCAATGAGAAGTGTTTTAAAAATGTTAAATAGGAGCAAAATGCTTAATGAGTTACTTTCTCAAGATAAATATGAAATCAGAGCAAAGGACAGAATTAAAAAGAAGACATACCTTCAGAACAGTTGTTATTATAAAATTTACACTAATAAAAGAGAAACATGCAAATTAACTGTTATTCCACTACATCCACAAGCTATGCCCAGCAGCCAATCAGGAGCAAGTATGTAAATTAACTCAACTAAGATGGAAGCCAGCCATGGAGCTGGAGCAAGCAGGAAGCTTGGATTGCCCAGGCAATGGAGGAAGCCAAGCTTCCTGCCCAACATGATTGGCCCTGGTCTCTGCTCAAGGCTGCAAAGTTTCAATTTTAGAAGATAAATAAATTCTAGAGACTTGCTTCCAGCTGGCTCTGACCTCTGCTCAAGGAGGTGCTAAAAAGAAAATAAGAATAAAGGAAGGAAGGAAGGAAGAAAGGAAGGAAGGAAGGAAGGAAGGAAGGAAGGAAGGAAGGAAGGAAAGAAGGAAGAAAGAAAGAAAGAAAGAAAGAAAGAAAGAAAGAAAGAAAGAAAGAAAGAAAGAAAACAAAAGGAGGGACTGGGACCTTGGGTTACCAGGGGATGATCAGGCCAGGATGGGATGGCAGAGGCCATTGGGGGAAAGCAGACCAGCAGGGGGCCAGATGGAGGTCAGCAGGCCATCAGTGGGGGTCAGTTGGAGGTGATTAGGACCCCAGGGAGGGGGCAGTTTGTAGTGATCAGACCAATAAGAAGGGGAGGTGGAGGTGAGCAGGCCAGCAGGGGGACAGTTGTGGACAAGCAAGCTGGCAGGCAGAGTTATTAGGGGTAGTCCCATAGTGTGAGAGAGATGTCTGACTGCCAGTTTAGGCCTGATCCCTATAAACTGGCAGTAGGACATCCTTTGAGAGGCTCCAGATTGGAGAGGGTGTAGTTCAAGCTGAAGAACACCCCTCTTTCCCTGTGCACAAATTTTGTGCACTGGGCCACTAATATTAATATATTTAGTAAACATTTAGTGCATTTCTATTATATCCCAGACAGAATACTAGACACAAATCTATATGGAAAATTAAGGCAATAATCCCTGTCTTTAGGAGCTAAATCTAGTGGAAATACCACTAACAAACCAACAATTAACGTTAAACAGGTTAAAGTGAAGGTAGAAATTTGCTTGGATACAGAGAACACAAAGACAATTATGTTTACCTGAGATGGTTCAGAGAGGATAGGTGATTGAAAACTTCCAAAACTAAGTCCCCCAGAAACCTGGATCTAAAAATTATGAACAGGTAAATTGTTTGAAAAGTTGAATATTGCAAATAGAAGAAAATTATAAAATGGCAATTTTGAAGAACAAGTGATGATCAAAGCTAGAAATAGTTTTGCAGGCATGGTTGGAGATGATAAGAAGAAGCAGGAGTGATATCATCAAATATCTAACATACCAAATTATGAAACTCGAGATACTTTTTCTGATGACAAATGAACGACTATTGAAGAATTTTAGGCAATAAATGCAATCATTATATAAATATATAAATCACTCATACAGAGTATATGATGGACAGGGTGGGATCACTGCTGTAGAAAGGGAGATAAGTTCATAGTTACTGCATTAGACTCCATTAGAAACAATGTGAGCCTATAGCAAACCAGAGACAAAAGGAAGGGATATTATGAAAGAATCAGCAGGTTCAATAGCTCTTAGAACAACTTGAATTTAAGATGGTATTGAGAAAATGGGAAGATACAAAAATTAAATGAAATATCTTGTTTAGCAGAAATAAGTAATTTTCAATTAGTTCCTGATTGGTGCTTTAAATAAGATTTTATTATAGAGACAGGCATTTCAAGACAACAGAGTTCAGGTACTCAACATTCACATAGCTACTTTAAATTTTTATAGAATAAAATATGTGACTGTGAAATCATTAATAACTCATCTGTACTATTGGCAGCTGCGTTTTCTGCTTGAACTGTACCTTGCCCTAAAGATATTTAGTACTTTGTTTCACCCTCAGGCATACAGAAAATGCTGAGTGATGACCTTGATAACCATGAGAATTTGCTAACTGGACTGGGATCCCAAGGCAGTAATTCACTATTAGATTTCTTATTTACTTCCTTTCCTTTGCCAATTATAAAATGAATTTTATTTGTCACTTTCTCAATACAAAGCATCTGTACTAAGGAGAAAATGTTAATCAAGTTGCAAGAAGTAAAGCAGTTTTATTTTACAATAAACAGAAATATTCTGACCTTATGATGAGATTGTTATTCTAATGTGTTAAATTATTCATGCTATTGAGCAACACAGACTCCATGCAGGTGGCTCTGGTTGACAAAATTTTGATTATTCTGCCAGCTTACTGATTACTTTGCATTTATTCATTTGTTCTCTATTAAGTTTGAGAAATATTGTTCTCTATTAAGTTTGGGAAATATTGTATAATTACTACAAATGTATCATAATTATCACTGTTCTAGTACTCTTTAGAATTGGATAATAAGTGTTATCATTCTTTGTACCTCCCTTCTAAGATCTTGGTTGAAATATGAAAAAAATGTGATAAATCCAAGATAATAAAGAATGAATACATCAGTGAAAGGTCTTGATACTCTGATGGTAGGTAGACCAGTAAGAATTCATTGATATTCTCAATATCAAAGAAATATCTATGTTCATAGCAGTACAATTTACAATAGCTGCAATTTGGAAACAGCCTAGGTGCTCACCAACAGATGAATGGATCAGAAAACTATGGTACATCTACACAATGGAATTCTATGCTGCCATAAAAAAGAAGGAATTCTTACCATTTGCAGCAATTTGGATGGAACTGGAGAACCTTATGCAAAGTGAAATAAGCCAGTCAATGAAGGGGAAACACCACATAATATCACTCACTTGTGGATAATAAAGAACATTATAAACTGATGAACAAAAAGATAGGTATAGAGGTAGTAAAGCTTCAAACAGACGTCAAATTATAGCAGGAATATTAAGGAGAGGAGGGATAGACAGGAGATCAACCAAAGGACTTGTATGCATGAAACATTTTATTTGAAAACTTAGCAAATAAAACTATAAGGGGCAGAGTGTTATGAAATCACATATATCCAAGACACAGCTTTAATAAATACCTACCTATGTTAAAGAATTTACCAGGTGATCAAAAAATACAAAGGAGTACTTGGAGACACAGGAAAAAAAAACACATTTATTTTCAGATGTTTCACATGTACTAGTACAGTGACTCAGAGGAGACTGTTTCTCTCCAAATCCTGAGGCAAGTAAATATGGAGGAAGCTCACCCTTCATACCCTTTGATTTCTTTGTCCCCCAAATATGGATGGGATTTCCTGACCTTTCACGGGCTTTGCAAAAAGCCCCATGTGTTGGGATGGAGGCCGTGAGACCACACTTAAAGGCCTGGATTAGCACCAGCGCTGATAATCCCCTCTGGGGTGGATATTGTTCATGGTTTATGGCCTCTGTAAAACGGGAGTACTTAGGTAAACAGGTCTTGCAAGACCAGATTTTGGAGAAAGGGGCAGTGACTTAGTTATAGGCTATTAAGAATATACATTAGGTTACTGGCACAGATTCAGATTTCTTGCCCCCCAAAATGTCTTATTTTCCTCATCACCTACAGTTAATCCTATTTCATCTATATCCTTACTTACTTCTGACCCTTTCCTTGATGATGTACCTAAAATAAATATTCCTGTTTCTGTATATTGCTTAACAATCAAACTTTAGCAGAAAATCAAGGAATCCTTATATATAAAAGGATCTGTCACATCTGCAACGACTGGAAAATTGACCATTCACCCATCCTGCCCACACAGCTGGCTCTGGTGGGTGAAGACTTGTGACAGGGACAGTGAGGCAGCGCTGGCACTCACACTCCCTCACAATCACAGACACACACAGCGCCCGCCAGCTCACAGCCTTTTCTCCTTTTCTTCCCTTCTCTCCCAGCTTGCTCTTGGAGCCTCTCTCAGAATGAAGAAGAAAAAAGATTGGGCCTGAAGAGGCCTGAATGGAAGGGATGGCCAGCAGAGCGTAGAACAGCCTCCACTGGCCCCACTCTTTCCCAGGTGGGAAAGACATAGGGAGGCAGGGAGGCTTGGAGGATTGCTGAGAAAAACAAAGAGAGACAAAGACTGGGGAGAGATCAGGCCAGCAGGAGAGGCAGTTGGGGGCATATAGGCTGGTAGGGGTGGGCAGTTGAAGGTGAGATTAGGTGGGCAGGGGAGAGCAGTTAGGGGTGATCAGGCAGGCAGGCAGAAAGGTTAGGGGCAATCAGGCAGGCAGGCAGAGACAGTTAGAGGCAATCAGTCAGGGATGCAGGTAAATGGTTAGAAACCAGCAGTCCCAGATTGTGAAAGGTATGTCTGACTGCCACTTTAGGCCTGATCCCTAGGATCAAGCCTAAACCGGCAGTTAGATATCTCCCAAGGGGTCTCCGACTAGAGAGTGTGCAGGCTGGGCTGTGGGAATCGCCACTCTGCACAAATTTTGTGTACCTGGCCACTAGTATATAATAGTTTTTAAGTTGCTGCAATGACTTTTTTACAGGGACAGCTAGTTAGTTAGATATTAGTGAAAGAGAAGAGAGCCAGACATCAAATTAGCAGGATTAACTAGGAAGCTACAGCTTCACAGTCACCCCAGGAGACACCTGCATCCTCCGTCAAAGGGACTTAATCCCCAAGCAGGCAGGAAAGACCAGGTTTCCAATCTCTGCTGGGAACAACTGGTCTGTTCCACAGACTGCAGGTGGACCAAGAACCAGCAATGGGGGAATTCTGCTGAGGCATGCACAGTAGAAGGCAGATGACAAGGCAAACCTGTGAGGTATTCTAGGTAAGAGTCCAAATGGGGACCAATGAGGAGGCTAGGCTGAAAAAATCTTGGCAAAAGATTGGATAACATAGGGCACGAAACCCCCAGAAGATCTGAAAAGGGGATTGGATAAGGGTAGGATTATGGAGACTATAGGTTAGTTTGAAAGGAAGCCTGCTATACCAAACCCACAGAAATATAATAAAAGTTTAACGAAGGCCCTTGGTGAGTGTGGGGATTGCTTCTCTCAGTATTGCAGCCAGGCAGCTTGGGCAACAGAGACTAAATTCCTGGCTAAGGGCACAGCAGCTCTGAATCCTGACCCTCCTCTTGGGCTTGGTAAGGACAAGTGTAGGCCTGAGGCCCTGGAGAGAGGCAGGATTGCTTCCATAAGGAGGTGGAGCTAAGCCACCTAGTCGTGGATGAGATAGTGCAACAGCTTCTTCAGGGGAATCTATGATCTGCATGCCCCCCTTATATCTTGCCACTGTTGCTCCCATCCTCCTAAGCATGGGTCCCAAAATACTTCTCACAAGCATCCATTCCAGACTCCTCCAGCCAGCCTGCCTTGGTCTCAGTCCAGGTCAGACAAGAACTTGACTTTAATATACTTAGCTTTGCATTTCATGGCTTCTGAGGGTTGGTTGGCATCTGAGTCCATCCCTCTCTAATTTAGCTCTTGTTTCAACATCTCAGTCTTTCCCTCTAAATGTGTAATTTCCCTCTATATATATCCTGCAGCTGCCGTGCCATTCGTGGCCATTAAATTTGTGCACGGATCTGTAGAGGCACTTGTTCTCTATGCATGTGTTTTTTTTTTTTTTTTAAAAAAACCACATTTCTACAGTATCTGAAATATTATTCCCCTTCAGAATAAATCACTTGTATTAACCTTGTCAAATGTTATTTCTTCAAACCAGTTAACAGGAGTGTAGTCACAATGTGTGGGATAGCCAAGGCCACTATCTCTTTACTTTTTAAAGAAAACTTCTCTTTACCAAAAGATTATTTATTTTCCTTAGGAAGAAGGGATGTAGACATTTCTTTTTCCCAAGAAAATTAAAGAATCCACATAATTGTTATAGTTACACATGAATATTAGAATTTTATAAAAATGTTGTTTTTTAAATTATGGTTACTTAACTGGGAAGGTCAATCACAAATTTCTACAGATGTCAACAGACATGTCCCAGAAATGTTTCGAGATTCATATATATATATATATATATATATATATATATAATATGTCACTAAGAAATGTTGAAAATATTTATTAATTTATCTTTTATTACTAATTTGCTGCTTTTAAATCAAAATGAACTAATCATGTACTTGGTTTTTCCTTGACTCATGCCCTGAAACTCTTGTTAAAAGCCAGACATGATGATTCAAGTAACAGGAGCTGTGTAAGGAGGCCCCAGTGTGAGGTTCCATGTGGATCCTGGAAGGAGTTGGGCTGCTGTGTTTAATATTTGCAGCACCTGTGGGTGTCAGAGGCTCAGTTCCTCCTGCTGTCCTTGCTTTGTCTCTCCCATTATTTTTGGCAATGATGGACAAAGGGTTCCTTTTTAAGTAGAGTCTGTGTTTTGCAGCACTACCAGCTGTAATCCACTATCTACACTAATAAAAGAGAAAGATGCTAATTGACCATACCTCTGCTATACCCACAGCCAATCAGGAGTGATATGCAAATAAACCCAACAAAAATGGTGGGTAAACTTGCATATGCAGGTGGGGCAGGCAACAACTGACACAGAATCTAGGCTGTGATAGGGACTGGGCAGGCAGCATGGACAGTGCCTGATGTCGCCCTGGGGTCCGGGAGGCAATTGGACTGGGCAGGCGGGCAGTGCCTGATGCCCTGGCAGAATTCAGGTGGCGATAGGGACCGAGCAGTTCCAGCAGGAAGTGCCTGACACTACCCAAGAGGTCCAGATGGTGATTGGGACTGGGCACACCGCAAGGACAGCACCTGATCTGCCCACGGGTCCAGGCTGTGATTGGGATGGGGCTGGCAGTATGGACAGTGCCTGATGTCTCCCTGGGGTCTCCGCAGCGATGGGGACCAGGCAGTTCCAGCAGGCAACGCCTGAGGCTTCCCAATGTGTCTAGGCGGCGACTGGGACCAGGAAGGCCAGACGGGCAGCACCTGATGCCCCTCCCCGGAGTACAGGCTATGATGGAGACCAGGCAGGCAGGGGGTCCAGGCGGCAAACGGGATGGGATAGGCGGGGGTGGCCAGGGTTTCTAGGATCACTGTCTCACCCAGGCTGCGTGCAGACACAGGTGGAGCAGGCCCAGATTGAACATTTTAATGACTATGGGATGTCTGTGCCCCACCCCACCGCTCCCCGTTCCTAGCAAAGAGAGAGACATGGGCAATTAGGAGGCACAGGGGCTCTAAGTGGCTGGGAGCAACCTGCAGGCCTGCTACCAGAAGAGGTGCTGAACCATGAGGACGAGAGGGCTGGCTGAATGGAGGCCCACAAAGGTGCAGATGAGGCGGCTCTCACTGGCACTGAGCTGGAAAAGTGAATCGACAGCCTAATGGATAAAATCGCCTTTCTGAAGAAGGCACGTGAAGAGGAGATCTCCCAGCTACAGGCGCAGATTCAGTATGCTCAGATCTTCTGGAGATCCGACCTCTCCACTATGCTCAAGGACATCTGCGCCCAGTAAGAGAAGCTGGCTGCCAAGGACATGGAGAATGCCGAAGAATGGTGCAAGAGCCGCTTCACCTTGCTGACCAAGAGCGCTGCCAAGAACCCTACACAGTGCACGCTGCCAAGGACCAGGTATCCGAGAGCCCGTGACAGCTCAAGGCTAAGACCCTGGAGATGGAAGCAAGCCGGCATGAACTAAGCTCTGGGAAAGCAGCCGTGAGAGCTGGAGGATAAGCAGAACTCTGACGTTAGTGCTATGCAGGGTACAATCAAAAAATTTGAAAATGAGTTGAGAACTACAAAGAGTGAAATGGCATGATATTTAAAAGAATACTAGGACCTCCCTCAATGTGAAAATGGCTTTGAACATTGATACTGCAGCTTACAGAAAACTCTTAGAAGGTGAGGAGACCGGGCTCAGTTGCACCAACGTAGGAAGCGTAGCCAGCGGCTACACTCAGAGTTCCCAGATCTTTGGTCAATCTGCCTAAGGTGGTTTATAGACCAGCTCCGACTTGATGTCCTATCAGTCCTTCCCTTAATACACCAGCCATGTCCAGGAGGAGCAGATAGAGGTGGAGGAGACCATTGAGGCTGCAAAAGCTGAGTAAGCTAAGGATGAAACCCCATCTGAAGGAGAAGCTGAAGAAGAGGAGAAAGAGAAGGAAGAGGTTGGAGGAATAAGAAAGAGAGGAAGAAGAAGAAGATGCCAAGGAAGAATTTGAGGATTGCAAAGGAGGAAGGAGGTGAAGGTGAAGGAGAAGATACCCAAGAAGCTGAAGACAAGAAGAAAGATGGAGATGCTGGGGAGGAGCAAGCAACCAAGGAGAAAGATTGAGCCTCCCTTTCCTTAACTATTTCAGAATAATCCTCCTGAAACCAAGTCAATCCAAGCAATTGAGATCCCAATACTATAATAATTAAGAAATCAATATATATATATAACATTCTGAGGTGACTCAGGTTGGACATTAAATATTGTGCTATGAGTTTTCTCCTTATGCGGAGTATCAGTTTGCTTGCAGAGTGGTTTCCTGGCTTGCTGCCAGCCTGTGCATAGTCCACTCTTAGGAGTTCAGGTTCTATGACAATGTGAATAATTCAGATGTTTACAATAAAAACACATGAATACATGAATTCACTAATGTTAATGTTAAACTTCATGGAAAAATAATCCTTTCAATCTTCGGTGGTTAGAAATTAAAGCCCTCAAATCATGTGCAATAAACAGTAAATCAAGTTATACTGCAAGACAAAAAAAAAAAAATACATTAGGAGCCAAGAAACATTCAAAGAACTGGGGAACCATTCCCAAATCAGAAAGGTAAGTCACAGGGTGTATATTATTGCTACAAATACTGTACAGTATTTCCTACTACTTACAATATATACAATGTAATGTATTAGATGCCTTCCTATTGCATGAAGTATGCATTCCCTTAGAGTAATACCAGTAGATATGTTATAGTTGTGGCAGCATGTCATATCCTATATATTTTAATAAAAAGGTAATATGCTAATTAGACCATGAGATCTTCCAGATGTCCTTCTGGACATGTCATGATGGTGGTGGGGCCAAGGCAGAGGCAGTTAGAGGTGATCAGTCCAGGAGAGGAAGGCAGTTGGGGTGATCAGGCTGGCAGGGAGGGGTGCAGTTGGGGGCAAGCAGACCAACAGACAGAGTGGTTAGGGATATCAAGCAGGCAGGGAGGTGGGCAGTTAGGAACCAGTAGTCCCAGATTGTGCGGGGGTTGTCTGACTGCCAATTTAGGCCTGATCCCACAGGGGTCCCAGATTGGAGAGGATACAGACCAGGCTGTGAAACATCCTCCTCACCCCACCCCCCATGCATGAATTTTGTGCACCAGGCCACTAGTCTTATGTAATAAAAATTAATATGCAAATTGACTATCATGCCCTTACACAAGATGGCCACCCTATGTGGTCACAAGATGGCCAGCAAGGGAGGGCAGTTGTGGGCAATCAGGCGAGCAGGAGAGGGCAGTTAGGAGTGACCAGGCCAACAGGAAAGGACAGTTGGAACAATGGGGTCAGCAGGAGAGGGAAGTTGGAGGCAATTGGGCCAGTAGGGGAGCAGTGAGGCACTGATCAAGCTGACAGGGGAGTAGTTAAGGGATGATCAGGCTGGCAGGCAGAAATGGTTAGAGCTTAATTGGGAAGGCAGGCAGGTGAGTGGCTGGAAGCCAGCAGTCCCAGATTGTGAGGGGTATGTCTGACGGCCAGTTTAAGACCAATCCCACAGGGGTTCCAGATTGGAGAAGGTGCAGGCTGGGCTGAGGATCCAAAATTCTTGCACTGAGTCTCAAGTTTTTATGATAATGCCCTACCTGTGTGGTGGTAAACTGTGGGGGATATTACATAATTTTATGACTAAGTATCAGTGTTTTTGTTTGTTTTTTAAAATTTTAGACTAGTTTTATTTTTACATCAAAATAGTGAAGATTGTACAGAGATACCATATATCCCCCACCCAATTCCCCCTACTACTAACATTTTATGTTACTACTAGAGGCCTGTTGCATGGATTCATGCACTAGTGTGGTCCCTTGGACTGGCCTGTGCCCTCTCTCAATCTGGCACCCCTAAGGGAATGTCGGAGAGCCAGTTTTGGCTCTATCCCTGCAGGCCAGGCTGAGGAACCCCACCAGTGCAGAATCCATGCACCAGGACTCTAGTATGCATATAAGATCTTTGGTTAATCTCTTCCGGCCCTTCCCCTTCACCCCTTCCCTCTGAGATTCATCAGTCTATTCCATGTTTCCATGTATGGGGTTTCTGCTTCTGTGTTGAGTGTCTGCCCACTGGTGGTCAGTGCACATCATAGCAGCCAGCTGTTCAGCTGGTTGACCAGTCTGCCAGTCAGGCTATTATATAGACTAGAGGCCTAGTGCACGAAATTCGTGCATGGGGGCAGTGTCCCTCAGTCCAGCCCGCACCCTCTCTAATCTAGGACCCCTTGAGGAATGTTTGACTGCCCATTTAGGCCTGATCCTAGTAGGATCAGGCCTAAATGGGCAGTTGGGCATCCCTCTCACAATCCAGGACTGCTGGCTCCCAACTGCTCACCTGCCTGCTTTCCTAATTGCCCCTAACCACTTCTGCCTGCCAGCCTGATTACCCCCTAACCACTCCCCTGACAGCCTGATTGATGCCTAAATGCTCACCTGCCAGCCTGTTTGCTCCTCATTACCTTCCCCTGCAGGCCTGGTCCCCCCTAACTGCCCTTCCCTATAGGCCCAGTCACCCCCAACTACCCTCCTTGCTGGCCGTATTGCCCACAACTGCCCTCTCTTGCAGACCTGGTCCCTCCCAACTGCCCTCCCCTGCTGGCCATCTTGTGATGGCCAACTTGTGTCCACATGGGAGCAGCCATCATTGACCACATGGGGGCAGCCATCTTGTGTGTTGGAGTGATGGTCAATTTGCATATTACTTTATATTAGATAGGATGGCTCACTTATCACAATTTATGAACCCCTATGGATGCATCATAAATCTCAATTTTTTAATGGGATTGGGCCTCAAGGCTATGATCTTCAAAGTGTTACTTAACATGTTTTCTACCCTTAGAGAGACAGAAAGGCTAGATAGGTCTAGAGTAAGAAAACTGCCCTTACTTAGGTCAGAAGAGGATCTGGCAATTGTTTTGTTTCTTTGTGGGATTTTGTTGTTGTTATTGTTTCCTTAGAAAGTAGGCTCATGTTATGAGGAATGTTCTGAGAATATTTAGAATATTTCAAAATGGTTAAGTTTTCCTTTTTGTATTAGACACTAAAGTTAATGTTTTGGGGAGATTTCCACATGCAGACCTGATGGGGTTCTTGACAGTAAAAGCTATGAATGTATGCTTATCCCTTCAGACTCAGCCCCTAGGAGTTTCTCACTCTCTTCAGTAATTCATCAAAATTACCACTTGCATTTCCTTCACAGTTTATGGTTCCAGTGGTTTCTACTCCAGGTAAGCTGATCTCTTCTTGATTCTGAATATATTTTGGTTCCACTTTGCAATGTGTCCTAATTTCCTAATAGGCCCAAGAAAAGCCATCTCATTTTCAGTTTGTTCTGCATTTTTTTCCTTCTTGACAGGACAGAAATTATGACTTGCAAGATATTTTCATGACAGAATTGAAACTGTAAGTCTAGAGCCATTATTTTACTCATTTATTTTTAAACTATCAAATATGCACAAATTATTAAAAACAGTATACAAAACCCTAATAGGCACATTACACAATCCATTACAAAGAGCAGCATTTGTTGATTTGTTTTATCTTTGCCTCCCATGATTTATTTTGGCTGCATATTGTAAAGCAAATATCAAGTAGCATGCAATTTTACTAATAAATATTTCAGCATATATCTCTAATAAGTGAGGCAATTTCAAAAACATAACTGCAATAAGACTTAACAAAATTAATAATTCCAACTAATACTCATGTTAAAATTTCCCTAATATTCTCAAATATCTAAATACAAATAACTAAAATCAGGGTCCAATTAAAATGTAGGCATTTTTCTTAATATATCTTTAAACTTAAGATTTCTTCCCCCTCCCCTATTTTATTCAGGAGAATAGTTCATCAAAAGAACCAGGTAATTTGTCCTATAGAATTCTCCATGATCTTGTTTTGGTACTTTGTATCCTCATAATGTTTTTAAAAATGTGTTCTTCCATCTTCTCTATTTCCTATAATGGGTAGTTAGAGGTAGAGACCTGGTAAAATTCAAGTTCAAGTTATTATTTCATTTGTTTTTTGAGGTTTGTAATTTTTTGGGGGGGGGCATTGTTTGTTTGTTTTTTTGGCTAGAATACTTCATTGGTGGTGACTTGTATTTTCTGTAAATCATACCAGGTACTTTATATTGTCTGATTTATTTACTTTTGATAATAAATTGATCAAGGTATTACAAATTTAATCCATCCTTTATAAGTAGAAAATAAAAGCAAATCTGACCTTTGTAAGGAGAGACTTTGTTGATAAAGGCTATAGAGGGTGAGGCAATATGGTAAAAGGGGAGGAGGACTGTTGTAAAAAGGAGAGCACTCTTACTGTAAGATTTGTAAGTATCTCAAAGATCAGACAGAATGCCTTTTCTTTTTATGAAGTTAACAAAACTAGAACTACCTTTTCTTTCATAAAATGGAAACTATTTTTATTGGTCTGTATACAGATCAAACATGTTCAACAGGGGTTTGAAAGTTGGTTTTGGGGAGTTATAAATTAAAAACAAACAAACAAACAAACAAAACTTTGTTGTTGAAAGTATTACAAAGATCCTCCATTTTGCCCCCTTAACCTCTTCCAGCTCTCTCCCATCCTCCCCACCCCAAGCCCTCACCACCCTGTTGTTTGTGTCCACAGGTTATACATATATACATATAAGTTTAGATTGATCTCCTGCCACCCACCCTCCGCTGCCTTCTCTCTGAGGTTCAACAGTCTATTCATGCTTTTATGACTCTGGGTCTACTTTTATTCATCAGTTCATTTGGTTCATTAGATTCCACATATGAGTGAGAATCAGGTGATGCTTATCTTTCTCTGACTGGCTTGCTTCACTCAGCATAACACACTCCAGGTTCCTCCATTGCTTTTGCAAATGGTGAGAGTTATTTCTTATTATTGTCACTTAGTATTCCATTGTATAGATGTATCACTGCTTTTTAATCCACTCATCTATTGATGGGCATTTAGGCTGTTTCCAAGTCTTAGCTTTTGTAAATTGTGCTGCTATAAACAGAGAGGCACATATATTTTTTCTGATGAGTGTTTCAGGTTTCTTAAGATGTATTCACTGAGTCAAATGGGAGTTCTATTTTTTTAATTTTTTAGGAAATTCCATGCCCCACAATGACAGCACCAGTCTGCATTCCCAACAGCAGTGCATGAGTGTTCCTTTACTCCACAACTTCACCAGAACTTGTCGTTTGTTGATTTGTTGATGATTGCCATTCTGACAGGTGTGAGATGGACCTCAATATTTTTTTGATTTGCATCTCTGCAATGATTAATAACTTTGAGCATTTTTTCAATTGTCTTTTGGCCTTCTGTATGTCCATGTTCAAAAAGTGTCTATTTAGTTCCTTTGCCCATTTTATGATTGGATTGTTTATCTTCCTTTTATTAAGTTGTATGAGTTCCCTATAAATTTTGGAAATTAAACCCTTATCAGTGATACCATTGGTAAATATTTTCTCCCATACAGTGGGCTTTTTTGTTGATGGTTTATTTTGTTGTGCAGAAGCTTTTTATTTTGTTGTAGACCCATGTGTTTATTTTCTCCTTGTTTTCCATTGTCCTAGGACAGTGGTCAGCAAACTGCTGCTCGTGACCCACATGCTGCTTACAAGCCGCGGTCTGAAGCTCTGTTGACTAATGAGTTTGCCGACCATTGGGCCAGGGGCTTAATCACAAGGAACAATAACCTGTAATTATTGGAACTGAGAATCTAGGTCAGTGTTGACAAACTTATTAGTCAACAGAGTGGCAAACTGTGGCTCATGAGCCACATGTGGCTTTCGAGCTACAGTTTGCCAACCACAGTCCAGGAGATATATCAGTATTTATTGCTATAGGATATGTCTGATATTTTGCTGCCTATCATTCTTCTAAGGTTTTTATAGTTTCCTATCTTAGTTTTAATTCCTCTATTTATTTTGATTTTATTTTTGTGTATGGTGTAAGTTGGTGGTCTAGTTTCAATTTTTTTGCATTTATCTGTCCAATTTTCCCAACCCCATTTATTAAAGAGACTGTCTTGGCTCCATTGTATGTTCATGCTTCTTTTATCAAATATTAATTGAGCATAATAGCCTAGGTTGATTTCTGGGTTCTCTGTTCTGTTCCATTGGTCTATTTACTTTTTTTGTGCTAGCACCAGGCAGTTTTAAGAACAGTGGCTTTGTAATATAGTTTGATATTTGGTATTATGACCCCTCCAACTTTGTTCTTCTTTCTCAGGATTGCTATGGCTTTAAGGTTTTTTTTTTATTTCATATAAATATTTGCATAGCTTTTTCTAGGTCTTTGAAATATACCATTGGTATTTTAGTGAGGATTGCATTGAATCTATAGATTTCTTTGGGTAGTATGGACATTTTAATGATGTTAATTCTAACAACCTATGAACGCGGAGTATTCTTCCATTTGTTTATATCTTTCTCTATCTCTCTTTTTCAATGCCATGTAGTTTTCCAAGTAAAGGTCTTTTACCTCCTTAGTTAAGTTTATTTCTAGCTATCTTAATTTTTTTGTTGCAATAGTAAATGACATTGTCTTTTTAGTTTCTCTTCTGCAAGTTCATTATTGCTTTATAAAAATTCCAAACATATTTGGATCTTACTTTTGTATCCTGTACATTTTGTATTTGTACATTGACAAATTAATTTACTAAATCTATTATTGATGGAGTCTCTAAGATTTTCTATGTACACTATCATGCCATCTGTGAATAATGACAAATTTACTTCTTTTCTAATTTGGTTATCTTTTATTTCTTCTTCTTGTCTGATAGCTATCCCTAACATTTCCATTACTAAGTTGAATAGGAGTGGTGAAAGTGGGCGTCCCTGTCTTTTTCCTGTTCTTAGGAAAATAGTTTCAGTTTTGGCCCATTGAGTACGATGTTGGATGTAGTTTTGTCATATAAGGCTTTCATTATGATGAGGTATGATCCCTCTATTCCCACTCTGTGGAGCATTTTTATCAAGAACGGGTGTTAGATTTTGCTTTTTCTGTATCAATTGATATAATCGTGTGTTTTTTGTATTTCAATTTATTTATGTGATATATCACGTTTATTGATTGTGGATATTGTACTATCCCCAGAATAAAGCCCACTTGGTGATGGTGTATGATCTTATTAGTGTATTGCTGGATACAATCTGCTTATATTTTGTTGAGGATTTTAGCATCTACGTTTATGAGGGGTATTGGCCTGTAATTATTTTTTTTTTGTAGTATCTTTATCAGGATTTTGGAATTAGAGTAATGCTCAATTCATCAAAAGAGCTTGGAAGTGTTTCTTCCCCTTGAATTTTTTTTCGAATAGTCTGAGGAGGATTGGTGTTATTTCATCTATGAATGTTTGGTAAAACTCTACTGTGAAGCCACTGGGACACGGGCTTTTGTTTGCTGGAAGTTTTTTGATTACTGCTTCAATTTCATTGGTAGTTATCAGTCTATTCAGGTTTCTGATTCTTCGTGATTGAGTTTTGGAAGATTGTATTTCTTCTGGGTAAATGTCCATTTTGTCTAGGTTGTCCAGTTTGTTAGAATAGAGTTGTTTGTACTATTTTTTTTTTTTACAATCCTTTGTAGTTCTGTGGGGTCTGTTGTTACTTTACCTCTTTTATTTCTAATTTGTTTATTTGGATCCTCTCTATTGGTTTCTTGGTGAACCTTGAAGATACTACCCCCTGCCCATTTTAGGGTTGAATGAGAAACCCATGCTTTCCTTCAACAGACTCTTGAGAACCTTGGCAAAAATTTCTTTCATTTTATGTGCAGAAGCCCCTGACATACATCAGGAGATTACATCAACTGATACAGAAGGATAAGATCTCCTCTTTTATTCTAGTTTCCATATCAAATCAAGCTGAGTTAGATTAGCCAAACAAACTAACCAGATAGATTATATCAGACATTATGCCACATCAAATATCAATTTTGAAAAAAAATCATCTCCCCTCCTTAGATATCACACAAAAATCCAAGTCCCCAAATATAGGCAGTATCATCTTCCACCCCTTCATCAGTCCTAGCCAGAACAGCCTCATTCACATTTCCGGTTGAAGTCCTATAATTGCTGTAACAAATTATCACATTATTTTACAGTTCTATAGGACAGAATCTAAAATCAAGGAGTTGACAGGTCTGTATTTCTTCTGGAGACTTTGAGGAAGAATCCACTTATTTATCTTTTTCAGCTTCTGAAGACCACCTCGCTTCCTTGGTTCATCACGCTTCTTCAAATCACTCCTATTCTTTGATTCCATCATAACATCTCCAGTCAGACCATTAATAGCAACACTATTTATAATCACTAAATTATTTTAAAAATCCAAATCCATAGATCAGTGAATAAATACATTATAGTATATTCATACTATGATATACTACTCAGTATTGGAACAACCAAATGAGGATAAATTTTAAACACATAATACTAAATTAAATTAGTAAAATACAAGACTACAACTGTATAAAAATTCCATTTATAAAAAATTCTAGAAAGTTCAAATTATTTCAATAAAAGAAAATTATTGTTCACCCAGACCCAGAAGTTTAGTGAGGAGATCAACAGTAAATAGCTGAGACATTTTTAGAGTTAGGGCAATGTTCTGTATCTTAATTTTGGTTATACTTATACAACATTGTAACATTTTCACAGCTCATCAGTTGTATACATAAAATGGTTTGATTTGAACTTATGTAAATTACTCTTCAATAAAATTGTAAAATTTGAAATATTATTATAAAATACCTAGCTTATTTTATAATTTCTTGTTTGTATGTTATACTACTAATTTTCTAGTGATTGGATTTGCCAAAGATATAAACCTTTTAAACTTATACCGTAGAAAAATGTTTCCTGCCTTATCCATGGTACAATACAAATAAGATTAGAGGTCATAAAAATACAAATGCATTAATAGAAATTAAAATGAGACTCTTTTCCTTAAAAAAAAACACCCTGAGATTGAGCATTCTGGAGTATAAAATAAAATGTCACTGATAAAATTTTAAAGCTTTTTGGATAATTTTATTTTCTTCTCAGCAGCTTAAATTTCTGAGCCAAACAATGAGTAGAAATTTGTCCCAGGAGAGCTATGCCAAGGACTGAAATTGAGATTCAAATAATTGTTTTCTGTAAAGTTTATTCTGCAGATGGTGTAAGCACAGAGGAGCTAAATAAATGTTGGTGCAGATTCCTCAGTGATAGCGATTTCTACAAAGGGGAAATAACCCTCATAACCCTCATAACATCTTCATTTGTAAAATGGTCCAAGGATGTTGTTTTGATATGGGGAAGTTAACTTTGTGTAGTGCTTTTTGTGAACAACACATCAAAAGGATTTTTTCCTTAACTATGGTTTTCATGATAACCATAAAATGTACATAGATGCCACTTTATTGTTATCATAAAGTTAATAGATCAATTTCCCTCCGTTCTACCAAATAAAATATAGAACACTTTTAATTTAATTCATATTTCTGTAGAATTATATGAAAAACAGGAGCAATTAATTTGTGAGCTATTTACAAATGCTCCCTGAAGCACATATACTGCTGATTTATGTGGCAACTAAAGGCCCATGAAGAAGGCAATGCTCACTAATCACAGGTGCCTGGGACATGATCGCCATAAAGTAAGTGGCAGCCTGAGTGTCTTAAAACTGTCACAGAAGAGTTTACATTCATTAAAGGCAGCTCACAATCTTTCTTAGAATCCTAAGCACCAATGGCTGAACCACCTATCTTAACCAGGGATAAAGCATTACATAAATATTAATTTCATTAAATTATCCTATTTCACTCATCAAATATTATCTTCAATTCATTCTTTGACCTATACATCTAAAAAAATAACACATCTTGGAATTCTACTGCATGCATATCTCTCAACCCTGTTTTTCTTCCTTTCTGTTGTGTCTGGACTGTTATAAAGATCTCCTGTGTAACCTCCCTGTCCTTAATTGGGCCTCACTCTACATGCTCCACTACTATGATCTATCTAATACCAAATCTGATCATATCACCTATCATTTAATTCTCTCCCCTACTTCTTGATGCTTCCAGTTTTAAGTTGGAATATTTTGACCTGACATATAAAAACTCAGATGATCTGACTCTTACCCACCTTTACAATCTCCTAACCCAGCAACCTTCGCCTTGTATCTACTGGTAAAGGTACATATTAAGTATGTTACCATTCAGAGGCATTAAAAAACACTTTTCTCAAACACATCACTCTATTTTATAGCTCACATATTTGCTGATCCCATTTATTGCTGTCTCTTCCTGATAAGTTTTTATAACACTTCTATAATCCTCTCATTGTTACCATCATCCTGATGCCTTATCTGACCTATCATAATTATTAATTTCCTCTTCTGTGGTATTGTTGGATTACTAGGAGAAAATTAACATATACTACAAACTATTTTCCTAATCTTTGTACTTCTCTACTGTATTTTTGTTGAACATAGGAAACATCTTATCAGTGGTTCTCAACCTTTCTAATGCCGCTTATCCTTTAATACAGTTCCTCATGATGTTGTGACCCCCAACCACAAAATTATTTTTGTTGCTACTTCATAACTATAATTTTGCTACTGTTAATGAATTGTAATGTACATATCTGTGTTTTTTGATGGTCTTAGGCTCTACAGCAGCAGTTCTCAACCTGTGGGTCACACCCCACAGGTTAATAAGCACTAGCAGGGACACCTAAGACCATCAGAAAACACAGATATTTACATTACTATTCATAACAGTAGCAAAATTACAGTTATGAAGTAGCAACAAAAATAACTTTATGGTTGGAGGTCACAACATCATGAGGAACTGTATTAAAGGGTAAGCGGCATTAGAAAGGTTGAGAACCACTGATAGTTATCTTGCAAATCTGGGGACTAGTACACAGGAGGTGGTTATTATATCTTGAAATGGACACTAGAGAAAATTCTGTATCTGTCACAAGTTAGATGAAATAGTTTCTAATGTCTTTCCAAAAGACATTATACCTCCCAAATCTTTGTAATATCATTCTAGAGCTCCAATTTGACAAACCTTGTTACTTTTTACTTTGATTCTCTTGATTAGGAAATATTTGTACATTACATAATGCAACTATTTATTTATGAGGTAGAACAATATAACATTCTCTTCTATTTTTATTTAACAGCATATAAATACTGTATGTTTTTCTTTTCCAATACTTTTAGATATTTTAAGATATTCATATTGCAAAGATAAATATGAATTTAAATCCACTCAATTTCCTTTATTTACCCTTACTCATTTTTTCATTCAAGAATTGTAATAAAACAGAGTACTGACTCTGGTGTAAAACTGTATGTCACAATGTAGTTCAGCAATATTACTTGAATCAACTATATTTTGAGAAAGGTACATTTTCAATGGTTTCTAACTGAAGGTTTGTTTTTTTTTTAATGTCTTTCCCTCAAGCTCTTTTTGTAAAGGTTAGACATACACACTCACTGTACAGTGGAGATCTTAGTAATGCATTTTTGGGAACACTGATTTATTCAGTTTTCTATGTGAATAGCAAACTGAGGATCCTTGCTCCCATAAAAGCCATCAAAAAGATATTAAGCCAAAAAAAGGTTTCAATATCTCTTCTGTTCAGCAAGATAAATATTTAGAGTTCTGTTTAAACAAGCTTATTTTTATGGCTCCCCCACTCATCTATTAACATAGATATTTATGACTATTTCCTAACTCCATGGTTCATAAATGAGGTTTATAGGTACTGTCGAAAGTTGTATATGAAATTCCTTAAAATAGACTTTTACCCTTGAAAATATAGATATCAGCTATACCAAGATGTTCTGAAATCAACTTGAAATATACAAGTAGATTGCTGTATTTTAAAATATCTAGATTTTCAGTGTGATTGCTAGTTCTAGTCTAATGATTAAATGGTAGATTGAGACAAATGATCTATTCTGCGTAATATCATTTTCTCAGTGTGTGCCCTTCTTCCTGTCCTCTGAGAACTTCTATCATTGCTTTCTTTTACATATTTTTTTCTTTCTGTGTCTCTAATTTCTTTTTTACCACTAGCTTTTTCTTCCTTACACATACACTTTCTTCCTTCAATCTGTTTGACTACTCCTTTGTCTTTCTTTAATTGTCAATACAACAAATAACTTATTATCATTGTCTTCCTCTTTTTTCCATGCCAACCTTAACCTCCTGTAAAATGGATTCCTACTCTGTTTCAGTAAGAACATCTCTTTCTCACTGCTCTAGAATGTGCTGCTGAAATTATAAATCCCCTTTTCTTTCCTTCCTGGAACATCTTCTTCCCCCAAATTGCAAGCAGCTGTGCCCTCCTGGTAATCTTACGTGATCTGAATCTTGGACAGGCATAAGGTTTTGACTGCCTAGGTCAAATTCTTACGCCATCATCAATTGTTGTGTGACCTAGAAAGGTTAATGCTTCTCCTTATGCTTAAATTGCCTCATCCTGGCGCAGGTCTTATCATTAGAATAGGTCATTTGTCACTTCTCTAAAGACAAAGCAATTTGGATTAATCTAATAGGTCTTCTCAAATCAAGACATACCCATAAGAAATTTCTCAAGCAATAAAGTTAAATACATAGCTATTTTTTAAAATGAATATTATACCACTTTTAATATGCTATAATAAATCCAGGGTATTTGATGACCAAATAAGATAATGTATATGAAACTAAAAAATAATAACTAGGCATGCTTTTATTCTTTATTAACAGATATTTGATCATCTTAAAGTACCATAAATTTTACATGGTACCTAGATTTACAACAGTGAGTAAAACAATATCCTAGAATAGATATTAACATTAGACTTATTTATTCATAATTTAACTGGTGTCACCAGAATTTAAGCATTTAAAACTTTGCTTCAAGATAGTGAATATGTAGGTTAAGACATAGATTTTTTTTGTTGCAATGCAGAAATCCTTTCAAATCCCTAACATTAATAGTTTAAAAGTCAGAAATTTATGTTGACTAATATTTTACAGAACTGTATCCATTTGTTCTAAGTTCTCTGAAATATGAAGACTTTTATATTGCAAAGCTCAAACTTAACATATGTACTTCCATTTTAGAGAAATGTATATTGACTTAAAGTCATATTAAAGACTGAAAATCTTATATCACACATTTTTCCTGAGAGCAACCTATGAGGAAGAAAGAGTCCTAAGCATCACTGGCATTTGGCTCAGAAAATTCTAACTTGTTTGCTATTAATCCCACTAATGAAGATATGTACAAATACGCAAATAGCAATTTGAGGTTGGAGTGAGGGGAGCCACTGTTTGCTGACCACAGAAAGGAAATAGGAGAAAACAGTCTCCTATTATGTCTGTAAACTATAATGTATTTATTGTGTGTCGTAATTTTGGTGATAATGTAAATATTTATTTTAATATACAGGATATTCTCTGAGTAATACATTGTAATAAATGTTGCTTTTTTAAAACTACCTATTTTTTATATAAAGTAATATTCCCTTGTCTCTTTTATATTAGTTCAAAATATTTATTAATCTGCTTAAAATCACCTTCTGGTTGTCATATTGGGATGTTCTACATGGTTTATGATATAATTTTCCCTTCCTCTGTATTTTCCACATTCAGCCATTATGCAGAAAACTCATTATGTTTTTGTTAGAATTTCATTACAATTGCTAATAACTGTGAAGGCAGCAGACAAGTTTTCAGTAGGGTTGATATAGAGATTTATTTTATTTATTTTATTGTCAATATATCATTTTAGCAATAAGTGTTTCTGGACTTTTATTAGTCTGTTTAATTCAGTATCTTTGCTTTCAGATAGGACAAACCTCTTAGATACTGCTTTTTATTTCTTTTTTCTTTAGTATCCTTCTCTCTTTTTCTGTCCTCACCTTGATAAATCAGGGGGTACAAATGAATCTAACCAAAGAGCAATTTGTGTGAAAATTCAATTAGAATGCTTAAGTATGCTAATTCTATTTCTCCTCTTACTCCTTCCTATATTTCAAGATTTTGATATATTGTTTAACTGCAGAATATCACCAAATATTACTATTTTTATTTCCCATTAAAAACCAACAACAAAAACACCTTTAACTGATTTTAGGTATCAATATTCCCTTGATCCCTCTGCAAAAGTGAAGTCTGATGTCATTTTGCCTACAAAACACAAACTATTCAACCTCAGAAACACAGGCCAGTGCAGAGGTTTTCAAACATTATGCTAGAAAAACAACCACCTGTAAAATATACAAATTATTTAAAGTTACACTCAAAGACACTGATTTAGAGTCTGGATGAATTCAGGAATATGTATTTTTTAAACATATACTTTTATTGTTTACAGTATTACAAATAGTAGTACATATGTCTCCTTTTTTTTTCCCTATTGACCTAACCTCGGCCTTCCCCACCCCCCAGTACTTGCCCTCACCTGACCCCGCCCCCCCATTGTCCTGTATCCATTGGCCATGCTTACTTACATACATGCATACAAGTCCTTCAGTTGATCTCTTACAGCCCCTCCCCCCCACCACTCCCACCCCCTTGCCTTCCCACTGTGGTATGACAGTCTGTTCATTGCTTCTTTGCCTCTTGTATCTGTTCCCCCCCACACACACACCCACCCCTTTAAAAACATCTTGCCTCTGTAGGCTGGAAATAAACTTATAAGAACAAAAAATGTTTGAGTCCCAATTTCAATGTCTGATAGTTATGAGTCCCAGTTTCAATGTCAAACAGTTCCTTATGTGTACATGTCAGCAATGGTGTCTGGATAGTGGACAAATGGTGGCGATGTAGGTCTGACCCTTTCTGGTTTGGTCCTAGGCATCCTGTAGCGATGCACAGCTGCTGACTGCTCACATGGCAAGGCGTGGTCAATGTCTTCCATCTCTGGACTATTTCTCCTCTTGTCTTTGTGATTAGAACAGACCTGTCAGTTCCTCTCTGTTGCAGGAGTCCACTTGGTCTTGGAGTTGCTTTCTGAAAGTATATAAACATATTCTCAACCAAAAATTAATAAAGGAATATTTTCTATAAAATTGACTTGGGGTCCTTTATATTTTTGCCCACCTGATTTTCCTTTGGCTTATTTTGACACCATGTGTGTTTTTCATGGGTCTCTGGCTGTTAGAATTACAAATGAAAATTAATTTTCTAAAGTAAAAATGTTTTAAATGTAATTTATTTACCAGATATTTTTTCTTACATGATATTATCCTACAATCCGCCACCACCCTTTTTTTTAATTAATGGAGAATTATGTAAAATTTTTAATGCTATCTTGATAACCTTAAATTTTATTTTTTTTGCACATAAACATGCCTGTTTTGTGTTCATTGCATATTAAGCAATTTTACCATGAGATGAGCTAACAATGGAAATTTTAGTGGGGCATGAGAGGGAGTGGCGGGGGCAGGGGGTTAATGGGAGAATAAGGACATGAGTAAAAAAATGTTATAATAAAACGTTAAATCTAATCCATACAGTGGTCACCATAACCTTACAAGAAATTGTTTCATGTGAAAAAGATTTTTAAATGAAACTCTGTAGTCTGAAAATTGTTTTGGAAGGATATAAAGAAAGTTTCCTTCAAATGTCGTAAGGATTATAATTGAAACTAAATATAGTTAGCCTCTTGAGCTAAGATAAGTAATCTGTGTTTTTGCCTCTCTGAAAAAGTTTATATAAAGTTACAAAAAGAAATTGTCAGCCCATTTGAAATTGAACTGCCATGGCCTAGAGCAAAGAATATCCTTACATGATATTATTTTACAATGTCATAATTTTTTGATATTTCACAATAGCATATTATACAATTATACCAAATAAAATTACAAACTAATATTTTGAATATGTATTTTTATAAATAGTCCATGTGATTATGGTTCAGATAATTCAAGAAGCATGGTCTGAGAAAATTTAGCTTGTATTTTGGATTTCTGCATTTTTTTTAAAGCTCCAAACTGCCATTATTCAAATTATACTACTAAAATCTAAAACTTTAATGCTATGAAATTACTGGAGGAGGCAATGGCAGGTTCCTCATCATGTCTTATGTGGAGCCAACAGATAACTAACCAACCTAGTGATTTAAACATTTCCCTCTCTGTTCTCAGGAACTCTGATAAAGGGCTTTCTTCTTTCTCATCTGGCTTTCACCCCTGTGCCTCTGACACCAGCCCCTCCTGTCTTACTATTATCCATCCCCTCTGTCCTATGACTTTCCAGACTTGACCTTGCCTGGGAGTCAGGGGCCACTTGACATGGCTCAGCTCGCTGGTTCCTTCTCTTCTTATGCAAGCGTTCCATGCCTAGCCTAGCCAGAGGCCCATCTGTGGCCTGATGGAATGCTTGCTTCATCGCCATGGTGGAATGCTTACTATCTTCCACCCCCCTCTCCCCCCAGGACTGAGAGACTCTTGTGGGGTTATGAGGACTGGGTGCCACCATCTTGTGGCTATGGGCACTGCCATCTTTGTGACAGAGTGATGGTTAATTTGCATATTACCCTTTTACTAGATAGGATATTGCTATAATCCTTCTATTTTATTATTTATTATTGTTAATACCTTATATGCCTAATAAATTAAGCTATTATGGGTATGTGTGTATAGTATAAAACATAGTATATATAGGATTCAGTGCTATCAAAGGTTTCAGGCATTCAGGGGCTATTGGAATGTACCCCCATGATCAAGCTATAGGCCACTGTATTGTAAAGAGCTGAAGTATGATGGAGGATGAGGAGCATTGTGAGAGTGAGGTTTTCACCAGATTTCCCAAAAGAATTATGCTGAGTATTACGAGACATTGTTTGATGAGTATTTTAGGAACAGACTAACAATCAGTCAGAAAGTATCTCTTGGTTTATTAAGCAATAGGATACTGTTGAAGGTTTAGCCATAGATTTTCCCCGATTAATCACAGGTCTCCAGAGTAAGGAAAGTATGTGACTAGGAAAAACTAAAACCAATGTACAGACCTAGTTGGGTAATCATATTCTTGTGAAATAAATTCTTAATGTTAGACTAAGGATTCTAAACAAATTATCTGTGGTAGGCATAGATATTGTCATCTCTTATGTTTTATAATAAAACTGGAGGCCTAGTACATGAAATTTGTGCATGTGGGGGGGGTGTTCTTCAGCCCAGCCTGCTACCTCTCAAATCTGGGACCCCTTAAGGAATGTCCGACTGCCTGTTTAGACCCAATCCTATGTGGATCAGGCCTAAATGAGCAGTCAGACATCCCTCTCACAATCGAGGACTGTTGGCTCCCAACTGCTCACCTGCCTGCCTTCCTGATTGTCTCTAACTGCTTCTGCCTGCCAGCCTGTGCACTATGTAACCACTCCCCTGCCAGACTATTTGCCCCTAAATGTCTTCTCCTGTGGGCCTGGTCACTCCTAACTGCCCTCCCCTGCTGGCTTTATCACCCTCAACTATCTTCCCTTGCTGGTCTGGTCCCTGCCAACTGCCCTTCCCTGCTGGCCATCTTATGGTGGCCATCTTGTGTTCACATGGGGGCAGAATCTTTTGACCACAGGGGGACAGTTATCTTGTGTATTGGGAGTGATAGTCAATCTGCATATTACTCTTTATTAGATAGGATAGAGGCCTACTGCACAGGTGGAAGCCAGCTAGTTTGCCCTGAAAGGTGGGTGTTTTCTTGAGGTGTGGGATGGCCTGGGTGAGAGGCCTGTGGTGGTTTGCAGGCTGGACACTCCCCCCAGAGACCCAAATTGAAGCCCTGGTATCTGGGATTTATTTATCTTCTACAACTGAAACTTTGTAGCCTAGAGCAGAGCCTAATCTTCTGCTCACACAGCCAT
This sequence comes from Lasiurus cinereus, assembly GCA_011751065.1. Taxonomy (NCBI): domain Eukaryota; kingdom Metazoa; phylum Chordata; class Mammalia; order Chiroptera; family Vespertilionidae; genus Lasiurus; species Lasiurus cinereus. The sequence goes on along the minus strand of JAAGEH010000005.1, from coordinate 33,946,720 downwards.
TGAAACTTTGTTGCCTTATGTGGAGGCCTGCCAGCCAGGGTGTGCAGAAAGCTTGGCTTCCTCCATTGTCAGGGGCAACCCAAGCTTCCCTCCTGCTCTCTCTGTGGCCGAAGCCATCTTGGTTGGGTTAATTTGCATATGTGATCTGATTGATTGTTGGGTGTGGCTGTTGGACATGGCTTGTGGGTGTAGTGGAAGTATGGTCAACTTGCATATTACTCTTTTATTAAATAGGATTAAGACTATTTTAATAAAGGATAGTGATTTGCACATTACTCTTTTATTAGATAGGATTAATACTATCTATGTAATGTGTTATTAGGTGAGGAAATGTCAAGGTATCCCCTCTGTTTTTCTATATTTATTTTGCCCCTGAAGAGGCTTGTAAAGATGACAAAGGAAAAATACAAATATAGTCATATATAAGTTAATTACTGAAATTGGTAGAATATTGTCAGGAATTCTAATGCCGTGAGTGAGAAAAACTTGAAAATAATGTAAACTACAGTGGTACCTCGAGATATGAGTGCCCTAAAATACAAGATTTTTGAAATAGGAGCCGTGGAGCGAGCGATTTGTGTGCTTTGAAATACGAGCAACATTTGAGATAGGAGTAATCAAGCGGATCGGCGGGCTGCACTCAATCCACCAGTTTACCTCGGCTTAAGCATCTCATAGTTTCTCACGCCTCAAGATTACGGAACGAATTAAACTCGTATCTCGAGGTACCACTGTATTCTAAAAGTATTTATAAGGTTTATTATCTATAAAGTTACTTTCAATGTAGTTTAAACATGCTGTTGAGGCAGATGGTCAATATACACAAATGATGGCAAGAGGTAAAAGGTTGTTTACATTGTACTTACAATGATAGTTTAAGTCAACAAACACCTTTTTTGAATGATTGCTATATGTCTAGTGCCATTCCTATTTCTGAATATATAAAGAAGATTAAATATAGTTCTTAATGCTGAATAAATTATAGTACAAATGAATAGTCTAAAAAAACTACTATTTTAGTTAGTGCCTTAATATTTTCATTTATATTATTTTAATTAATTAATTAATTTATTTATTTATTTAAATATATTTTTACTGATTTCAGAGAAAGGGAGAAGGAGAAAAAGATAGAAACATCAATGATAAAAGAGAACCATTGATTGCCTGCCTCCTACATGCCCCACCCTGGGAATCAAGCCTGTAATGCAGGCATGCACCCTTGATCAGATTTGAACCTGGGATTTTTTTAGTCCACATGTCAATGCTCTATTCATTGAGCCAAGCCTGCTAGGGCTAAAATGTTTTAAATTACAGTTGATGTACAATATTATATTAGTTTCAGATGTACAATCCCATGTTTAGACATTTATTAGTTAGGAAGTGATCTAGTAACTATCTGAAGCCATACATAGTTATCTCTATACTAGAGACCCAGTGCATGACATTGTGGGGATGGGGGATAAGGAGGACCCCTCAGCCCAGCCTGCACCCTTTTGCAGTCTGGGAGTCCTCAGGGGATGTCCCACAGGGAGCAAGCCTAAGCTGGCAATCAGAAATCCTTAGTGTTGCCACAGAGGCAGGAGAGGCTCTTACCATTGCTGCTGCTGTGCTCATCATCCATGAACCTGGATTCCAGCTGAACAGCACTTGCCCTGTGTGAGCACATTGACCACTAGGGGCAGCTCCTGTGTTGAGCGTCTGCCCCCTGGTGATCAGTGCATGTCACAGTGACTGGTCATTCCACCGTTCGCTCAATTTACATATTAGCCTTTTATTATAGAGGATGTAAAAGACTAAGTAATCATCCAACCATCTGACCAACTGACTGACCAGACAGTACATATAACATGCACTGGCAATTTAAAAATAAATGTTGACTCCATGTGCATAGTACATATAAAGCTTCATTGGCGCCAATCACACACAACTCCAGAATGTTTCTGAAGACCAATTATTGGCACAATGTACCTCTGAAGCTGAAAGGAAGTGGCATCGTTGAAGACCAACTATGGCACAAAAGATTGTGACCTAACATAATCAAAGCTGAAGTATTAACAGGATCTGTAGAAGGAGAGGTTGTTCTGATTCCAAGAATTGAGTTACCCCTGTCTGACACTGCTCTCCCATTTAAATTAAATTGAAGACTGTTTCCCATGATGTTAGTATTTGTCTTGAGTATTAATAAATCATAAGGACAAACTCTAAAAAGAGTAGGAATATTCCTATCTGAACCCATTTTCGGACATGGTCAGTTATATGTTGCTTTCTCTCAAGTTCAAAGAGTATGTGACATTAAAGTTAAAGTTGTAAATACTTCATCACAAGGGAAATTACTCAAGCACTCTGAAAGTGTTTACACTCTTAATGTGGTGTACAGGAGATATTAGAATAAGTTTAATCAATTTATCAGTCATTGATTTTATCAATGTTTTTATATCATATTTTGTTATTTTTATATCATGTCTTTGTTGTTTTTATATCATATTGTTATCGTTTATTTATTAAACACCTAGAGGCCCAGTGCATGAAATTCATACACTCAGGTAGGGGAGTCCCCTAGCCTTGCTTGTGTTCTCTCACAGTGCAGGAGCCCCATGATCGATCGCCCCAAAGAGACAGGTCCTGCCCACCCATGCAGGGGTCCTTGATGGATTGTCCCAAAGAGGTTGGCTGTAGCCAGGGGTCCCACCTCCACTCTGTGCAGAGCTGTGGGACCCCCTCCTTGCCACACAGAGTCACGAACCCTGCCTCTATGCCACACATGCAACGTCAAGCCCCTGCTCACCCACGTGCGCATGCAGCCCCACCCACCTGCATGCACCCACTGCACACTCAGCCTCCTGGTGATCGCTTATTGTGGGGTGAGGGCATCATAGCATGAGGATGTGATGACCACATAGGCTTTTATTAATAGGATTTATGTATTATTTTCATATACATTTTACTAACTTTCTTTCTTTGACACGTCTATTATAGAGAAAAGGTGAATAGAGATATTAAAATATTTTGTATTTTGATTTTATACTATATTATACTTACTATTTTGACATGTTATTTTTTTGCAGTAATGTAATTACTGCATGAATATTTCTTCTAATTAATTTTCTATCTATGTGCGTAAATCTGTGCACTGGATTACTAGTGAAAATGTGATTGACAACATTCCCTATGCTATACTTTACATCACCCTGATGATTCTGTAAAACTATAAATTTATACTTCTTGATACCTTTACCTTTTCACTCATCCCCCTGAATCCCTCTTAGCTGGCAACTGTCAAAATGTTCTCTAAATCTATAGTCTGTTTCTGTTCTGCTTATTTATTTTATTTTTAGATTCCACATATGAGCAAAATTATTTGGCATTTGTCTTTATCTGTCTGACTTATTTCACTCAGAACAAACACAACCCTCTAGGTCCATTTATGTTGTTGCAGATGGCAAGATTTCATTCCTTTTTTTTTTTGACTGAATCTTATTGTGTTGTATATATGCACCACTTTTTTATGTATTCATCTACTCATCTCATGAATATTTAGGTTGCTTCTATATCTTGGCTATTATAAATAATGCAATATTTATAATTTATATATATGTCTTTGCAAGGTAGTGTTATGACCTTTGTTTTAAAGTCTATTTGGTCACATATAATTATTGTTAACTCAGTTTTATTTTTATTTTTTGTCTATATTTTATGAAATATATTTTCCATCCATTTACTTTCAGTCTATATGTGTCTGTCCATTAATTTGAATTTTTTATAGACAGCATGTGTAAGGGTGTTTTTGGTATTTGTTCAGCCACCATATGTCTATAAATTGATTTCAGAGAGAAGGGAGAGGGAAAGAGATATAAACATCAATGATGAGAGAGAATCACTGATTGCTTGCCTCCTACATGCCCCTTACTGGGGATCAAGCCCACCACTCGGGCATGTGCCCTGACTGAGAATTGAACAGTGACCTCCTAGTTTATAGGCTTATGATCAATCACTGAGCCACACCAAACAGGCCACTGTATATCTTTTTATTAGTACATTTAATCCATTTCCATTCCAAGTCATTTTTCATAAGTAAGTATTTATTGCCATTTTACTATTCACATTTTTTTACCTTTTTTTCTTTCCTTTTTTAAAAAGAATACCGTTTAACAAATCCTGTAACACTGCTTTGGTGGTGATAATCTCCTTAACTTGTTCTTGTCTGGGAAGCTCATTATCTCATTTTTAAATTCAAAATTCTTATAGCTATGCTGAGAATAGTAATTTTTGTTGATGATTCTTACTTCTTATCACTTTGAATATTTCTTGCTAATCCCTTCTGACTTACAAAGTTCCTGTTGAGGCCTGAAAATCTTATGGGAGTTCCCTTGTTGGTAACTAACTGCTTAACTTTTGCTTCTTTTAAAATTCTCACTGTGTATTAACCTTTGACATTTTACTAATGATTTGTCTTGGTGGGACCCCTTTGCATTCATCATGTTGGGTCTCTCTGTGCTTTCTGGACTCTCTTACTTCTCCATTAGTAACCTCACAATGCAATATTGTCCCATAGGATGCTTACACTATCCTCATTTGTGGGGATTTCTTTTTTTTTTTTTATTTTGTTTTGCTGTTCTGATTGGGTGTGTTTTGATTTCTTATATTCTAAACTATAAAATTCATGCACTGGATGGGGAGTCCCTCAGCCAAGCCTGCCCCCTCTCACAGTCTGATAACCCTCAGGGTTGGGAGGTGACTCGGCAATCCTGGGAAGGCAAAGCCCCCATCATACCTCTGCTGCTGCTACTGCCAGCAGTGCAAACCTCACACATCCCTGGTTACCTGAGCCTCAGGCGGCTCTGGGCAGCTGGGTAGCAACCATCCAAGGCTTGCCTGCACCTCAGACATTGGCTGGGTAGCCACCATCTAAGGCTTGCCTGTGTCTTGGGCTGCCCCTAGGCAGCAGGGGGGGAGGGCAAGTCCAGCCACACCGTGTGCTTGCCACCCTGCCATCCTGGCTGGGCTGAAAGGACTGGAGGACACTGGCAGGGCTGAGCAGACTGGGTGCCATCATCTTGTGGCTATGGGCTCTGTTACCTTTGTTATGGCATAATAGTCAATTTGCATATTCCCTCTTTATTAGATAGAGCTAGAGGCCTGATGCATGAAATCTGTACATGGGGCTAGGCACTTGCAGCCACAGTGGCTTCCCTTGGCCCTCAATTCCCCATCTTCATCCAAAAGGTCATCTGGAAGGATGTCTGGAAAGTTGTTTGACTGTCCAGTCTAATTTTAGCATATTATGCTTTTATTATTATAGATTGCTGATTTGATCCTTTGCTTTATCTACTATACTGTTGATTTTCTGTAATGCATCCTTCATGCTTTTTTATGTTTTCTTTTTTAAAAATATATTTTTATTGATTTCAGAGAGGAGTAGAGAGGAAGAGAGAGATAGAAATATCAATGATGACAGAAAATCACTGACCACCTGCCTCCTGCAAGCCCCGCATATGTGTCCTCTCCTCATTGGGAATTGAATTGTGACCTCCTGGTCCATAGGTCAACACTCAACAACTGAGCCACTGTAGCCGAGCTGTTTTCTAGTCTTATTATATTTTCTCTTTGTTGAAATTATCACTGAGTTTATCTTCTCTTCCCCTAATTTTATTGAACGTCTTTATATCAAGTGTTTTGAACTCTTCATCTCCTGAATTTCTTTATCTCCATTTTGTTTAGTTCTGGTTCTGGAGTTTTATTTCTTTCTTTCGTTTAGGACATTTTTTTCTTCTAATTTTGGATGCTTTCTTGTGTTTGTTTCTATGTAATAGAAAACAGTGGCACATCCTCCATGGTTACTTGAGCTGGATGCTACAGATGTGCCCCTTATGTGAGCTTTGTGCACCCTCCTGTTGTAGTTGAACATTGATTGTTGTTGGCATGTCAATGGGAGTTATTTACACTGAGAACAATTAGCTGCAGAGACTGGTTGTGACCACAGTGGAGAATCTGCTTTGCAGGGGATGACTAATGGAGCAGAATTCACTTTAGTGAGGCTTAGGTACCTTCAGAGAACACCCCTTGAGTGTGTTGTTCATGGATATGATTGGTTGGTACTGAAGCTGTCCACAGGGGTGCTGGCTCTGGCTCCTCCTGCTAGGTGCAGACCAATGTTAGCCACCACTTGTGTTCTGCCTGGGGCCACATGGTAGAAATGACAAAATAATCTGCAGATGTCTGCTACTTGTGCTGGATTTGGAAGTGCCTGAGAGAGGCCAAACTGCAAACGTAGGCTGGCTGTTGCTAGTGCCCATCCTGATGCCATTTAGCAAAAGGTAGAGGGTATAAGGAGGGCAGATGCTGCTTGTTTAAGAGGTTTTATAAATTGCCACAGAGTAAGCCAAGACAGGCCATTTGTATGGAAAAGTCATTGGAAAGGACATAGGTGGGTGAACAAGTTGGATGGAGTAAGGTCTCAGGAAATCAGCAGAGTGAAGCAAACAGCTTGATGGAGACTCAAATAGAGTACTCACCTGCAGGCTCTGCAGAGAGAGCTCAGCATAGAAACAATGGCTTCTGCTGATACTTCGGTCTGAAAGAAAACTATCTTTTGCTCTTGTCTTGAAGCCACACAATTCAGTTCTTTCCTTCATGTCCTGGATGCCGTTTGATCTGCTGCCCCAACACTGGAACTCAGAGGGAATGAGTCTGAGTAAGCTCATGCATGGATTCTTTATGGGAAATGCCTGGGATTGCAGCAGCCTTCTGTCTCACTCAATCACAACTCCCGCTGTTATGGGGACTTCACAGCCAGCATTCTCTTCCTGCCACTGGAACTTTGAGCTGCAGGGGGTGGGGGCAGAGGGAGGTCTGGAGTAGGGCTGGTGTATCTCACTCCTCAGGGGAACCTTTGCAGGTGAGATGTCCCTCTCAATTTTAAACACCACAGGTTTTGGTATGACCGACCTGTTCTGAATCTCTATATCTCCCATCAGTCTCAGTGTGGCTTTTACTTTATATTCTTAGTTATAGGACTTCTGCACATCTAGATTTCAGGCTGTTCTGAATGATGATTTTTCAGTAGCTTAGTTGACATTTTGATGTGGTTGTGAGAGGATACGAGTACCAAATTCACCTGCCTGTCATCTTTTTTAGTGCCTTCTTTATGCTATTCCAAGTTAAAGAAAAAGAGACCTAACATAGTAGTATTCTTTTGCAGGCTTCATTTTTGTTAGTAGAATTTCAGCAACAACTCTATTATGTAAGTGTTAATTAAATAAAACTAAAGAGCTGCTTAAGAACATCAAGCTTCAAAGTGGTATATTACAAGTTAAATATGTGTATATGGCCCATGGACTTTCTATAACACTGAATATGACAATAAAGTAATAACAACAATTGGTTGGGAAGGAATTATATTTTTTAAAATATATTTTTATTGATTTCAGAGAGGAAATGGGGGAGAGAGAGAGAGGAAAGCAACAATTATGAGAATCATTGATTGGCTGCCTTCTGCATGCCCCCTGCCAAGGATTGAACCCCCAACCCAGGCATGTGCCCTGACCAAAATTGAACCTGGGACCCCTCAATCCACAGGCTGGTGCTCCATACACTGAGCCAAATTAGTCAGGGCAAGAAGGAATTTTATTTTAATATATGAGAGAAGACTGACTACAGATATAAAACTGTAAGACCATGAGTCCAATTCTGTGCTGCATCATTCAGAAACTATTTCCTGATAAAACATTAGAATGACTTAATAAAATATATCTAAATTGAGCTCTTTGGTATGAATCCTTGTGAGTTTGGATTTAAGCCAGCATCTGTGAAATATATGGTAAAGTATCCTCAATGGTAGAATAGATGTCTCTAAGAGTAGTAGTAGGAGTATATCTCTTTCATCTCACTTGGATGATTTTTACCACCTTTCTTAAGATATTCAGGTTCTTCCTAATTCAAGTTCCAGTTTTGAAGGGAGAGTTCTTATACTAGTGGACACAAGAGGGTTCCATTAAGCCCAGATGTCTATTTTGTCCACTCCTATGACAGTGTTCTATCAGGTAAAGAAAGGAATTATTATTCTAGCAGAAGTAATTGACTTGTCATAGTGAGGTGAAAGGATTGCTGCTATGTTATTGGAGTAGGGAGGAGTGTGTCTGAAATCAGGGATGTGTTAAGGTTCCTCTTGATGCTCTATATTGGTAATAACTATAGGTGGGGAATTGCAGTAAGCATGGTCTGAAAGGGCATGGCAAACAGGATGAAGATTTAGGTTTTCCCACCAGGGATGAATATCTGGCCCTCTAGTTCAGCAGAATTGTTGGCTGAGGATGAGTAGTATCTATAATAATCAATAGATTATCCTAATCAGTAGAAGAAGGAAATGATAAATATCAATTACAATCTTAGGACCAATTGCTGCAGCAGAGATAGTAATAGTGAATACAAAAAAAAAAGAGAGATAAAAAAAATTCCTACCAGTATAACCTATATATGTATTGGAAATTAAAATTATGACAGAGAAAAATGTATTTTTATCAAATATTGTTTTATTTGTATTTTTCTGAATCCATTCTCTAAATTCCTGGACATTTTAGGTTGAATGACTTGGCTACCAACAATGAAAAGGGAGTGAAAATCATGTAGGCCTGGTTCTTACATGCATTCATTCAGGGTCTCTTCCTCTGCCCTTATGACAGTGAAAGCTACATGTTTCTGATTTTATAGCCCCAAATAGAGAAAAGTTCCCTGATTGTCAATATTTATTGAAAAATAATTAATTATTAATGTGTTAAGCTATTAAAATTTCAGGTTTAATTTATTACCACAATACAGCTTAATCTGACTAATCTTCATTAAAAGAAAAAGGATGAGGAGGAGAAGGAGAATTGCCTTAATCCTCTAATATATGGATTTAATAATTCTATTAAATGGACACAGCAGGAAATTTCATGAGGCAATAAAAAATTGACCTAAGAAATCTTCAAATTATAAAGCAAAGGGACAAAGATATCTGATATAAGGGAAAGTGTTGTGATATACAGAGAATTGATCCCGAGATTCCAATGTCTAATGAGTATTTAGAAGATTGGATAAAGATAAAAATTCTACAATGACCAAAGAATAGAAAAGCAAATGTCTGTGCTGAAGGCTGCCTCAAATTTGAAACTGAAAAAGATCACAGAATGGCAAATACACTGTATCTTATAGGAAATAATCATGGAATGAGAAAGAAAATTAACCTGGTGTCTGGACCTGAGATAAATGATCTGTTTTTATATTTGAAGAGCCTTCTTTTTATTATTTCCTCAGTTTTTCTACTTAGGATTCTTTATGCCTTGCAACAAAAGAGCAATGTCTAGAATAAGCATACACAATATTTATCAATTTAATCTATATCTAACTCTTTAGTCTTATATACTGTAAATTTCCTCAATGTATTCTTCTTTAGTTACTTCTAATATTTCATCATTTTCCCATATACTTAATTTTATAAATGCCATTTCTTCTGTTTGAAATGCCTTTTTTCCCTTTCTCTACCTGGCAAATTCATATTTATTCTTTAAAATTCAGGTCAATTATATTTAACTCTGTAAAACTTTTCCCAATGCCTTGAAAAAGATTTAATTGCTTTTTTTGGTGTGTTTCTTGGTCTAGTGTCCAGATATCTATAAAAAATTAATTCATTAGGCAGCAACCTATTGATATTGTTATATATCCTGCCTATCAGATGTTCAATTATTGAGCACAAGACCTATGCCTTGTTCATTGATGTATACTCAGTGCTTACAACAATAATGGGCATACAGTATCTGCTCAATAAATGAGCAATCACAGAAATGGCCCTGATTCCATAAGTAGCAAAAAAAAAAAATGGTTCACTTTCAGTTGTCTGACTCTCTGACACACCACTCTGGGAATGGCTGACTCTCTGACACACCACTCTGGGAATGGTTGTAAGTTTATTTTATGAGACTACTGAAATCATAAAATTACTTCAATTTTATTTCATTTTCATTTGTTTATTCATTTAGCTTGATAATCTAAGCAAACTAAAGAATTTGGGGTCAGGATTGCTGAGAGGACCAATTCAACTACCACCAAGACATATGACAGCCCTCAAGGCAGTTCAAGAACTGCTAGTCTCACCAACTGGCTCTGGGAGAGTCTGCCAAGCAGGCACTAGTGCTCCTGATATGGCATCTGTGGTTTCAGGTGGGCCAACGGGTTCCCTTGTGCCAGAATAGGAACAAAGGTGTCCATTTACTGTTCTCTCAATGTTTACAAAGAAAGCACATTAGTGAAATCTTTATTTTTTCCTTCCTATGGCAACAGTCCTGATTACATTGCTCCATGCAAATTGTAGCTAAGTAAAAAAAATATGGATGGCTTATGTATCTATTTTTAAGAAGGTCAAAGACACTGTCTTTTTGGGAAAAGGTTAGGCATAAGTAGGCTTACAGTTTATAGTATGTGAAACATGGAATTTACTCTTGTACTATTATTTATTAATTATTCTGTTTTTCCACATGAACAACTGTAAACTTGCTTTTGCCTACCCCTGTATTTCACAGCAATTTTAACCAGTTATCAGCTTATGAAAATGTGAGCTAATCACAAATACACACACACACACAACACACACACACACACACACACACACACACCACAGCATTTTTGGCTTGAATTTTACTAGAATAAAATATTTTCTCAAATTAGATGGGAATAGCACTTATTCAAGATCAATTATTTGTCCTAAAAATAAGAAGGTGATTAAAAACTAATATAGAATCCTTATTCATTTTTTGTTATAAATAATAGGCACTATTTTGTTTTGAAGTATTTTATTTTATTTAGAGTATTGTTAGAATATTGCTGCAAATTTAAACATATAGGCATAAAGTGCATTCTCAACAAATTCCACTTGCTGTTTTGAATTCAGCTTTACAAATAGGCTATTCAATCATTTAAAGCTTGGTTTTAAAGAAAGGAGACCAGAATTATGATGCCAAATGTAACATGGGTATTTGGATGATCCTGGAAACTAAAATCACTTTGTGGCTTCTCTTCTCACTTGTCAAGACAGGGTTAATGGCTCAGTTTGCAAAAACAGGATGAGGTTTCATTATTATATTTTCATTATGGTATAACTTTCATACAGTGGAATTCACCATTTTTAATGCATAGTACTATGGTTTTGACAAATGTAGACAATCCTATAATTACCAATGCAACAAAAAAAGAGAGAATAATTTAGTTTTATCTTCTCAAAAGGTCACAAGTTAAACCTCAACCCACCCCAGCCTAAGAAAACTGCTGATCTGTTTTCTATCTCTATGTTTGTACCTTCAGGTTATAATATAAATAAAGTTGTTTCAGTGTGTAGCTTTTCCATTTTGCTTTCTGGAACTTGTATGTAATATTAATTCATGTTAAGTGTTTTAGAAATATATTTTTGTCACTGACTAGTCTTCCATTATATGGATGCAATACATTTGTTTAACCATTCACTATTTGATGCATATGTGTTTTTGGTAATTATGAATAAAACCTCTATATTTAACTTCTGGTTAGGATGGCAGCATAGGCAAATGTGGTACTCACATCCTTCCATGCCACCTCAAAATTACAACAGAACAACCATCAGATATAGGTGAACAGAAGTGTTGTGACTAATACTATAAAGAAGCAGCCAAGTCCAGACTGGTTAAAGGAGCAAGGTTGCAGAACGAGCTGGTCCCACACCCGCATGTAGTGATTAAAAATCTGGAGGGTTATCTCAATTATGTACTTGGCTTCTGAGCAACAAGGGGTCCCAGGCCACACCAGCTACCCGCTCCCCAGCCCAGGGGGTCATTGCCAGGAAGATAAGTCCCCACCATTCTGACTGAAAACCAATGAGGATTGTGGCTGGGTGACATGGAATTCCTCTTATTAGTCTTCAAGTGAGGATATTTTTTCCCATTGATTTTTATGGAAAATGGAAGGAAGCAAGGGAGAGAAAAAGAAACATTGATGTGAGAGACACATCAGTTTATTGCTTCCTGCATGAACCCTGATGGAAGCTGGGGGGATCAAACCTACAACCCAAGTACGTGCCCTTGACCAGAAATTGTACCCATGACCCTTCAAAACACTGGCCTGTGCTCCAACCACTGAGAGGCACTAGTCTGGGTTCTGGGTGCCTGCGGGCAGCTGGAGGAGGGAACCCCAGTCCCAAGTGCTGGAGGGAAGCCGGTTCAGGGAAGCCAGTGCCAGCAGCTGGGGAAGGAAAGCCTATTCTTGCATGAATTTTCGTGCATCAGGCCTCTAGTACTATAATAACTATGAATGGTGTCAGTTGGTTACTAGGTTTATTGGGATAATCACCTGGTAACATATAAATGTCTGGTTATGGGATTGTACACCTATAACTAATAAAATATTGTACATCACGTGTATTTGAAAAGTTAAAAAACATATTTACAAAGAAAATAATACTACAAAGATTTACATATTGGATATGATGTGAATAAAAGTATCTTGGGTAAATACTTAGGAGTGAGATTGTTCAGTTGTATTTTAAATGTATGTTTAACTTCATAAAACTTGATGAATTGTCTTTGTAGGCAGACATCACCAGGGACTCTGCATGGTCCCAGTGTTTCTTTTAAGCATGCAGTAGAGGTTGATGAAGAACTTATGAATGTGAATGTAATCTGTTTTTCTTGTTGTTAGAGTGAAAGCAATACTTCTTTCAGTTTTCTACAACCTGAATGGGAGCTTAGGTAAATAGAGGTTTTTAATGAGACAGACGTTCTGATGTTCTTAAGCACATTTAAATAAATAATGTTTAGGTAAGTGAGCTACCTGGTGAAGGTGAGCCTTTCCTTGAATATTTTAAATGCAAATTTATCTCTTCATATAGTCATTTTGGAAACTTAAGAAGATAGCCTCTGGAGTTGACTTGTAATTCTACAAAATATAATAATGTAATAAATAAAGAAGAATAGCTACCAGTCTCTTTGTTTATTCATATAATTAAGACAGAACTGCATATAAAAATGGAGATATTTTTATATAGATTGCCCCCCAAGACTTGTTAAAGGTAGTGAGGAAAACTAATCCTCTCACTGGACTTATTGCTTCCTTATCATGTTATCAGTTATATATGATTACTTGTGTTTTTTTTTTCTTTTTATATTATTTTCCTAATTCAACATCCATGCTCTACTGGTGAAATTCTGCATATTCCTTTGGATCCAAACTGTCTTGTTATTAAATCAGGTTCTTTTCCTCAACAGAGGCAGCCACAGTTTTGCTTTTGATTACAATTGACTTTGTATGGATATTTTATATAGTTTATGAGCAAACTTTATTTGTTATATTTATTAGCTTTATTTCCTCTGCCCTTCTTTATTAATCACATGCTAATTTTATTTAGATAAATTTTTGTCAGGTATTCTCATGTATCACCTCTCAGATTCATTCTAGTTACCCCACAATCTAATTACAACTATCACTAGAGCCACATCTCTTGTCACCCCTGATTTAAATACTAAAAGATTTATGGTTCCCCTCACAAACCATGCTGTTTCTCTTGTCCAAAACTCATCTCAAAATGACCACTTTTTCTGCAGTCTTTTCCTTATTCACTATCTAACATATTTTAAATGTCATACCTGGAATTACCTCCACCAAGAAGCCTTGCTTCTGTATTACTTTTAATGTTCATGCTGAATATGATCCCTTTATAACCTCTGTAATAACAAACATTATGGAGTAATCTTCTTTTTTTTTACCTCTTTTTTTCCAACTTTTTCCTTGCATACGGGGCTTCTCACATACAAAGATAATCTCATTCAGTACTATTTCCTTTGCCCAATACCTGACACATTCAGTTAATGTTTCTGTTTGATGTTTCCTTTAGATAATAGTACTTTCCATGAATTAAAATTCTGTGCATTAAGGGATTAAAAATATGAGTCACAGACTGGGAGAAAATAGTTTAAAAATGTATATCTGATAATATTATCTAAAACATACAAAGAACTTTTAAATTCAATAATAAAACAATTCCGTTTTTAAAAATGGGTCAAATATCTTAACAAACACTACATAAAAGAAGATTAAAGATGGGCAAGCAAGTATATGGACAAATGTTCAACATTCTATGTCATTATGTAATTGGAAATTAAAAATTGAGATACCACTCCATACCTAGTAGAATGGCTTAAATCCAAAACACTGACAGCACCAAATGCTGACAAGAATATAACAGGAATTCTCATTTATGGCAGGAGGGAATGATATAGTTAATTTGAAGACAGTTTGACAATTTCTTAAAAGTTAAACTTACTCTTACCATACTATCCAACAATCATTTTCTTGGGTATTTACCTAAATGTGTTATAAACATATATTCATGAAAAAAACCTACATGTGGATATCAATAATAGCAGCTTTATTTATTCATAACTGCCCCAAATTATGAACAATTTGTAAATGGATAAACAAACTTGTTATATTCACACAATAAAATACTACTTATATATATAAAAGGCTCATATGCAAAATCTCCTCTCCGGAGCTCAACTGGGAGTTCGATTGCTTGCTATAATGTGTGCTGACCACCAAGGGGTGGTGTGGAAGATGGTGGGGACCAGCAGCAGTGGAGGAGGCTGGGGCAGAGGGATAGAGGGAAGGAAGAGATGGGGAGGCGGGGAGACAGGAAAACTAATCAGCCCTAATTGCTGGCCAGGCCTGGGGATCCTTCCCATGCACTATTTCATGCACTGGGCTTCTATTTCTGTTATAAAAAGAAATGAGCTACTAAACAACAAAATGACATAAAGAAAAATTAAAGGCATATTGTTAAGTGAAAAAACAGTCTGAAGAGGCTTCATTTGGTATGCTTCCAGTCATGTGACATTCTGGGTAAGGCAAAACTATAGAAACAGCAAAAAGCAATTGGTTATAGAGGAGAGGGGGAAGAGGAAGAAATTAATAGATAGACAAAGATGATTTTTAGGGTAGTGAAACTATCCTGTATCATACTATCATGGTGGAAACATGTCATTATTCATTTGTCATAATTCATAGGAGGACACCAAGAGTGAACCCTAATGTATACTATGGACCTTAGAATGTGGTTAAAGCTAGGTATGCTGCTAAGACACAGTCTCATCATTCAGAATGAGATGAATTAGGAGACAGAAAACCAGAAAGCTGGTTTACAGTCCTCCTCATGACTTTACAGCCACAAAAGGCTTCCATATTCAAACCCACTGGATCCTAAACAAAACCTTGAGACCTATATAGGACAGAAATTATTAACATCATTCTAAAGATGATGTGACTGAGATGCAGAAAGGTTGCAAAATTGGTGTACAGTCTCCATTCCTACAACTGATTCATTTCTTCCTGATTGTTAATATATATAAATCTATTTATGTGTTTCTCTTTCTCTCTCTCTCTCTGCAGCTATTATACTTTTGGAAAAAGAGTTAATATAATATAAACTTAAAGTTTTAGGAAAATTTATATTGCATTATTGAAAATTGATCATGGGCTTTAATAATTTTATACTGGGTTTGGTATGATAATTTATTTTCCCATCTACTTTTTTGCCCAATGCACAATAAGAGTTTATCTCTTCAAGTCCTCCACTTTGCCTTCTTTCTCTTTCTTTTCTTCTTTATCTAACCTTGGTTATTTATATAAAAAATTAAATTTCATTTTTAAGTTGCTTGATTCAGAAATACTTGTGTAAATTTTGTCCTTATCAATTTCCTTTATGTATATATACATTGTAATATAATTCCAATTTAAACATGATTTGATATTAAGTGAAAACAAGTAATTCAGATTTATAGAGACTCATTTTAGACTTGATGAAGGACTTTGCCATGTAGAGAACAACAAGGAATTTGACCAAAGTAAATTTTTGTACTCTCAATGTAGAGGTAAGGAAAGGATTAGGAGAGAGCCTAGAAACTAAGGGATTAACTAGCTTTGTTAAATGCCTTACATGTACAGCAGCAATGTTGAAAATTTCATAAAAATATGGACACTTTGGCTAGCCCAAACATTTTTTCAAATCTATCCTACAGAGAAATTTGAAATCAAGTTTACTTCATAAATGTATTTTTACAATATATTTGTAAAGGCAGCTGTTTGAAACCCAAACCACTTATGTATACAAAACATTCATATTCCTAATGCAAGCTTTAATTATAGGCTGATCTAAACTCTTAATATCTATGCAGAATATAAAATTACACTAATGTGCTCACTATTTTTATGTTGATTGTAAAATTATTTTACACCAGAGATCTATTCCATTTAACCGGATTAAAATTAGAGTATACCAATTAAGTATATTAGCCAGTAATTAAATGGAACTGATAATTGAATTACTATGTTTAAGGGAAATACTTTGTAAAAGCCAAGATAATATCCTACCTTGAAAGCATAACAATGTGCAGCATGATTGTTTGTTGTGTGTGGTCTGAAAACTGCATCTCTTATTACTTGTAGTTTTGCATTTCTCCATACTTGTGTATCATGGCTCCTTTGTGTATTATATTATGAGCTAAATTAACTAGGACACATTTTTACAACTATAACTAAAAGAATAAAAACCTAACGCTCCACTGAGCTAACTCTCAAATCTCTTTCCCTCTCCTTGCGCTGACTCTCATCTCTGCAACCAGTGGCCTCCATACAGAGAAAAGAAGGACTCTTGGATAACCTAGATTTAGCTCTAACATCCTGACTAGTAAATTAAAATCCTGATCATGAAATTTCCCTATTATCCATTCTTTCCCTTATTCATTCAACAAATATTTACCAAGTACTTGTTGTTTGTGAAACAATGATATAGACACTGAGAATAAAACTGGTCATCAAAAGCAACCAAGTTTACATTTTGGTTAGAAGAAGATGAAAAGAAACAGGCAAACCAATTAAAATTACAGCATGAAGTGATCAGTGCTATGAAAGGAAACACACAGCTATAAGGATGCCAACTCTGATGGAGCGACATTTGGTTAAAGAAAAAAAGGAGAATGTCATTCAGCTTTCTAGTGAGAGCACAAACGTAAGAGGGAGCAACTTGAGCAGTGACCCTGAGGGAAGAAGTGTCTTGGATGCAAGAAGAAAAGCAATAAAACCCATGGACCTAAAGTAGAGGAAATGATGGGAGGGAAGCAGGAGGTAATTATAGAACATTAGTGAAATGATAAATCATTAAGACCTTGTTAATAGTTAAAATGCTAGGTATTTTAAAAAAATAAATCCACTCAAAGTTTTTATTGTAAATAGGAAAATATATATTTATCACTGGGGGTATCTTATAGAGGCATATCTCTATTCAATTAAAAGGATATATGAAATGGAACTCCCATTTGACCCAGCAATCCCGCTCTGAGGAATATATCTTAAGAAACTAGAAACACCAATCAGAAAGGATTTATGAACCCCTATGTTCATAGCAGCACAATTTACAAAAGCTACAATTTGGAAACAGCCTAGGTGCCCACCAGCAGATGAGTGGATCAGAAAACACAATGGAATAATATGCTGCTATAAAAAAGAAGGAATTCTTACCATTTGCAGCAACCTGGATGGAACTGGAGAGCATTATGCTAAGTGAGATAAGCCAGTCAATGAAAGAAAAATACCACATGATCTCACTCATTTGTGGATAATAAAGTACATTATAAACTGATGAATAAAAAGGTAGATACAGAGGCAGTAAAGCATCAAACAGACGGTCAAATTACAGAGGGAAGGTTAGGGAGAAATAGGGTAGAAAACAGATTAACCAAAGGAATTGTATGCGTGCATATAAGCATAACCAATGAACACAAGACTCTGGGGGGTTAGAGTATGCATGGGAGTCAGGAGGCAAAGGGAAGATATGTATACATGCAATACATTAATAAAAAATAAAAAATTAAAATAAGTAAAAATAAATAAATAAAAATAAATAAATAAATAAAAGAATTTATGACTGACACCAATAAAACTTTGAGAATGCTTAGTGGATAAGGATTCAGCCACATATAGCAATGATACTATAGATATACTCCACATGAAAAACAGTATTCTCCAAAGGAATATATAAAACCAGAATGCACATGGCTAAAAAGCACTGAGAGAAAGAAAATTCAGAATTGAATCAGTCAGTAAGAGCTAGAGAATTAGATGAATTGGGGCAGCAATTGTTATTCACTTAAAGAAAACAACTGTAGAAATGGGCCAGAGAAAGTCAGTTTTATTGATTTATTCTTATTCTTAGCAATCTCAGAAAATGACTATGGTAAACAGAATGCAATTCTATGATATATTTCCATGTTTAAAATAGAAATGTAGTCTAATTAAATATTCCAGAATTAAAGAGTTTTATTGGAGTCTAGAGACCATTGATTCCACTGATTCATGGCCTTGGCAGCAGTACATTAGATTCAGTTGAGAAGATGTTTTTTTAAAAAGGTGATGCCTATCCCCAATCTGACATCTATTAAAACCCTGGGATGAAGGGTCCTGACTATTGTATATTTGATTAACTTTCAGGTTGATGCTCATGTACAGGCAGATTTTAGAGCCATTGGCCTTGTTTCACCTGACTTTTCCAGTTCCATATTCCAAGAATTCCCATGGAAGTGACCAAAGATCTATCATTTTTAGTTCTTTCTTATAATAAATCAAAATTTGCTTCACTGTAAATTCTATTCTTTGGTCACATTTCTCTATATAGGAGTACACAGGATAGTATGCTACATCTCCCATATGACGATCATCAAGTATTTGAGACTCTCCCAAGACTCTTCTTATCCACATATAATATTCTGTTATCCCGATTATTTTTTCAAAGGTATTGCTTTAGACCTCTTATCTGTCTGTGCTTTAACTCATTCCCAATTGCCAATATCTGCTGCTGAAAATATCCTTCTGTTAATGTAACAAAAGCATGCCTTATTTACTTTCACAATCACATTAGCCTGTCCTCTTATATTTTGTTTGCAGTCAACTTCAAATGCCATCCATGCTTTTTCTCATAAATACTGTTGGTAATCAAAGTCTTTCCTGTACTATTTTATAGATGTCAAGATTCTTCTTTATTTAAATATAGGTAGGTTTTTGTATTTTTAAAAATATGTTTTATTAATTTTTTACAGAGAGGAAGGGAGAGGGATAGAGAGTTAGAAACATTGATGAGAGAGAGACATGATGAGAGAGAGACATCGATCAGCTGCTTCCTGCACACCTCCTACTGGGGATGTGCCC
Organism: Lasiurus cinereus; assembly: GCA_011751065.1. Taxonomy (NCBI): domain Eukaryota; kingdom Metazoa; phylum Chordata; class Mammalia; order Chiroptera; family Vespertilionidae; genus Lasiurus; species Lasiurus cinereus. The sequence goes on along the minus strand of JAAGEH010000005.1, from coordinate 33,927,469 downwards.
GCAACCAGGATACATGCCCTTGACCGGAATCGAACCTGGGACCTTTCAGTCCGAAGTCCGACACTCTATTATCCACTGAGCCAAACCAAGGAATTTAACAACTAGGATAAAATGGGGAAATATCTTAGAAGACACTAATTACTGAAGCCTATTCATGAAAAAGTAGATACTTTTGAATTTTCATCAATTAAATTGCAGTTTAAAAATCATTCCAAAAACCACTCTAGAACTGGTGACTTCACCATTATATTTATCAAATGGTTATGGAGTAATTAATACTAATTCTATACAAACTCTTCCTGAAAATACAAAAAGAAAAACACAAAAAACACAACATTTTATTCTCATTTATAAGGCTAACAAACAATAAAAAGACATAACTAGAAAAGGGAAATGATAGACAAATATCCCTCATGAAATATTCACATTCATGATTCATTCAAGGCATTAGAAATAATCATATAAGTCTCTGACTTCAAAGACTATACCAACTTTGGGAGAGGTAACTGTCAGAGTTCTAAAAATATCTTCTGCAAGTAGTTTATTCAGAGGATTGTATGTATAGGTATGGATAGGGCAAGGCCAACCTGTTGTACAACTAAATAGCACCAATCACTATTGTCTATGATTGGTGCCCATGGAATTCAACTGCCACACATGACCCAAGGATATTGTGAGAAAAGGGAGACTTGCCCAGTGATATTAGGCTAATAACAGCCTATGTCCAGGGATGAAGAATATATTCAATTATACAATTGGAAAATATTTTCTGATATAAAGATTGTATCTAATTGAAAAGATAGCTTAAACAATTTAAGAACAAGCACAGAGTATGTCCTGATAATATATTTTAGTTTTAGGCATGCAGATGATAAAAAATCAGTGATGTACAAGAAAGATTAAGTTTGCTTCAGACATCTGCATAGTGATATTAGTGTCAGAAGAAATTTTCTGCAAATTTGTGAAATACCAAAAACTATATTTTACACATACATGCATTAATTTCAAGTTAAATTCAAGAGAAAAGCATTCTTGGTTCCCAAAAATTAAAATAATAGTACCTATGACTTTTGGGTGAGTATGATGTGTAAATGTAGATTCATGCCTGGCTCGTGTGGCTCAGTGGTTGAGTGTCAACCCATGAACCAAAAGATTTCCAGATTCATTCTCATCAGAGCTCATGCCCTGGTCATAGGCTTGATCCCATGGAGGGGCATGCCGGTGGCATGGGATCGATGTTTCTCTCTCATGGATGTTTCTGTCTCGATATTGTCCCTTCAATTTGAAATTGATATATCACTATCTAAACAATATTTTATATACACATTTTATTACTTACCACAATGACATTTATATTTAATGTTTATTCCTGTTTCAATATCCAATATCTGATTATATTTAAGATTTAATTGTATGTATCTTTAGCCCTTTTTCAGATAAACTAATGCCTCAGGTTTATTTTTGCTCTTAATCTATTATTTTTTGGAGAGTTTTATTTAGAAGAATACTCCTGAATTTGGGGTTGTCTACATTTTCCTCATAATTAGATTCATATTATGGTGAGAGTAGCACTGAGGAGATGGTGTGGTCTTCCCAAAGCTTCACACAGGAGACACATGATGCCAGTTCATCCTAATAGTGCCCATGTTAGTTCTGTCACTTCGTATGGTAGAGTCTCCATACTAGCAATTGTAGAAAGATGCTTTAATATAATGTAAATATCTGACTCCCATCAAATTTCTGGCCACTGCTTTTAACATTAATTGACAAATTTTAAATTCCACTCTTCTTTTTTTAAAAATATATTTTATTGATTTTTTACAGAGAAGAAGGGAGAGGGATAGAGAATTAGAAACATCAATGAGAAAGAAAAATCAATCAGCTGCTTCCTGTGCACCCCTTACTGGGGATGTGCCCACAACCAAGGTAAAGGCCCTTGACTGGAATCAAATCTGGGACCCTTCAGTCCAAAGACTGACACTTTATCCACTAAGCCAAACAGGTTAGGGAAATTCCATTATTCTTTATATTATTTGTTAATTAGCATTTTATTAATTAATTTTTATATCAGTATGGACTCATTGATTCTTATTTTATGCAAAATCCGATCTAATAAAAGTGTAATATGCAAATTGACTGTACCTCTGCTACCCCCACAAACCACATCCACCAGCCATTCCCACCAGCCAGTCAGAGTGAGTATGCAAATTAACTCAACCAAGATGGCTATGGCCACAGAGAGAGTAGGAGGGAGGGCAAGCTTTCCCCACACCCTGGCCAGTCCAGGCCTCTGCTTAAGGCAACAAAGTTTCAATGGCTGTGGGAGCAGAAGGCTTGGCTAGGCTCCAGGCTACAAAGTTTCAATTGTAGAAATTAAAAAATCCCAGATACTAGGGCCTCCACTTGGTTCACCGGGGGTGTGGCCAGCCTGCAAACCACCACAGGCCCCTTGCCCAGGCCACCTCATGCCCCAAGGGAACACTCACCCTGATCTGGGACACCCTTCCAGGCAAACCAGCTGGCTCACACCTATGCACCAGGGCTCAATCCAATCTAATAAAAGATTGACTATCACTCCAACACACAAGAAGACTTTGCCATGTGGTCAAAAGATCCTGCCCCCATGTGGGCACAAGATGGCTACCAGAAGATGGCCAGCAGGGGAGGGCAGTTGGGAGGGACCAGGCCTGTAAGGAAGGACAGTTGGGGGTGATCAAGCCTGCAGGGGAGGGCAGTTAGATGAGATGTGCACTGACCAACAGGGAGCAGATGGTCAACGCAGGAGCTGCTGTGACATGCACAGAGAAACATCACCACAGATCTGATACCCACAAAGCAACACACTGTTTTCCCCAAGTGGGACACAGGCCCCACCACCACCCCAGAGCTACAGCCCATCAAATCACAGCCAATGCTGCTGAGACCCCATGATGCAAAATGCAGCCCACAGCTCAGCTTAGAAATGATTGCTGTGGCGCCAGGTAATGATATCACATAGCAACGCCTCTAGCTTACTCACCCTAATGACGACTAACCTCCTTGCAGTTTCTTCAGGTCAGGAACATGACTTGCTTTATAGCCAGGTGCAAAAATTTCACACTTTAACCAAATGTCTGTGAAGTGTTTTCCCGTGCCTCATCTCATTTGATCCTCATAGAAGTCTTGGAGTAGGTAGATAGGAGATTCAGTGTAATCCTATTTTCTTTTTCATTAGCTAGAAAATAGAGATTTAGAAAGCTTAGAAACTTGACCTGACTGAAAAGAAATAAGAAATGGTGGACCTTGAAAATGACTTCAGATTTTCTCACTGTGTAAAGTATAGTTAAATACTGTTGCAGTTAAATATTTTACCCTTTGATCTATAATAATAATAATCTGCTTCATGTTGATATTTACTGCTATGTTGCTGACTATTACCTGAAAGAGAAGTTGGGGTGTTTCACTGGGCTGGAAAAAGTTTAGCTACATCAGAAAGCAGGTCTCATTAAGCAAGTTTATTATATGTAGAAAAGGCTAAGTTGACTTGTGTATGCACAATACATATAAAGCTCTCACTGGCACCAATCTCATGGACATGTTTCGATCTGTCATTGTCGATCAGGAATTTGGTTGACACTTCTATTATTGAGAAAGGGCAAATAGTGATATTAAAATATTTCTTCTAATGTATTTCCTTTGTGTGCACTGGGCCACTAGTAGTTTATAATTTATTACTGTCATTACATATCTTATTATAAAAATTTTTCCCAGATTTGACCAGAGAAAGTCCTCCCTAAAAGACTTCTGTGTCATTTTTCCATGTCCCTTTGATTCCTTGAGCACTACCTCACTCTGGCAAAAGATGATCCAGGCTCATCTTGTACTTTTCTTTCCCCAAACCTGCAGCCACACATTTCTGCAAAGAGTCTTGGTTCCTTTTAATGTTGAATGGTATGTGCAAAACAAGATCTGGGTCTTAAGTATGTTCATTACTATGGGCATGCCATTATTTCTAGGCCTTCTCATAGAGTTAACATATACACACAACTGCACACATTAAGCATATATTCATACTTATTTTTACATTTTCATATACATCTCTAATTTTAGAGTATATCCAGTTTCAGTCCAACAGTAGTGGGTACGTTCTAGATGTTGCAATTTCCACATTTTCACCTTCATAATAGAAAGAAAACTGGCTTCCATAATTCTCAATGGATTTGTTCTTTTGCTTAAGGATAGAAGACAGAAGTTAGTTTCAGTTTTTATAACCCATATCACAGTGTAAGCAAATTATTGACAGTCAATATTTGTTTAGAACTCCTTTTGTAAGATAAAATTAACATGTAGTGAAATTTTAGAATTTAGAGGTCAATTATAGCTCTGTACCTCAAATCCCTTATCTTGTTTCTGACATTAATGGGGGTACATTCAATATTTCACCAATAGTTATTTCTTTCTGTTAGCTACTATTCTCCTCTGATTCCTTTTATTGGACTTAAAACTTCACTTTGCTTCCTATTTTTCCAATATATTTCCCCACATTCATCTTTATTTTTTAATTCTGACAGGTTTTGCATTTCATCAGATATTTTATTCTGAATTTATTGAGATGATTTGAAACTGAGTTTCCCTTCCACATTTGTTGTTTTGTTAATGTGGTGATTAATCTTAAATGGTTTTCATTTTTTAACAAATTTTTCATATTTTTATTCTTATAAAGTCTACTTTGCAGTGATAAACTACTCTTCTATATATTATGCTTTATTATATGTTAATTGCTAATATTTTCTTTAATATGTATTACTTCTTCTTTTTAGAGATTTTAGTCCATTTTTTTTATAATGGCAAATGTTGGTATTAAGGTTATACCAGTCACTTAAAATCAGTTGGGAAATGTTCCTTATCCTGTACAGTCTGAATGTTAATGTACAGCTGGTAATTTTTTTTCTTAAATGTTAGAATTTACCAATGAAACCATATGAGCTTGGCATTTTCTTTATGGAAAGCTTTTTTATAATTCAGCCTTCTTTTTAAAAAATCTATTCAAAGTTTTTTATTTTACCTTTCTGTAAAGTTATTTTTGAAATAAATTAATTTGTCCATTTCATCTGAGTTGTCAAATGCATTGACATAGTATGTTCATCATAGTTCTTGTTCCAAGATCAGAGTTTCTTTTTTTATTAATTTTTTATACATATCTCCCAATTGCCCCCCCTCCCTCCCAGGCATACCGCAACTCCCTAGTGTCTATGTTCATTGGTTATGCTTATATGCATGCATACAAGTCCCTTGATTGATTTCTTATCTACCTCACCTAACTTTAATCTTCCTGCTATAATTTCACAGTCTGATGTTTACTGCCTCTGTATCTATCCTTTTGTTCATCAGTTTATAATGTTCTTTATTATCCACAAATGAGTGGGATCATGTGATGGTTCTCCTTCATTGACTGGCTCATTTCCCTAAGCATAAGGTTCTCCAGTTCCAACCAGGTTGCTGCAAATGGTAAGAATCCCTTCTTTTTAATGGCAGCATAGAATTCCATTGTGTAGATGTACCACAGTTTTCTGATCCACTCATCTGCTGATGGCTAACTAGGCTGTTTCCAAATTGTAGCTATTGTAAATTGTGCTGCTATGAACATAGGGGTGCATAAATCCTTTCTGATTGGTGTTTGTGATTTCTTAGGATAAATTCCTAAGAGTGGGATTACAGGGTCAAATGGGAGTTCCATTTTTAGTTTTTTGAGGAAACTCCATACTGTTCTCCACAGTGGCTGCACCAGTCTGCATTCCCACCAACAGTGCACAAGGGTTCCTTTTTCTCCACATCCTCGCCAACACTTGTCCTTTGTTGATTTGTTGATGATTGCCAATCTGTCCAGTGTAAGATGGTATCAGATTGAAGTTTTCATTTGCATCTCTCGAATGATTAGTGACTTTGACCATGTTTTCATTTGTCTCTTGGCCTTCCTTCTATCCTCTTGCGAAAAGGTTCTATTTAGATCCATTGCCCATTTTTTTATTGGATCACTTATCTTCCTTTTATTAAGTTGTATAAATTGGCTGTAAATTTTGGAGATTAAACCTTTATCAGTGATAACATTTGCAAATATGTTCTCCCATACAGTGGGCTTTCTTGTTGTTTTGTTGATGGTTTCTTTTGATGTGCAAAAGCTTTTTATTTTGATGTAGTCCCATTTGTTTATTTTTTCTTTAGCTTCCATTGCCTTTTGAGCACTATCAGTGAAGAAGTTCTTTTGGCATATGTCTGAGATTTTGCTGCCTCTGTATTCCTCTAGTATTTTTATGGTTTCCATTCTAATGTTTAAGTCCTGTATCCATTTTGAGTTTATTTTTGTACTTGGTGTAATTTGGTGGTCCAGTCTCATTTTTTTTTGTATGTATCTGTCCAATTTTCCCAACACTATTTATTGAAGAGGCTATCTTGGCTCCATTGAATGTTCATGCCTCCTTTGTCAAATATTAGTTGAGCATAGTGGTTGGGGTGGATATCTGGGTTCTCTATTCTATTCCATTGGTCTAAATGCCTGTTCTTGTGCCAGTACCAGGCTGTTTTGAGAACAGTTGCTTTGTAATATAGCTTGAAATCTGGTATTGAGATCCCACCTACTTTATTCTTCTTTCTCAGAATTGCTGTAGCTATTTGTGGTCTTGTTTTGTTCCAGATGAATCTATGAAGAATTCTTTCTAGGTCTGTTAAATATGTCGTTGGTATTTTAATGGATAGTACATGGAATCTATAAATTGCTTTGGGTAGTATGGACATTTTAATGATGTTGATTCTCCCAATCCATGAGCATGGTATGCTCTTCTATCTGTTAACATCTTCCTCTATCTCTTTTTTCAGTGTCCTGTAGTTTTTTGCATATAGGTCTTTTATCTCTTTAGACAGGTCAATTTCTAGTTATCTTAATTTTTTTGGTGTGATGGTAAATGGGATTGCTATTTTAGTGTCTCTTTCTGTAATTTCACTATTAGTGTATAGAAATGCCACAGACTTCTTAGCATTAATTTTGTATCCTGTTACATTGCTGAATTCATTAATTAAATCAATTAGTTTTGGAATGGAGTCATTTGGGTTTTTTATGTACAGTATCATGTCATCTGCAAAAAAGGACAGCTTTACTTCTTCTCCAATTTGGATGCCTTTTATTTCTTCTTCTTGTCTAGTTGCAATGGCTAATACTTCCAGTACTATGTCGAACAGGAGAGGTGAGAGTGGGCATCTCTGTCTTGTTCCTGTGCATAGGGGAAATGGTTTTAGTTTTTGCCCATTGAGTATGATGTGAGCTGTGGGTTTATCATATATGGCATTTATGATGTTGAGGTAAGATACTTCTATTCCCACTTTGCTGAGAGTTTTTATCAAGAAAGGGTGTTGGATTTTGTCAAATGCTTTTTCTGCGTCAATTGATATGACTATGTGACTTTTATCTCTCAATTTGTTTATGTGATGTATCACATTTACTGATTTGTCGATATTGTACCATGCCTGCATTCCTGGGATGAATTCTACTTGGTCATGCTGTATGATCTTTCTGATGTACTGCTGGATCCGATTTGCTAGAATTTTGTTGAGGATTTTGGCATCTATGTTCATGAGAGATATTGGCCTATAATTCTCTTTCATTGTGTTGTCTTTATCTGGTTTTGGTATAAGGGTGATGCTGGCTTCATAGAAGGTGTTTAGAAGTGTTCCTTCTTCTTGAATGTTTTTGAATAGTCTGAAGAGGATAGGTTTTAATTCTTCCTTGAATGTTTGGTAAAACTTTCCTGTGTAGCCATCTGGTCCCGGGCTTTTATTTGCTGGAAGCTTTTTGATGACAGCTTCAAATTCTTCCATAGTTATTGGACTATTTAGATGTTCAGATTCCTCCTCGTTGAGTTTTGTAAGGTTATATTATTCTTGGAAAATGTCCATTTCTTGTAGGTTGTTCAATTTGTTCGAATAGAGTTGTTCATAGTATTTTTTAACAATCCTTTGTATTTCCGCAGGGTCTGTTGTTATTTCTCCTCTTTCATTTCTGGTTTTGTTTATTTGGGTCTTCCCTCTTTGCTTCTTGGTGATCCTGGTTAGAGGTCCATCAATCTTATTTATCCTTTCAAAGATCCAGCTCTTGGTTTTGTTGATCTTTTGAATTGCTTCTTTGGTCTCCAAGTAATTTATCTTCACTCTGATCTTCACTATTTCCTTCCTTCTGCATACACTGGGCTTATCTTGTTGCTCTCATTCTAGCTCTTTGTGTTGTAGGGTTAGGTAATTTATTACCATTGTTTCCTTCTTTTTGCAATAGGCTTGTAGGGCTATGAACTTCCCTCTCAAGACTGCTTTCACTGTGCCCCATAAATTTTTTATTATTGTGTTCTCATTGTCATTTGTTGCCATGATCTTTAATATTTCTTCCTTGATCTCTCTGGTTACCCAGTCGTTGTTTAATAGCATGCTGTTTAGTCTCCATGTGTTTGATTTCTTTCCTTTATTTTTATTATAGTTGATTTCCAGTTTTATGCCACTGCGGTCTGAGAAAAAGCTTGGTATGATTTCTATCTTCTTGAATTTGAAGAGACTTTTCTAATGATGCAACATATGATCTATCTTTGAAAATGACCCATGTGCACTGGAGAAGAATGTATAATCTGTGGCTTTGAAGTGAAATGTTCTGAAGATGTCAATTAATTCCATCTGTTCTAGTGAGTCATTTAGGATTGATGTTTCTTTGCTAATTTTTTGTTTAGAGGATTTGTCCAATGGTGACAGTGGCGTATTAAAGTCTCCTACTATGATTGTATTGCTGTCCATCTCTCCCTTAATACCCTTCAGTTTTTTTATGTATTTAGGTGCTCCTATATTGGGTGTGTATATGTTTACCAGAGTTATAACTTCTTGTTGGATTGTTCCCTTTAGTATTATGGAGTGGCTTTCTTTATCTCTTATTATGTCCTTCACTTTGCCATTTAATTTGTTAGATATAAGTATTGCAACCCCAGCTTTTTTTCATTTCCATTTGCCTGAAATACCATCTTCCATCCCTTCACCCTCAATCTTTGTGTATCTCTTTTCCTGAGGTGGGTTTGTTGTAGACAGCAGATATATGGATCATGTTTTCTTATCCAACTGGTTACCTTATGTCTTTTGATTTGAGCATTTAATCCATTTACATTGAAAGTTATTATTGATAGGTACTTATCTGTCGCCATTTTTAGTCTTTACCCCCGAAATTCTTCTTTACTTACTATTTCTTTTTTTTTTTTTTTTACAGCAGACCCTTTAACATTTCTTGCATAGCTGGTTTGGTGGTAATAAATTCCCTTAGTCCTTTTTTGTCTGTGAAGCTTCTGATTTCAGCTTCAATTTTGATTGAAAGCCTTGCAGGGTACAGTATTCTTGGATTCAGACCCTTCCTTTGTATGACTTTGTATATTTCATTCCATTCTCTTCTGGCCTGATGAGTTACTGTTGAGAAATCAGTAGCTAGTCTTATGGGGGTTCCTTTGTAGGTAACTGTCTGTTTTTCTCTGGCCGCTTTTAAGATTCTTGCTTTGTTGTTGCTGTTTGCCAATTGAATTATAATGTGCCTTGGTGTCGGTTTTGTGGGGTTCATTTTGCTTGGGACTCTGAGAGCTTCTTGGATTTGTGTGGGTTTTTCCTTTTCTATATTGAGGAAATTTTCTGTCATTATTTATTCAAACAGGTTCTCTACTCCTTGCTCAGATTCCACTCTTTGTGGAACCCCAATTATGTGGATGTCATTTTTTTCCTTTTATCCCCCAAATCCCTTAGGCTCTCCTCTTGCTTTTTAATTTATTTTTTTTCTAGAGCTGCTGTACTTGAGTTTTTTCCTGCCTTGTCTTCTGGCTCACTGATGCAGTCCTCTGCTCCTCTATTCTACTTTTGATGCTTTCTATTGAGTTCTTTAAAGCAGTGATGTCCTTTTTTATTTCTTTGTGCATTTCTTCATGCTTCTTCTTCATTTCCTCTTGGCTCTTACTCAGATTGTCAATTTTGTCTTCCATTCTTTTCATCCACCTTATGATCATTTCTCTGAACTCTTTCTCTGGCAGGCTTATTTCTGCCTCTGTTTCATTTACTTCCTTTTCTGGTGATACCTGCCTATCTGTCGTATGCGGGCTGTTTCTTCTTCTGCTCATGGTTTTTCTTTTCTGGGTGTCTGGGTATGTAGTTTTCTCTCCTACGTTGATTGAAAGGCACAAACTACAACACGACCTGGTACAGCACACAAGGCACTGAACAGAAATGTATTCATGGTATTAATAATTACCAATAAGGTGACCACCAATGAAAGACAAATTAGGGGTAGGTAGAGAAAGAAGAAGAGGAAAATGAAGGAAAAAGAAAGGAAAGAAGTGCCAAAAGCAGATTGGGAGAGGGAGAAAAAATAAATAACTAAATGAACAAAAAATAAAATAAAATAAAATAAAGGAGAAGAAGAAAAATAAAAGAGAAAGAGAAAGAAAGTCAGAGACAAAAGAAAGTGTATAAGAGAGAAAGGGGAACAAAATATAGATGTCAGGAGAAAACTCCAATAGAACAGTAAGTAATCCCAATAAAGGCCAGCAACCAGGACATCGAGATTAATACAAACTGCAAATAACAACTGATATTGAGGGAGGCGAGGGAAAAGAGAGGTTGAAAACAAAGCAAGCAAAAAGCAAAATAAAGCAAGTAGAATAAGCTAAAACAATCTCACAAAAAAAGTTCAAAAAATCGATATAATCACTGTTCAAGCAAATAGCAACAAAAGGACATAAAGAAAAAACAACTTTTTGGCTAGTGAAGACAAGAAGAGAGAGGTTCATATGGATTTGTAGTAGGGGATTTGAAATTATATATATATAAGTGGGGTGAAATTTTAACCAGGTAAAGAGAAAGAATAGGGAGAATATAAAGTTGGAAAAGGGAAAGAGAAACAAGACAACAAAATGGGGAAAGTTAGAAGGAAAGTGTTGGCATAAAGGTAGAGTTGAGTTGGAGTAAATTTATGCTAAAGGAAAGATGAAAATAGTATGTAAAACTCTAATCCCAAAGTAAAATAAAGAGAAAACAAAATGACACTTGTTTTTTTCCAAAATGGTAAAATGCTAGTACTAATAATACCAGTTGAAAACAAAAATGTAATAATTAAAAAGGTAAAATCAATTGAGGTGGAAAGAAAAAAAAGTCTTTTAATTAAAATATGTAAAAATTATAAATAAAAAATGTTTTTAAAAAAATAAAAAAAAAAAAAAAAAATAGAATGGTCATTCACTTCCAATATTCTGCTTGGCACTCCTGTTTCCCAATAGGGAGGATGTTGCAGTTCCCTGTGTTGCACTGTTGATATTTTAATCTATTTATTCTTTTGTGGTTATGAGAGAGTCTATTTGTGTGTCATCCACTGGGTGGCAGTGTTTCGGAATTGATCTCTGAGACGAAGCACAGGACCTCTCTAGGCTGTGCTCAGATCCTGCTAGTCTGTGGTTTTCAAAACTGGTTTGTGGGAATTTTGCAGCCGGGACACTAATAATTCCCAAGCTGTCCCTCTGCCTCAGATAAAAATGAGTCGTTTTCCAGAGCTTCCCTCTGTCAACAGCTCAGAGAGTTTGCCTCCACACTTAGGGATCACTCACCGCCCCACCCCGCGTACCTCTCCAGAGGCAGCTTTCTCACAGCCTGTTTCCCACTGTGTGCGCGTCTCTGTTCTGAGGGACAGGAGGCCTCACCTTATCCCAGGCCAAATCTGACCTTTCTGTGTGCCATGTGGATCTCTGAATCCGCCGCCTGTGTGTCTGCGCTGATTGGAGAGTGGTGCTCTGGGTCCCTGGCTGTTCGGTGAGTGATTCAGCCACAGCGTTCAGACCGCCGCAGACATCCACCTCCATCTGCAAGATGGCATGGTCTCCGTGTTCGTGCTGGTGGCTCCGGCCAACAAAAACCCTATGGCAGTGGGGCTGCCTGGCCAGGAAAGCCCTGTCCAGCAGTTCCCTGCCTTCTTCTGGAGGATAACTGACTGTTAACTTGCCAACAAACAGTCCCTGTGGGACTCTCAGCTGCTCTCTCTCCCTCTGCCCAGTGACAAAGCTCCAGACACGTCCGTCTGTTCTGCTGCCATTTCAGTTTCTCCCCAAGATCAGAGTTTCAGCCTTATATCCTCCTTCATTTCTTGACATTGGTAATTTGTTTTTTCACTTTTATTTAGCCTTTTATAGGTTTTTTGGTTTTAAAACTTTTTTTTTCCCTTAAAATCTACTTTGGCTTGAACTCTTTTTCCATGAATTTCTTTCTGTTTAACGGATTTCTGTCTCATGAATTTTTGTCTTTATAATGACAATTTTCTACCTTCACCTTATAGTAAATTTACTTTAGTTATCTTTTACTAACTTCATTTTGGTAAAAATGTAGATCATTGCATTCAAACCTTTCTTTATTTTCTTATATAGCTCTTCAAGATGTATATTTCCTGTTTAATCACTGCTTTATTTGCATACCATAAAATTTGATGTGTTAATTTTTTATTATTATTCTGTCCATATACTCATAATTTTCTTTTGGATAATTTCTGTTTCTTCATCATTTGGTCATGTAGAAGTGAATTATTTAATTTTCAAATATTGGGTTTTTAAGATATTATCTTTAGTGGCTTTCTCATATAATTCTACACTAAACTAAGACCATACATTGATGAATATCCCACATATCCTTGAACAGAATGTGTATTCTGCAATTGTTAGATGTAGGGTTTTATTTTTTAAATATATTTTAATTGACTTCAGAAGAAGGGAGAAGGAGAGAGAGATGATGAGAGAGAACCATTGATTGACTGCCTCCTACATGCCCCACACTGGGAATTGAGCCTGCAACCCAGAAATTTGCCTTTGTCCAGAAGTGAACTTGGACCCCTTTAGTTCACAGGCTAATGCTCTTTCCACTGAGCCAAACTGGCTAGGGCAGATATAAGGCTTTGTAAGTGTCAGTTAAGTCAAGGAACGTATTTGGTAGTGTTGTTTAATTCTCCTGTATACCTTTTGCTTTTTGTATAATTGTTCTATCAGTTTATTTAACCCTGAGCCTGGTGACTGCATGATTTGCCATCAAGTCTGCCACTTCATCTTTGGGCCTGGTGCCACATGCAACCTGACATCAAGCCCGCTGCTATGACCTCAAGCCTCAGAATAATGAGCCACTGCAAAGCCTGACACATCAACACAGGGCCTGCAACAACATGACTGCCATCAAGCCTGCTGCTGCAGTCCAAGCCCCACACAAGTCTACGCCTACTTTCTTTGGTGAGAGCAAAAATGGGGAGACAAAGAAACAACCCCCAAAGGAAAGAAAGGAGGAATCACAGAAAAGGAACTAAATGAAACAAAACATGCAATATGTCAGAAAAGGAATTGTGAATGAGGGTCATACAGTTCATAAACCAGATGGATGAGAAAAATCAACAACTTATGTAAGTATCATGAGGAACTAACTAACAAGTAATGTAGCCACAATAAAAAAAAAACACAATGGAAGGTTTCAACAGTAGACTAGAAGAAACAGAGGACCAAATTAGCAAATTAGAAGGCAAGGCAGAAAAACATACCCAATCTGAACTGCAATTGGAAGAAAAAATTAAAAAGCAAGAGGAGAACTTAAAGGAGCTTTGAGACAACATTAAACAAATAGCATACATATAACAGGGGTCCCAGAATGACAAGAAGAGGAGCAAGAATTAGAAAAACTATTTGAAGAAATAATGTCAGATAACTTCCTTAATTTGGGAAAAAAAATTCTCAAGCACAGAGAATCTTAAACAAGATGAAACCAAAAACCCACACCAAGACACATCATATTTATAATGGCAAACATTCATGACAAAGAGACAAACTTAAAGGCTGCAAGAGAGAGATAGAGTCACCTACAAGGGATCCTCCATTAGATTAGCAAATTTTTTCTCAACAGAAATAAATCAAGTGAGAAAGCAATGGAAAATTGTTTTCAAAGTGATGCAAAGCAAAGGACTGAATCTAAGAATACTGTATCCAGCAAGGTTGTCATTCAAAACTAAAGGGGAAATTAGGAGCTTCACAGACAAAAATAGCTAAGGGAGTTTATCACTGCCAAGCTAGCACTGCATGAAATGCTAAAGGGACTGTTGTAAAAGAAAGAAATAAAAAGGGAAGAAGGAACACAGGCACAAAAAATAAAAATGGCTACATACAAGCACTTATAAATAATAACCTTAAATGTAAATGGACTAAATGCTCTAATCAAAAGACATGGATTAGTTGAATGATAAGAAAACACAACCTATATATATATGCTGCCTACAAGAACCCACCTCAGAACAAGAGACTCACACAGACTGAAAGTGAAGGGAAGGAAAAATAACTTTCAGGAAAATGGAAATTAAAACACACACACTCACACACACACACACACACACACACACAAAAAAAAAAACAAAAAAAACTGGGGTAGCAATATTTCCAGCTGACAAAATAGACCTTAAAGTGAAAGCCATAACAAGAGATAAGGAAGGCCACTTCATAATACTAAAGGGATTGATACAAGAGGATATAACTCTAGCAAACATAATTTCACCAAATCCAGAAGCACCCAAATTCCTAAAAGTTTTTCTGAAAGTTATCAAGGGAGAGATTGACAACAGTGCAATCATAGTAGGGAATTTTAATACTTCACTGACATAACTGGATAAATCCTCTAGACCAGTGGTCAGTGAACTGCAGCTCATGAGCCACATGCGGTTCGTAAGCTGCAGTGTGCCACTCTGTGATAATAAGTGTTCTAGCCAAAAAACAAAAACCAAACAAACAAACAAACAAAAAAAAAACAGAAAAGAAACAGCAATCTTAAATGACTCACTAGATCAGATGGACTTCATCAACATCTTCAGAATATTTCACCCCAAAGCTACAGAATATATATTATTCTTAAGTGCACATGGGGAATTTTCAAAGATAGACCACATATTGGGACACAGTCAAAGTCTCTTCAAATTCTAGAAGATTGAAATCATATCAAGCACCTTCTCAGATCACAATGGCATAATATTAGAAATCAACTACAAGAAAAACAATAAAAAAAAATCAAACTCTTGGAGGCTAAATAGCATGCTATTAAACAATGAATGGGTTACCAAAGAGATCAAAGAACTAATTAAAAACATCCTGGAAACAAAGGACAATGAAAACACAACAATCCAATGTCTGTGGGATACAGTGAAAACAGGCCTGAGAGGGAAATTCACAGCATTGTGAACTTGAATTAATATAAAATAAAATTGAGTTGACATATTATCGTAGGTTGAATTGTGTCCACCAAAATGACATGTTGAAGTTTTAATTCCTGGTACCTGTCAATATGACTTTATTTAGAAATGGGGTTATTAAATATGCAATTTTGTCACCACAAGGTCAAACCCTATAAATGTGAGCCCTAACCCAATATGACCAGTGTCTTCATAAGAAGAAAAAACAGACCCAGACACATAGGTAAAAACACCATTTAAAAATGAAAAAGAGAACAATTTTGTAACTGCAGGCTAAGAAATAAAAAGGATTGAAGACCAAGATAAAAGCTAGAAAGAGGCAAGTAAGGATTCTACCCAAAGTCTCAGATGGATCATGACCTTGCTGAGCTTATAAACTTCTGATATATAAACTCCAAACTGTGAGAGAATTTTATTGTTTTAACTACCCAATTTTTTAGTTTTTGTTATGGCAGATGTAGGAAATTATATACATACTAAAATTAATTTTAAAATTGTCAAATTATCAGACCTATCTTCCATATAAAGATATATATTTTTAAATTATTTATTGATTAGAGTATGACATTTTGGGATCATTGGGAAGAAGCTAGAAGCATGACTGAGTCAGTTGGAGGGAATAAGGTGGCAGCTGTTTGATGCCAGAGTTTGGAGGAATTGCTACCCCAGTTCTTAAAGGGGTATATTTCTTTTACCTTCTGTACTTCTTAGCATTGAAGTCAAGGGAACAGAATTGAAATGTTATATCATATAGTCTCAAAAGAAGCCTCCATTATCAGCTCCTGCCTCAGACCAACTGACATTTAAAGCAAATTTAAACATCCAAAAATATATTTTTTATGCATTAGGTAGCCAATTTGAAGATTTTTATCCCAAAAGTAGCTTCAGTTTTAAAACAGAAGCTAGAGATTTTGTGTGTGTTCTACCCATAGACGGTGATAAAGGTAAATAGGATATTCTGGGAATCTCGCTAATCTTGAAGGTTGATATCAGAATGTTAATTTTCTTTTTTTTACAACCTCTGATGTCATTTTCTTTCTGTATTAATAGATGATGGCTCCAAAAGGGTTGTTTGATTGGTGTGTATATTAAACACATAATGTTTTTTCTTTCTCAGAAGCTACAGAGGAATTAAAGTTATTTGAGCAGTCATTCATTTCCTTGGTCATTCTACAAAAATGTATTGAGTATCCATTATATGACAAGCATTTTGCCAGTCATTGGAAGAAAAAATAAGTCAATCTAACACATATGAACTTATACAATATTAACTTTTAATATGAATATAAAACAACATGAATATAAATAATATATGTTTAAAATAAAATTATATTCATGAATTAATATAATAATTATATTGTTATATTTATATTGTATATGCGCATATATACAACTTTTATAAATCCTATAGAAGGCTGGTGTTTTACTGTTTTATATGAGGATACACAATGTTGACATCAGTTAAAAAAGATATATATAGAAATGACACATTGTTCTAACTGGTTTGGATCAATGGATGGAGCATTAGCCTGCGGACTCAAGGGTCTCAAGTTTGATTCTAGTCAAGGGTGTGTACCTTGATTGCAGGCATATCCCAAAGTGGGTGGTGTACAGAAGGCAGCTGATGGATGTTTCTCTCTCATCGATGTTTCTAACTCTCTATCCCTCTCCTTTCCTCTCTATGAGAAATAAATAAAAAAAAAGAAATGATGCTTCATTTTCAACCAACTAACAGCAAAATAAAATAAAAACTGACACATAATTAAATATGTGTCACTTAGATATTTATACTTGGATAAGAATGTGTTTGGAGTAAGATTTTACTTGGCATGGATTCATTCTGTGCCATGTCCCATATTTTCACATGTTTTGTTTTTTTTCTACATACAGTGCTTATTTGTTGTCTTTTAGGAAAAGTAAATGTAACAGCAGGTGCTATGAAGAAATTAGATGATAATAATAAACCATGTTTATAAGAGACTTTATGAGGTCATATATTCTGTGCTCCTGGTTTCACAGAGGCTCTCTCTTCTTACCTGACTTTCCTCCATCCTCAGGGGAGCCAGTCAGCAGAGCTAAAAAGAGGTCTGCAGGGAGACTTTGCCTTCTTTGCCTTCTTTGCCTTCTCTCTGAGAAGATGACCCCAGCATCTACCCTTATGACTGTCCATGGCACTCAATACTCTAAGGAATTTCTACCTTGGGGGATGTAGATATTCAGCAATTACTACAGTGAGTAATTGGTAAGTCCAACAAGCTCTTTTAAGAAACTTCTACATATCTTTCTAGTACATCATTGATGAGGAGAAAGAGAGAGGAAGAGGTAGTGATGAGAGAGAGAGAAAGAGAGAGAGAGAGAGAGAGAGAGAGAGTTATCAAAAAACACTGAGACACCAGACATGTGAGTAAAGAAGCCATCTTAGAAGTAGATCTTCCAGTCCTGGGCACCCTGGCTAAAGCCTAATGGGACAGTCGTGAGAAAAAGGAAAAGCTTGATTTAAACTAGTAAGCTGTAGTCTGTTCATGATAATAGATAATACAGAAATTTTATTTGCATTTTACCAAACATGCTTTCAACAAAGGCATTAATAATCACCTAAACACAAAATCATTACTTTTCTGTCCCCCATTCAGTCACTTTCAAATATATTTTATTGATTTTTCAGAGAGGAAGAGAGAGGGATAGAAAGTTAGAAACATTTATGAGGGAGACATCGATCAGCCGCCTCCTGTATGCCCCCTACTGGGGATGTGCCCGCAACCAAAGTACATGCCCTTGACCAGAATAGAACCTGGGACCTTTCAGTCTGCAGGCCTACGCTCTATCAGCTGAGCCAAACCGGTTTCGGCCTGTGCAGCATTTTTTATTGCTTACTACCCTATCTGTAAATATTATCCTGAAGTAGATTGTATCTCTCTGTTGTTTCTCATTCTCTGTTGTTATGTCCCCAACTTTTACTAATCCCCTCAATATTAGTTTTCCCTCATAATCTCTCTTGACATTGCACTGTTCTTGTCTCCATATAGCCATGTCAAAAATCACATGAGATAAATTCATTGAATTATGCAATCAGAAAACATTTCCACATTCAAAACTAGAAAGTTGCCTCTAAATATCTATCTGAATATTAAAATTTATCTTGTACTAACCTTTTCCTTGACATCATTGTTTTTAATAAAGTAGTTAACTCAACAAGTATATCTATTTCTTCCAATTCTAATCAACCAAATACTTTAATTTCAATTGAAAACTATAAGTCATAATATTTTTCTCTCTTGATTTGTACCTGATGCAAGATTAAAAAAAAAAAAAGAGGAAAGGAAAAGTTGCATGCTAGCTACTGTATTGCCTGATGATGTTCACTTCTAAATGTTAAGAGATTAATTATATCTATATATTGTTTTTGTCAGATTTATATATATATATATAATTTTATGTATGACCTTTTTATTCCAGATTATGTTCAAATAGCTTCTTGGGCAATTTATATTTTCTTTTTACAGAAATAATATATGCTCTCTCTTTTGTATCTCAACCACTAGCATAGCTTTTATTACAGGTGATTGAAGTAAGAGCACTGGAGTCAAGGCTGCTGGATTTAAATCTTTTTTCTGTCTTTTAGGAATTTATTGATCTTGTAAAAGTCATGAGTTCAGGGATTTCAGAAAATGAGTTTTATTTTCAAAACATTGTCTCATCTTTCTAGAAATGATTCTAATACTTTTCTAAACTCTTGTATATCTCTTTATTTTTATATTATTATAGTGTGTATACATTACAATCACATATATTTCTCTTATTTACTGAATATAACATATTTTTTCTTTCTCCACAATAGCCAGCATAATGCCTTGCTAATAATATTAGGAGTTGAATGAAATTTATACAAACATTAATGAATTTTGACCCATATAATATTGTTATTTATGTTATATAATTGTTTCTAATTACCATATCATGAGTTCTTTATACTTGTTCATCTCATTATATTTATATCCTTTATGAAACACTTTATAAGAGTAACTGTTGTTGTTTTTTAATTTTCATTTTAACTTTACTCAGAAAGGTATATTAACTATTTGAAGTAAAAGCTATTTTTCTTATATGCATGCCTACACTTAATAAGAAATAATACCATTTCTCACTAGACCATTATTAATGAATAAAATCAATTTAACTCAAGCAAACAACTTGGACTGATTATGTTGCTGAAATGCTAAATTCATATACAATACTAAGTAAATTCTAAGTGTAATCTTTCCTACTTCCTTTAAGAATTTTTATAATTATGTTAAATGTATCATTCTGTTTTCATCTTAGTTTTGTTTTTAACAGCAAATTTTTCATGTGATCTTAGAGTCCTTCTGCCTTTTCAGTCTGCTGCATGCAATTGCAGACTCTGGTCTTCACAGCTATTGCTCATTAAATAAAGTCTATAATGCAACTTTCTTCCCTTTTCTCCAAATAGTGGTTTTGTATTATCATACAGCATAGACTAAATGCTCATCTATGGACCACATAAATTATGTCTTTTTTCATCACCATAATAAGGATTTTTAATGCTGTTTATATTTTCATGTATATAGAATCAAACCTATTTTACTATTTTAATACCTATTATAAATATTAATTTATTCATTTACAAAAATGCATCAATTTACTAAATATATGTTGTCTGTAATTAAGCTAGAGTAGGGTGTATAAGGATATATCAGATATAGATACAAACACTCAATACTTTTGAGACAGAGATATGTTAAACATTTATTTTTATCAAAAGTTCAAAAGGTAACCTACATATTAAGAAACTACCCAAGAATACACAATTAGGAGGAATTCAGACTCCTATGCTGTGCTCTAGTCAAGACCTTAGCTTCTATCTCTGGATCTTGATCCCTTTTAAGGATAAGTCCACTATAGGAAATTGTTTTCTGATTGATTATAATGTTGGTGATTTATTAAAAGGACATTGAAAGTTAATCTCATGAGCTTAGAATCATAGACAGTCTGGTTTATTAGTCTGATCTCTCTTTTGCTGTCATTTCTTCCCTTTCAAAAAGACATTTATTAACATTTCAAGCAAAAGTCTTATCAGCATTCTTCCTATAGATGATTTCATGCAATTTCAATGTGGCAGATTCATTTCATTCAGGTATCACTTATTGTTAAAACCATGGTTGATGACCCTATATCAACACTGAGAACTAAGCACCAGGGTGTTTGCATAGTTACTGGGTAAGGATGTTATTCTACATAGTTCAGATAGCAGTTGCCCAGATGAAGGAAGGTGTATGCATGTTTAAAGTTATCATTACATTCATAATAAAATAAAAAGAGGAAAAGAAAAGTTGCATGCTAGGTACTGTGTTATCTGATGATGTTCACTTCTAAATGTTAAGAGAATGATTATATCTATTGTTTTTTGTCAGATTTTTATAACTTTAATTTTATATCTGATCTTTTTATTCCAGATTACGTTCAAAATAGCTTCTTGGGAAATTTTATTTTGCCTTTTTACAGAAATAATAGTGTGAACCCCAAACCTAGTTTCTGATTTGGGGTCCACACTAGAGCTGGTCATGTGGTAGGTTTGTGACCAATCATCTTTAAAGGCTTTCCAGGAAATGTATGTCTCTCATGTGTCTCTGAAGTTCACAGTTAAAGAAAAAATATATATTTGTGCAATCTATGCAGGAGGATAAGAAATCCTGTAAGTGACCTTTCGAATCTTCACCTATGTGTGCGTGTGTGTGTGTGTGTGTGTGTGTGTGTGTGTGTATCCTATTCTTGCTCTGTATGCTTTGCTGTAATAAATCTTAGCCATGAATATAACTTTCATGTTGAACCATGTGAGTCTTTATGATAAGTTACTAAAGCATTTTGTGGGAATGCCAAAATAACAATATAGTTGTTTATACATGCATTTTTTAATGTTTCATTTTAATTCCATGTGATTTGATGCTCTTAATATTTCAAGACATTAAAAAATCTAAACTTATTTAAGACATACTGCCTTTTGCTTCATATTAGAATGCCAGTTTTTAAAAAAGATTTTTAAATTGAATTTTAGAGAGAGAAGAAGGGAGAGTAGTAGAGAAAGAAACACCAATGTGAGAGAGAAACATCTATTGCATACCCCTTACCAGAGAATGAGCCCAAAACCCGGGTATGTGTCCTGACTGGGAATGAAATTGGTATTCTTTTGGTGCACTGGACAATGATTAACCAACTGAGCCACACCAGCCAGGTAAGGGTGCCAGTTTTTATAATGATTAGATTACCACAATTTTCTTATTTTAGGAATTGTTTCACTTCCTTCAAAAGTAAATCTGTCTCTCTGATCTTACAACATTTGGTTATAGTAAATAATAATACTTTAAAATATACAAATTTTACCAAAAAATTTTTGAGTTTAATGACATTTGTGGAAAAAATTATTCATTAGAACATTAATACACTAATATTATACACTATACCTTTTCCCAAGGTATATGTGTTAGAACCAAGATGGGTTTAGAGTCCTTCAACTTAGAGTTCAACTCTCTGTCTGTTTTTAGCTGTGCCATTTGGATAATGTCTAAAAAGATCTATCTCAAAGTTATTTTGAAAATTATATGAAACCATATATAAAATGCTGCCCAAAGTACAAATACATGTAGGCTACCACAATTGAATGCCCATAAATATAAATAAAAATGCCAATACAATTTATATCTCCTTACACTATTATAAATGGATTTTAAATTTTTATTTCTATATTTGAAATGTTTGCTGCTAGTATAAAAAAATGGTTTTCACATATTAATCTTGGAGTCTATGATCTAGTTGAATTTATTTATTAAGTCTATTATGTATTTTTAGATGTTTTTGTATTTTTTTACATAAACAGATATCTAGTAGAATGTAGAATAGAAGTGATGAGAATAAGAATCCTTGATTTGTCTCTGATATTATCAGGAAGAGTTCAATATTACACCATTAAGTATGATATTAACTAGTTTTTTTGTTTTTTTTCTTAAGATGATCTTATCAGATTGAAGAACTTCCATTTATAAACAGTCCATGAAAAATAGTTTATAAAACTAGGTATTGAATTTTGTCAAATGATCATATGATGTATCTTCTTTATCTATTAGTTGGGTAAATTATACTGATTGATTTTTTAGTATTAATATAGCTTTTCATTCTTTAGACAAAATCAACTGAGGATTATATATCATATTTTTTGTATTAAAATTGACACTGCAATTTATATAAAATACCTTTTCTTTACAATAAAAACAATTGCACAAGTATATTTATTTTATTATACTAGTACATTAATTTCAAAATTTCAAAGGCTGCCTATCACTACCCTTCATTTACTTTCTTAGTAGTTTATTATTTTCTTGTTTTGTTTTTTTATACTTAAAGCCCATTGACCTCCTTTTGAGCATGATGTGGATTGGTTTTTATGAAGTAGTTTAAGAGTTTTGTTATATCCTATATAATAAAAGACTAATATGCAAATTGACCAAACAGTGGAACAACCAAATGGTAGGGGCCAGGGCTGGTGAGCAGGTGGCACCAAGCCAGCCAAGGTGTTTGCCAGTGGGCAAAGGGAGGGGATGGCAATGGCAGCAGCAACCACTGGAGACATGATGGGATGGGGGGGCCATGCAGACTGGCTCTGTTCCCTGATAGGGTTTCACTGTCACCTTCTGCAGAGGGAGGCCAAACTGGGGCTTAGGCCCATGCCCCACAGTAAGACATCCCCTCAAAGCTCTTAGACTGTGAGAGGGCACAGGCCAGGCAGAGGGATCCTCCCTCCCTTAGTGCATGAATTTTTGTGCACCAGGCCTCTAGTATATTGAGAAATTTTATTTTGAAATTGTGTTGATATTATAAATCAAATCCATTGCAGATGCTATGATACCTATGGCTGAATAATGTCACCAGGCACTGTAGATCTTTAAGAGTGGTATTTACCTCTTTCATTGAGATTACAGCTTATTTGTGTTTTCCACATTTTTTATTAAAATTCAAATTATTACTTTTTTTTGTTGGCTTAGTTATGTAGAAACAGAAAATCTGAACAGATTGAAAACTACTAACAAAATCAAATCAGTAATCACAAAAATGCCAAGAAACAAAAGCTCTGGACCAGATAGCTTTGTAGGATAAATATTGTATAATCATGTAATAATACAAATTAGATACAGAAAAAGCATTTGATAAAATCCAACATTCATTTATGATTAAAAAAAAACTCTCAGCAAAGTGGGAATATAAGGAACATAAGTGAACATGTGAACATAATAGAAGCTTTATATGGCAAAACCACAGCTAACATCACATGTCATAATGAAAAGTTGAAAGCTTTTTCTTTACCATCAGAAACAAGAAAAGGATGTCCACTGCTGCAATCTTTTTACTGCAAGGGTTCAGGAATCTGTAGGAGGGGCTGCAATATAAATGGATACACTAGACAAGAAATGTAAGTTTGGAAGACATTGGGGGAGCCAGCCTGAAAACTTTCTCTAATGGAATGAGCTCCTCAAATGTCTGGACCCACAGCTTTTTATTCACACATTTTTCCCTTTAGCAAAGAAGATATACATATTAAAGGTAAGGTTTGGTAACCAATAAAGGATTGTCAGGTTAGGGCAGTGGCTGGCAAACTTCAGCTCGGCAGCCACATGTGGCTCATGAGCCACAGTTTGCCACTCTATTGACTAGTGAGTTTTCTGATCACTGCTAGGGAAAACACTTAAAAAAAACATTTTAATAATGTACTAATAATGTGTTTAACGTGAAGTCAAAACTTCTGGATAAAAGTAATACCTTACACAGTGGTCGGCAAACTCATCAGTCAACAGAGTGGCAAACCATGGCTCATGAGCTGCATGTGGCTGGCAAGCTGCAGTTTGCTGACCATTGGGTTAGAGGAATTGCTCTCAACTCTTTGGCAGTAGGTAATAATATGCAGATCTTCAGCACTGCTGAAATTGTCTATCAGTCTTCTTTCTAACTTCTTGCATTTATTATGCTAACTACTATTCTCAGCCTCTCGCAGTCTTATTTTATCACTTTTTTTAACATACATTATAAGTCATAGACAGAGCAATCAGTAAAGAAAATTAAAAGGTATCCAAATTAAAAAAGAAGTAAAAATGTCATAATTTGCAGAACACATGATACCATAGAGAGAGAACTGACTTGTTGTGTGATCTTCCCTAGCTGAGTCTTAACTTACCCATAAGTGTCAATTCCATTTTAGCAAGTGGTGTTGGTTGTACTACAAATACCTCCTTGCTCATCTAAAACACAATAAAGAGCAATCTTATTATCAAGAACATCTTCAGCCAGAAAGTCCAGGGATTTTGATGGGCAGCTATTGCTTAGCAATACATTCTGCAATATCTTGAAGAGCTAAGAAGAGGTTCCTGGTCTCTTTTTCACTTACTCCTAGCCAGGGCATTAGGGATCTGCCCAAAGAAGCCAATATTGAATCATGAATACCTTCTGGTAATTCTTGTTTGATACTGTCACTAGAAACTGAAACGGTGACAGCATGAAGGCCAGTAAAATTCAAGGGCCTGTAGATCACACAGATGCTTTTATTCTGTTTAACTTTGGCTTGTCCTATTCCTTGTACAGAACCTGGATTTAGGGATACTTGCTTTTGGAAGTGATAAACAGAGGCAGGAAAATGGTTAGGGAGTGTGAATAGAACTGAGGCATTAAAAATACAGAAGTTTGTGATGGGCAGAACTACAGTATCTCTAGCCTTGTGGCAATTTCAACAATCATTTGGAGTGTGATTTACCACCTCCATTGTAATGACCTGAAGTATGTGAAAAAGAACATTATTTTTTCCAAGCCAGAAAATGAGAAAAACTGAACAAAAGAATTATAAATGCTTTAATGGCGAAATAATTCAGAAAACAATGATCAGAGATGGAAGGAGGAATGGAAAGAAACATCTGACATCTTAGGAGGAAGTAGTCTACCTCTATGTCAGCTGCTTCTCTTCCTACTCAATTTCATCTTGAGGTCTCCAACATTTGCACAAGGCCAGATGTCAAAACTTCTGGATAAACTTCTTTAGCTGTAAAATAAGCACCCAACTTTCAACACTTTAAAATTTGGCAGTAGTATCAGTCATCACAAAGAGTACTTGGTACAAAAAAGAAAAAAACAGTCCTGACCAGTGTTGGTCAGTTGGTTTATGGTCTTCCCATACAACAAATTGTGGCTGTTTTGATTCATTCCAGGACAGAGCACATGCTCAGGTTGTAGGTTTAATCATCACTCAGGGAGCCTGTGATCAGTGTTACTCTCTCATAAGAATATTTCTCTCTCTTTCTTTCTCTCCCCCTTCCTCTCTTTAAATATCAATAAAATTTTTAAAAGATTATTTGGTAAGATTGTTCCAGGGATCTTATTTTACAAAACATCAGAGTAAAATAATAATTGTCTGTAAATTCCAAAGACTTTAAAAATGCCCATGGTCAAAGATCTAATGAGAGTTCCGTGTAATGAAATTGGCAAGAAAATGTGATTATCTCTGTAACATCTGAAGATAGTAACTGAAATTGTGATTGATAACATTATTTTGGGATTTATCATATTTTTAGGAATTTTACAATTTCTAGAACACGAATTTATAACACTCATCCATACAACTATAATCTAAGAAAGTTTATCATTATTTATTTGACAAGGTTTCCCATGTAATTTAACATAAGTGAACCTAATTAGTTTGAAATATCTCTTTTACAAGGGGAGAAACAAATCCTTTGAAATTCTCCAGGGACCCTCTGGAAAAAACTCAAAGTTACTTTGAAGTCAGAAAGATGGTATTTATAATTTGATTTTGGAAAATTGTCAAAACATCAAGTGGCTTAAATATTTGACTAAATAGTCACAGCTTATTTAAAAATGCTTAATTATCTATCTCATCAAAGTGACAATAGAAGATGTTAAAGGCAAATACAGAAGGTTACATAGTTGTGAACAAAACTTAGCTCTCTTGCAATTGAGAAAACTACGTTTTCTTAAGTAATTAAACACCAAATAGAAATAACATGAAGCACAGTAAATTATTTTCATAAGGCACAAACATAGCTTTCCAGGCAGATTACCCAAAAACAAACACAGCATAAGACTTTCACAATCTCTTCTCAACAGCAGATCACTAGTCCAAAACACATTGTTCTTTTAACAAAGAGAAAACCAAAATACTTTATGATATTAAAATTTATTGTTTGGGATTTCCACCCTGAGAATTCTTTATTCCTAGCAAAACCTAAGAAGTTAATATGGATTGTCTGTTAAAACTAGTATTCTGTTGACTAGATCTGTTTATGGATAGACACAAATATCTTTAGATTATTTTAGTAATAAAAAGTCAAAAATATAATACTTGTGTTCAGTAATTAACATTTTATTTGAGATGACCTGATTGATGAATATTAAGCTTATAACTTATCTCTATATAACTTTATATTTTCAAAACCCAAAGAGCATTTTGGAAACTATTTTTAACTAGACATACCATAAAGCATACTTATTATTGAAAATTTCATTTATTGTTTACACCACTTTTATTTACTTATTAACAATTAAGTTTATATCTCATGAGACATTAAACAGCCAACCATCTTCACTTATTTTTCTTGACAAATTCTAAAACTTAGGTAACATGAGCATATTTGATTAGTAGTAAGCTTAGAATAAAAATATTATTACTCTAGTGTTTCTCATCAGAGTGTATAAAATAATAAAAATATTATATTTAATTCTGATAATTCTAAAGACATACCTACTTTAAGTAAACCAATAAACTAAAATTAACTTTCAGTTCCCAAAGTGTACCCTAGATCATGTGAACTTAAAAACTACTTTGATCAGTTTTGATATTTCTGAGTTCATATCTAATTTAAGAAAATACATATCTGTATTTAAGCCAATAAAATAGAACCCTTTATAAATTAGTTTTGGTAATATCATTATGAAGTAGAAAAAATTACAGTCATACATACATAGATATACAAAAACATACAGAAAGATGCAGATACTTTATAGCCTTTGTTTTAAATTTTAGCCATGAAACAGAATAATACAAAACTCACTAGTTTCTTTTATAAACTGATTGGGCCCTATCTGATTTGGCTCAGTGGATAGAGCATTGGCCTGCAGACTGAAGGGTCCCAAGTTCAATTCCAGTCAAGGGCATGTGCCTGAGTTGTGGGCTCAATCCCCAATGGGGTCCTGCAGGAGACAGCCAATCAGTGACTCTTATCATTGATGTTTCTATCTCCCTCTCCCTCTTCCTTCCTCTCTGAAATCAATAAAAAATATATTAAAAAGCAGTTGGGTCCAAATTGTTTTTCTGGCAGATAGAATAAGTTAACTTTACCTGTGCAGATGACTAAAGCTTTTTTCTTCTTTAATGTTTTTATTGATTATTTAGAGACAGACAGAGAGAGACAGGGAGATAGAGATGGAGATCAAGCTCACTGAGAGAGAAATGTTGACTAATTGCCTCATTCATGACCCCGGCTAGGGAGCTAGCCCATGACCTAATCATGGGCCCTTAAAGGGATGGAAACTGGGACTTCTCAGTGCATGGAAGAATGTTCAACCAACTCAATCACACCAGCCAGGGCAAACTTTTTAGTAATATCTGTAGACTAGACTTTTAAGATTTATCAAAGACCTAATTTTAGTTTTCAAAATAGCCTTTTTGTTAGTTTGTTTGCCCTTCTAAAAATTACTTTGATTCCTGAAGAAGACCATGTTGAATATTTACATCTTGCAAGGCACAGAGCAAGAATGCTAACTCCGCCAAGGACTTTTGTTCACCATGTGTTTACAATGTTTACAAGCCTTTTGAGAGGGGTAGAGAAGGTTGGGGGGTTGGTGGAAAGGATAGGTGGACTTTGAATTATTTCTAGAGCTGGAAAGGGCAGATTTGTAAGGCAAATACAGTTGTTTTTGAATGTCTTGGAGAATGGATTGCAATCTGAATGACCTCAAAAGGCTACCTTATTCAACTACATTATCTTCCATTTTTAATTTGCTTCTTTATATCAGGGAGAAGATCTTCAACTGAGATGGAAATCAAGATTCTTGTGTTCTAGATTTAAAGCCGCATGCCTTTGGAATGTTGTAGTAAATTATTCCACAAAGGCTTCAGAATATGTTTCTTTCCTTCTGGGTAAATAGTTTCCTTTTAGTTTAAGGAAGTTTGGGGGTAAAAAAGTAAAAATATTTTCTATCGGCCTTGAATATCAGCTTCTAATTGGCCAACTTCTGACCATGGTGTTACTTAAACACACACACACACACACACACACACACACACACACACACACATTTACTGTTGCTGGGGCAAACAGTAAATATTCCTACCAGATTTAATAACCTCTTGGATGCAAGAGATGTCCCCAAAGAGGGTTCAAAAGATACTAATCTTTCAAGATTCAGAGGTGCCTCCAAAGGTAACCAAAAGAAGGAAAGGATCAAACAATTCCACTTAGAGTTGGCAATAATCAATAGGACCCTAGATGCAAGTAGAATGCAACTCACATTTCTGTCTGGCCATATTTTGGGGCCCCCAATCTGATGATTGCCAAGCCAAGTTCTAAGGACACAAATGAGACAAACAAAAGGGAAATTCATGAGTCACAATTTAAACATCTAACTTTTTTTCCCCCTGCTGATCTGAATTTGTAAAGGAAGAAACAATGTAAAAGTTCAAGTCCCACACTAGCCTGGCACTATGGATAAGAGATCTGGGAGGCTGACTTTGCTAAGGATTCTCAGGCTTTTGTCAGTTTTCCCAGGAACTTATTTGCAGGCTTTGGAGCAGCTGGGGTGTCTCAGTTGTGTCTCATCCTTGATAGCAGAAACTGTAGAGGAGAAAAAAGTTTTCCCTTTATCCTTTATTGTTGAGTTCTTGGCTGAGACCCTGTTTTATCTAGGGCACTTCATAAGTGGATACTTATCTAGGTTAAAATATCTCCATTGTAGTTGCTGTAATTCAAGATTAACTTTGAAAGCTCATAATGCAAAGCTGTGGAGCTTGGATATGAAGGGGTGTTACCCACAACTTCCAGAGGCAGTGAGAAAGCAGTGAAGTCCAGGGGCTTAATAGGTACCTTCCCCGCATGCTTCGGGGGATTGTCAGAAATCTCCTTTAGTTCTATCTTCTGACACCAGAACTGTTAAAATATTATCTGGGACATGTTAAAAGTTTTAGTGTATTTGAACAAAAGTTGACGCAAATCAAGTAGCATCCACATTAGCACAGAGTAAAAAGCTTGAGCCCTGGTTGGCATAGGAAATGGTTAGTGTCAACCTGTGCATCAAAGGGTCATGATTCAATTCATGCTCAAGGACTTATACCTCTGTCTCATGTTCTATCCCAGGCCCAGGACAAGAGGGTGTGGTTGAAGTGTGTACAGAGACAACTAATTGATGTGTCTCTGTCATATCAATGTCTCTCTCTCTCTCTCTCTTTCTTTCTCTCTGGCTCTCTATCTCTATCTCTATCTCTATCTCCTCTATCTCTATCTCTCTCTGTCTCTCTCCTTTCCACTCTGTAAAAATTAATGGAAAAAAACATCCTCAGGTGAGAATTAACAAACAAAGAAAACATTTAACCCGGCTGGTGAGACTCACTGGATGAACA
Source organism: Lasiurus cinereus (assembly GCA_011751065.1). NCBI lineage: Eukaryota > Metazoa > Chordata > Mammalia > Chiroptera > Vespertilionidae > Lasiurus > Lasiurus cinereus. Next base: position 33,897,509 of record JAAGEH010000005.1, on the reverse strand, counting down.
TTGACTTATGAACCAGGAAGTCATAGTTTGTTTGTTTTAATATATTTTTATTTATTTCAGAGAGAGAAGGTAGAGGGAGCAAGATAGAAACACCAATGATGAGAGAGAATTATTGATCAGCTGCCTCCTGCACACCCCCTATTAGGAATGGAGCTCACAATCTGGGCATGTGCCCCTGACTGGAATCAAACCTGGGACCTTTCAGTTCACAAGACTGACGCTCTATCCACTGAAAAACCTGGCTAGGACCAGGAGGTCACAGTTTGATTCTTGGTCAGGGCACATACTGAGGTTTTGGGCTCGATCCCCAGTAAGGGCATGCAGGAAGCAGCCCATCAATGATTCTTTCTCATCATTGATGTTTCTATCTCTTTCTCTCTCTCTCGGCCTCTTTGAAATCAATAAAAATATATTAATAAAAAGAAAGAAAAAATAACTTGGAGGAATGAAATATTTTTCTATAGACAGAAAGGAGTGGAGTTAATAAAGTTATACTAAGCAAAAAGCAAGTTGATTAATGAAAGTTACTTTCTTTTAAGAAATGGCAGGAGTTTTTCAGGTAGATTATCTGACTAGTGCTGAAACAGGAATTTTGGGGGATGAAAAAGACAGGTTTTAGGAAATCTTAGAAATTTTGGAAATTAAAAGGATGATGGAGGAAGCACAGGGCTGCAGAGCAGCAGAAGACATATTTCCATAGAATAGGGAAACTGAAAAGCTGCAACAGTTACATTTTCAGAGAATGAGGGAGCTGAAAACAGTAAAAGGTCTATATTTACAAAATAAAGGGAAAGAATCTCTTCATCCAGAAGGAGAAGAAGAAAGCCCAAAGGGAATAGGAAAACAATAAGGAAGGAGAGGGGAGCTTAAGTTTTACTATAGTAACCAGTCCAAGAGAATAGTGACCAATCAGAGGGGATATCAGGGCACCAGGATCTGCAGCCTTTATAAACCATAGGGAAAAGGTACTCAAGTGGGACCAATTTCCCCTTCCCTATGTGAGAGTCCATTCTGTGTAACTCTTTCCCTCTCCCCATGTGAGAGTCTGTATTTGTTCTTCAACAGATCTCTAAGTTTGCTATACTACTTTCTCTCCATGGATTCATTCTTAGATTCCAGGGGACAAAGAATCCAGATTCTAGTCCAAAAATTCTGTTTCAGTGCTGATAAATGATTCTTAGTTGAGCAATTTAAAATTCCATTTCTGGGAGAGCTGTAACTATAAAATTAAATTGTTGTTTTGTAAAATGGAGCTTAGCATAAATGACTCTGTTTTAGGACTGTTTTCTGGTTTTAATAATACTTAAGTTTTTTTTCACCAAGAATACAATTAGTATATAAAGCAGAACTCCAAACTGTGAATCCATGTCTTCAAGTTCCATTTATATTAACTAGTATTTAAAAACATGGAATTGTCATGACATTAACAGAGATTTCCACATTCTAATTTACCATTGATACTTCCTCACTCTGATAAGTTTCCCACATCCAGTTCATTTGAGAAGGCATTGGGTTTGCAAGTGATATCAAATTTTTGAACTGCTATATTATTAAACTTGGGCATAAAAAGCCCTCAGTCATTCACTATCATGTTTTTATATGTGAGGGTTATTTATTATAGAGCTAATGGAATAGGAAAATATTTCTGAAAGACACATTTAGAAAAATGACAATTATGAGGTGAGTCAATGGCTGTTCATGGACTCATCAAGATGCTGAAATTGGACTTTTGACAGAGAGGACAGAAATGGCAGCGGAATAGATGGACATGTCCCAAGCCTTCTCCCTGAGCAGACAGAGAGAACAGCTGATGGTCACACAGGGAGTGTTTGTTGGCGATTTAAGGGATACTATGCTCCAGGAGAAGGTGGGGGTCTGCTAGACAGGGATCCCCTGATCAGGCAGCCCCCACTGCTGCCTGGTTCCCTGCTTGAGCTGCCAGCTCAGACAGAGAGTCTGTGCCATCTTGAAGGGGAAAGTGGATGTTTATGGAAGCCTGATAATCTACAGCTGCAGCATCCACCAAACAGCTCCGAGCGCCAGAAGACCACTTCTCAATCAGCCAAACACTCAAGTTACAGAGGAGCTACACACGATACACGGAAAGGTCAGATTTCCCTGGGATAAGGTGAGGTGTGTGGTCCCGCAGAACAGAAAGGTGTGTGCACTGGGAGCTGAAGGATCGAGAGACATCCGTGGATGTTGGGCAGGGTGTGGTCCCTGAATGTGAAAGAGGGCCCCCAGAGCTGTTAACAGAGGGGATCTCTAGAAAGCAACTCATTTTGATCTGATGCAGAAGGACAACCTAGGAGTTATTAAAGTGTGTGGGCTACTTGGATAGGAGCAGGGAAAGGGGACTGCACAGACTTGCACTCTTTCCTCTTCAGATCCTTGCTTCTGATTGCTAAGCCCAATACAAAGGATCACCCAATTGGGGACACCCTGAGAGACTGCAGGGGAAAGTTGTTTTTCTGAAGCCTGGGGATCAGAGAGAGGAGTAACCATTGGAGAACCAGCTCTGGGGCAGCCCACTCCAACAAACAGGTATAGAGTGACAAAGAGAAAGCAGGATCTAAACACAGGCTAGAGAGGACCTATAGTCTCAGAGGTCAATTCCAAAATACTGCCACCCAGGGGCTGACTCACAAATTGACTTTTGTGTAATCACAAAAGAATGAAGAGATTAAGACACACCACTGGATTAAAAACTAGTGGAATGCAGGGAACTGCATATTGTCCCGACTGGGAAACAGGCATGCCAAACAGATCAATAGAGGAAGTGAATAACCTTCACTACTGCAAACTCTATTTTTTTTTCATCTTTTACTTAAGAAACTATTTTTTTTCTTTTTTCCTCACCTGATTTTACCTTTTTAATTACTACATTTTTATTTTCAATAAGTATTATTACTACTATTATTTTACCTTTTTGGGAAGAATGTCATTTTATTTTCTCTTGATTTTATTTTGGTATTAGAGTTCTACATTCTAATTGCATCTTTGCTTTAGCATCATTTTATTCTATCTGAACTCTACCTTTATGGCTTCATTCTCTATCTAACTTTTCACCTATTGTTGTCCTCTTTCTCTTACCCTTTTCCTACTTTATATTTTTCCCATTCTTTCTGTTTACTCACTGTCAAAATTTCACCCCACTTATATATAGAATTTCCAATACCTTGCTCCAACTCCATAGATACCTCTCTCTTTTCTGTCTTTGCTATCCAAAAATTGTTTTTCTCTATGTTCTTTTGTTGTTATTTGCTTAAATGTTGATTATATCAAATTTTTTATACTTTCTGTGAGATTGTTTTGCTTATTCTTCTTATTTTGTTTTTGTTTGCTTTGTTTTTGTGTGTTTTTTTTTTTACTTCTGTTTTCCCTCACCTCCTTTATTATTAGCTATTGTCTGTAGATTGCATTAATCTCCAGTTACTTGTTTTGTTGCTGGCATTTGTTGGGATTAGTGCTATACTATTGTTATTTTCTCCCCATGTGTATTATTTGTTCCCCTTCTCCGTCTTACTCTCTTTCTTTTCTTTCTTATTATATTTTATCATTTTCCTCCCTTCTCCCAATTATATTTTGGCAGTCCTTTCTTTCTTTTCTTTTCTCTTCTTTTCTTTTCTTTCCTTTTCTTTTTCTTCTTCTTTTCTCTCTTCTTCTTTCTCTCCTATCTCCTAATGTCTCTCTCTTTGGAGGTTACCTTTATTTGTGGCTATTAATATTATAAATGTATTTCTATTCAGTGCCTTGTGCATTGTACCTGGTTGTGTTTTTTTTGTGTGCCTTTAAATTAATGCAGGAGAAAGAGAAGTACATAACCAGACATCCATAGAAGAGATTCCATGGGCAGACAAAGGAAGATCCCACATATGAAAGAAAAGCAGTCATCACCAGAAAAAGAAGTAAACAAAATGGAGGCAAGCAACCTGCCAGAAAAATAATTCAGATAAATGGTCATAAGGTGGCTGATAAGAATGAAAGACAAATTCAACAATATGAGTAAGAACCAAGAGGAAATGAAGAAGAACTGAGAAAAAATGAAAAATGACATCGGCGGTGTAAAGAACTCAATAGAAAGCATCAAAAGGAGACAAGAATAAGTAGAGGACCTCATCAGTGAGCTAGAAGACAAGGTAGGAAAAAATACTCAAGTATAGCAGCTTCTAAAAAGAAAAATTAAATAATAGGAGGAGAGCATAAAGGAACTTTGGGATAACATGAAACAAAACAACATTTGCATAATAGGCATTCCAGAAAGAGTGGAAAATGAGTAAGGAATAGAAAACCTATTTGAAGAAATAATGAGAGAAAACTTACCTGATACAGGGAAGAAAAAAACTCACAAAAATCCAAGAAGCTCAGAGTCTCAAGCAAAATGAGTCCCCAAAAACCTATACCAAGGCACGTTATAATTAAATTGGCAAACATCAACGAGAAAGTAAGAATCTTAAAAGCAGCCAAAGAGAGACAAAAAGTTACCTACAAAGAAATCCCATCAGACTAGTGATTGATTTCTCAACAGAAACTCATCAGGCCAGAAGGGAATGGAATGAAATATACAAAGTCATACAAAGTCATGCAAGAATACTGTACCCTGCAAAGCTTTCAATCAAAATTGAAGGTGAGATCAGGAGCTTCACAGAAAACAAAGGACTAAGGGAATGTATTACCACCAAACAAGCAGAGCAAGAAATGCTAAAGGGTATGCTGTAAAAGAGAGAGAGAGAGAGAGAGAGAGAGAGAGAGAGAGAGAGAGAGAGGAAGCGAAGAAGGAACACAGGGTTAAAGAATAAAAATGATGACAAATAAGTACCTATCAATAATAACTTTAAATGTAAATGGATTAAATGCTCCAATTAAAAGATATATGATAATGGATTGGATTAAAAAACATGACCATATATCTGCTGTCCACCTTAGAAAAAAAAAGATGCACACAGACTGAGGGGAAAGGGATAGAAAATGATTTTTCGGGCAAATGGAAATGAAACAAAAGCTGGGGTAGCAATACTTATATGTGACAAATTAGATCTCAAAGTGAAGGACATAAGAAGAGATAAAGAAGGCCACTTCATATTACCAAAGGGAGCAATCCAACAATAAGTAATAATTCTGGTAAACATATACACACCCAATACAGGAGCACCAAAATACATCAAAAACAAAAACAAAAACTCCTGAAAGATATCCAGGGAGAGATTGACAGCAATACAATCATAGCAAGAGACTTTAACACCTCATATCACCATTGGACAAATCCTCTAAACAAAAAATCAGCAAAGAAACACAATCCTAAATGACTCATTAGACGAGATGGAACTCATTGATATCTTCAGAACATTTTAGCCCGAAGCCACAGAACATACATTCTTCTCAAGTGAACATGAGTCATCTTCAAACATAGACCATATGTTGGTTTTGTTGTGGGTTTATCATATATGGCTTTTATGATGTTGAGGTGTGATCCTCCTATTACTACAATATGTTGGGTAATTCTCTTCAAATTCAGGAAGATAGAAATCATATCAAGGATTTTATCAGATCACAGTTGCATAAAAGTAGAAATCAACTACAATAAAAACAATCCAAAGAAATCAAACACATGCAGACTAAATAGCATGCTATTAAACAAATGACTGTGTTAACAGAGAGATCAAGGAAGAAATAAAATACATCATAGCAACAAATGACAATGAAAACACAACAATACAAAATCTATGAGACACAGTGAAAGCAGTCTTGATAGGAAAGTCCATAGCTCTACAAGCCTATTGCAAAAAACAAGAAACAATGGTAATAAATTTCCTAACCCTACAACTCAAAAAGTTAGAAAGAGAGCAACATGAAAAGCCCTGTGTAAGCAGAAGGAAGGAAATAGTAAAGATCAGAGTGGAGATAAACAACATAGAGACCAAAGAAGCAATAAAAAAGATCAACAAAACCAAGAGCTGGTTCTTTGAAAGGATAAACAAGATTGATGAACCTCTAGCTAGGCTCACCAAGAACCAAATAGAAGGATTCAAATAAACAAAATAAGAAATGAAAGAGGTGAAATAATAACAGACACCACCAAAATACAAAGGATTGTTAAAAAAAATACTATGAACAACTCTATTCCAACAAATTGGACCACCATCAAGAAATGGACATATTCCTAGAAAAATATAACCTTACAAAATTCAAACAGCAAGAATCTAAACATCTCAATAGACCAATATATATGAAAGAAATGGAAGTAGTCATCAAAAAGCTTCCAGCAAACAAAAGCCCAGGGCCAGACAGCTACACAGGAGAATTTTATCAAACATTCAAGGAAGAATTAAAACCTATCCTCCTCAGACTATTCCAAAAAATTCAAGAGGATGGAATACTTCTAAGCACTTTCTATAAAGCAAGCATCACCCTTATTCCAAAGCCAGATAAAGACAACACAATGAAAGAGAATTACAGTTCAATATCCTACATGAACACAGATGGCAATATCCTCAAGAAAATTCTAGCAATCGAATCCCAGAAAGACCACACACCATGACCAAGTAGGATTCATCCTAGGAAACTTAGGATGGTACAATATCTGCAAATCGATAAATGAAATTATCACATAAACAAATTTAGAGATAAAATCTCATAGTCTTGTCAATTGATAGTCAAAAAGCATTGACAAAATCCAACACACTTTCTTGATAAAAACTCTCAACAAGGTGGGAATAGAAGGATCATACCTCAACATCATAAAAGCCATATATGATAAACCACAGCTCACACCATACTCAATGGGCAAAAACTAAAATCATTTCCCCTAAGAACAGGAATAAGGAAGGGATGCCTACTCTCACCACTCCTCTTTGACATAGTACTGGAAGTATTAGCCATTGCAATTACACAGGAAGTAGATATAAAACACATCCAAATTGAAAAAGAAATAAAGCTGTCCTTAGTTGCAGATGACATGATACTGTGCAAAAAAAAAACCTGAAAGACTTCATCAGAAAACCAATAGACTTAATAAATGAATTTAGCAATGTAGCAAGATACAAAATCAATGCCAAGAAATCTATGGCATTTCCATACACTAATAGTGAACTTATAGAAAGAGAAACTAAAAAAGCAATCCCATTTATCATTGCAGCAAATAAATAAATAAATAAATAAATAAATAAATAAAATACCTAGAAATAAACTTATCTAAGGGGGTAAAAGACTTATATGTAGGACACTGAAAAAAGAGATAGAGGAATACATAAACAGATGTAAGAGCATACCATGCTCATGATTAGAAAAATCAACATTGTTAAAATGTCCATACTACCCAAAGCAATCTATAGATTCAATGCACTACCCATTAAAATACCAACGACATATTTCACAGACCTAGAAAGAACTCTCCATAGATTCATCTGGAAAAAAAAATAACCCTGAATAGCCACCGTAATCCTGAGAAAGAAGAATAAAGTAGGTGGGATCTCAATACCAGATATCAAGCTGTGTTACAAAGCTACTGTTCCCAAAACAGCCTGGTAATGCACAAGAACTGACATATAGACCAATGGTATAGAATAGAGAATCCAGATATGGACCCAAACCACTATGCTCAACTAATATTTGACAAAGGAGGCATGAACATACAATGGAGTCAAGACAGTGTCTTCAATAAGTGCTGTTGGGAAAATTGGACAGATACATGCAAAAAAATGAAACTAGACCACCAACTTACACCATATACAAAAATAAACTCAAAATGGATACAGGACTTAAATGTAAGATGGGAAACCATAAAAATACTAGAGGAATTCACAGGCAGCAAAATCTCAGACATATGCCAAAGGAACTTCTTCACTGATACTGCTTTTAGGGCAATAGGAGCTAAAGAGAAAATAAATAAGTGGGACTATATCAAAATAAAAAGCTTTTGCACAGCAAAATAAACCATTAACGAAATAACAAGAAAGAGCACTGTATGGGAGAACATATTTGCAAATGTTATCACTGATAAAGGTTTAATCTCCAAGATCTACAACCAACTTATACAACTTAATAAAAGGAAGGTAAGTGATCCAATAAAAAAATGGGCAATGGACCTAAATAGAATCTTTTTGAAAGAAGACAGAAGGAAGACAAAGAGGCACATGAAAACATTCTCAAAGTCATTAATTATCTGAGAGATGAAAATAAAAAAACCTCAAACCTGTCAGATTGACAATCATCAACAAATCAACAAAGGACAAGTGTTGGCAAGGATGCAGACAAAAAAGAACCCTAGTTCACAGCTGGTGGGAATGCAGGTGGTGCAGTCACAGTGGAGAACAGTATGGAGTTTCCTCAAAAAACTAAATATGGAACTCCCGTTTGACCCAATAATCCCACTCCTAGGAGTATATTCTAAGAAACTAGAAATACCAATCAGAAAAGATATATATACCCCTATGTTCATAGCAGCACAATTTACAGTAGCCAAAATTTGGAAACAGCCTAGATGTCCATCAGCAGATGAGTAGATCAGAAAACCATGGTACATCTACACATTGGAATACTACGCTGCCATAAAATAAGGAATCCTTACCATTTGCAGCAACCTGGATGGAACTGCAGAGCATTATGCTAAGTGAAATAAGCCAGTCAATGAATGAAAAAGACCACATGATCTTACTCATTTATGGATAGTAAAGAACATTATAAACTTAAGAACAAAAAGATAGATACAGAGGCACTAAAGTATCAAACAGACTGTCAAACTATAGTGGGAAGGTTAGTGAAAGGTGGGGTAGACAAGAGATCAATCAATGGACATGTATGCATGCATATAACCACAACCAATGGACACAAGACACTGGGGGGTTAGGGAAGGCATGGGAATGAGGGGGAGCAATGGGAAGATATGTACAAAAATTAATAAAAAAACAATGACAATTATTATTTATGCCCAAGTTTAGTAATATAGCATCTTAAAAGCAGCAATTAATATTGATTTTCATTAAGACAAAATCCTATAGCTTAAATAAAACATGATGTAATGCCTATAGATTATGACTCTTTTGGGGCAGTTAAGATTATTATTCTGTTTTTCATTTCTAATGCCAATTACCGTCTCCCACTGCTCAGCAGCACAAAACAAATCAAGAAATATACTGTTTTACTCTATTCATGCCCTTTAAGTTCTTCAAACTCTTTAGCTAGGGAGCAAACTTTCATCCCAGTCCAATGCCAAATCAAACCTAACCAAACACCTTTCACTTCTTTAACTCTTTCTCTACTGTGTGTTTTTTAAAATATGTCTTTATTGCTCGTTAGAGAAGGGAAAGGAGAGGGAGAGAGATCTAGAAACTTGGATAAGAGAGAATCATTGATGGGCTGCCTACTACACTTCTGGTGATCAAGCCTGAAACCTGGGCATATGCCCTGACCTGGAATCAACTGGCGACCTCCTGGTTCATAGGTTCATGCTCAACCTCTGAGCCACACTGGCCACGTTATATTGCTATATATATATACACACACACACACACACACACACACACACACATACACACACATACATACACACACACACACACACACACACAAACACACAAATCTAGACAATTTCAATTATCTGTTTAAATATTCATCTAAATATGTTTTTCTGGCTCTGGAAAATGGCAGCAGAATAGATGGATGCCTCTGGAGTTTGTCACTGGGCAAATGGAGAGAGAGCAGCTGAGAGTCGCACGGGGAGTGTTTGTTGGCAAGTGAAGAGTCAGTTATCCTCCAGGAGAAGGCAGAAAACTGCTGGACGGGGCTCTCCTGGCCAGGTAGCCCCACTGCCATGGGATTTTTGTCGGCCGGAGCCACCAGTGTGAACGCAGAGACCACACCATCTTGCAGAGGGAAGTGGAAGTCTGCGGCGGTCTGAACGCTGTGGCTGAATCACTCACCTAACAGCCAGGGGCCCAGAACACTGCTCTACAGTCGGCAAAGACACGCAGAAGGCGGATTCAGAGATCCACATGGCACACAGAAAGGTCAGATTTCGCCTGGGATAAGGAGAGAGAACTACATAACCAGACACCCGGAGAAGAAAAACCATGGGAGGAAGAAGAAAAAGCTGGCATACGATAGATAGGCAGGTATCACCAGAAAAGGAAGTAAATGAAATAGAAGCAGAAATAAGCCTGCCAGAGAAAGAGTTCAGATAAATGATCATAAGGTGGATGGAAAGAATGGAAGACAAAATCGACAATCTGAGTAAGAGCCAAGAGGAAATGAAGAAGAAGCATAAAGAAATGCACAAAGAAATAAAAAATGACATCACTGTTTTTAAGAACTCAATAAAAAGCATCAAAAGTAGACTAGAAGAAGCAGAGGACTGCATCAGTGAGCGAGAAGACGGGATAGGAAAATACCCAAGTACAGCAGCTTCTAGAAAAAAAAATTAAAAAGCAAGAGGAGAGCCTAAGGGAATTTTGGGATAACAGGAAAAAAACAACATCTGCATAATTGGGGTTCCAGAAAGAGTGGAAACTGAGCAAGGATTAGAGAACCTATTTGAATAAATTATGACAGAAAATTTCCCCAAGATAGGAAAGGAAAAACCCACACAAATCCAAGAAGCTCTCAGAGTCCCAAGCAAAATGAACCCCACAAAACCGACACCAAGGCACATTATAATTCAATTGGCAAACTGCAACAACAAAGCAAGAATCTTAAAAGTGGCCAGAGAGAAACAGAAAGTTACCTACAAAGGAACCCCCATAAGACTAGCTACAGATTTTTCAACAAAAACTCATCAGGCCAGAAGAGAATGGAATGAAATATACAAAGTCATGCAAAGGAATGGTCTGAATCCAAGAATACTGTACCCTGCAAGGCTTTCAATCAAAATTGAAGGTGAAATCAGAAGCTTCACAGACAAAAAAGGACTAAGAGAATATATTACCACCAAACCAGCTATGCAAGATATGTTAAAGGGTCTGCTGTAATAAAAAGTAATAGGAAGCGACGAAGGAACTATGGGCTAAAGACTAAAAATGGTGACAGATAAATACCTATCAATAATAACTTTAAATGTAAACGGATTAAATGCTCCAATGAAGAGACATAGGGTAATCGACTGGATAAGAAAACATGATCCACATATCTGCTGTCTACAAGAAACCCACCTCAGGAAAAGAGATGCACACAGATTGAGGGTGAAGGGATGGAAGATGGTATTTCAGGCAAATGGAAATGAAAAAAAAAAACTGGGGTTGCAATACTTATATTTTACAATTTAGATCTCAAATTGAAGGACATAACCAGAGATAAAAAAGGCCAATTCATAATACTAAAGGGAACAATCCAACAAGAAGATATAACTCTGGTAAACATATACGCAACCAATATAGGAGCACCTAAATACATAAAAAAAAAACTCCTGAAGGGTATTAAGGGAGAGATTGACAGCAATACAATCATGGTAGGAGACTTTAACACCCCACTGTTTTACTGGAGAAATCCTCTAAACAAAAAATCAGCAAAGAAACATCAATCCTAAATGACTCCCTAGACCAGATGGAATTAATTGACATCTTCAGAACATTTCACCCCAAAGCCACAGAATATACATATTTCTCCAGTTCACATGGGTCATTTTCAAAGATAGATCATAGGTTGGGTCATTAGAAAAGTCTCTTCAAATTCAAGAAGATAGAAATCATACCAAGCATTTTCTCAGACCACAGTGGCATAAAACTGGAAGTCAACTATAATAAAAATAATAGAAAGAAATCAAACCCATGGAGACTAAACAGCATGCTATTAAACAATGACTGGGTAACCAGAGAGATCAGGGAAGAAATAAAAAACATCATGGCAACAAATGACAATGACGACACAACAATACCAAATTTATGGGACACAGTGAAAGCAGTCTTGAGAGGAAGTTCATAGCTCTACAAGCCTACTGCAAAAAACAGAAAACTGGTAATAAATTACCTAACCCTAACACTCAAAGAGCTAGAAGGAGTGCAACAAAATAAGCCCAGTGTATGCAGAAGGAAGGAAATAGTGAAGATCAGAGCAGAGATAAACAACTTGGAGACCAAAGAAACAATTCAAAAGATCAACAAAACCAAGAGCTGGTTCTCTGAAAGGATAAACAAGATTGATGGACCTCTAGCCAGGATCACCAAGAAGCAAAGAGAGAAGACCCAAATAAACAAAATCAGAAATGAAGGAGGAGAAATAACAACAGACCCTGCGGAAATACAAAGGATTGTTACAAAATACTACGAACAACTCTATTCCAACAAATTGGATAACCTGCAAGAAATGGACATTTTCCTAGAAAAATATAACCTTACAAAACTCAACGAGGAGGAATCTAAGCATCTCAATAGTCCAATAACTATGGAAAAAATTGAAGCTGTCATCAAAAAGCTTCCAGCAAATAAAAGACCTGGACCAGATGGCTACACAGGAAAGTTTTACCAAAAATTCTAGGAAGAATTAAAACCTATCCTCCTCAGACTATTCAAAAACATGCAAGAAGAAGGAACACTTCCAAACACCTTCTATGAAGCCAACATCACCCTAATACCAAAACCAGATAAGGGCAACAGAATGAAAGAGAATATTAGGCCAATATCTCTCATTAACATAGATGCCAAAATCCTCAACAAAATTCTAGCAAATCGGATCCAGCAGTACATCAGAAAGATCATACACCATGACCAAGTAGGATTCATCCCAGGAATGCAGGGATGGTACAATATCCACAAATCAGTAAACATGATACATCACATAAACAAATTGAGAGATAAAAGTCACATAATCATATCAATTGATGCAGAGAAAGCATTTGACAAAATCCAACACCCTTTCTTGATAAAAACTCTCAGCAAAGTGGGAATAGAAGGATCATACCTCAACATCATAAAAGCCATATATGATAAACCCACAGCTAACATCATACTCAATGTGCAAAAACTAAAACCATTTCCCCTATGCACAGGAACAAGACAGGGATGCCCATTCTCACCTCTCCTGTTTGACATAGTACTGGAAGAATTAGCCATTACAATTAGACAAGAAGAAGAAATAAAAGGCATCCAAATTGGAAAAGAAGAAGTAAAGCTGTCCTTATTTGCAGATGACATGATACTGTACATAAAAAACCCAATGGAGTCCATTCCAAAACTAATTGACTTAATTAATGAATTTGGCAATGTAGAAGCATACAAAATTAATGCTAAGAATTCTGAGGCATTTCTATACACTAATAGTGAAATTACAGAAAGAGAGACTAAAAAAGCAATCCCATTTTCTATCGCACCAAAAAAATTAAGATACCTAGGAATTGACCTGACTAAAGAGGTAAAAGACCTATATGCAGAAAACTTCAGGACACTGAAAAAAGTGATAGAGGAAGATGTTAACAGATGGAAGAGCATACCATGCTCATGGATTGGGAGAATCAACATCATTAAAATGTCCATACTACCCAAAGCAATCTGTAGATTCAGTGCACTACCCATTAAAATATCAACAATATATATCACAGACCTAGAAAGAATACTTCATAGATTCATTTGGAACAAAAAAAAAGACCATGAATAGCTACAGCAATTCTAAGAAAGAAGAATAAACTAGGTGGGATCTCAATACCAGATTTCAAGCTATACTACAAAGCAACTGTTCTCAAAACAGCCTGGTACTGGCAAAAGAACAGGCATATAGACCAATGGAATAGAATAGAGAACCCAGATATCCACCCCAACCACTATGCTCAACTAATATTTGACAAAGGAGGCATGAACATTCAATGGAGCCAAGACAGCCTCTTCAATAAATGGTGTCGGGAAAATTGGACAGATACATGCAAAAAAATGAAACTGGACCACCAACTTACACCAAATACAAAAATAAACTCAAAATGGATACAGGACTTAAACATTAGAAGGGAAACCATAAAAATACTAGAGGAATCCACAAGCAGCACAATCTCACACATATGCTGAAAGAACTTCTTCACTGATACTTCTCCTAGGGCAATGGGAGCTAGAGAAAATAAACAAATGGGACTACATCAAAATAAAAAGCTTTTGCACATCAAAATAAACCATCAACAAAACAACAAGAAAGCCCACTGTATGGGAGAGCATATTTGCAAATGTTATCACTGATAAAGGTTTAATCTCCTAAATCTACAGCCAATTTATACAACTTAATAAAAGGAAGATAAATGATCCAATAAAAAAATGGGCAACGGACCTAAATAGAACCTTTTCGCAAGAGGACAGAAGGAAGGCCAAGAGACACAAGAAAACATGTTCAAAGTCACTAGTCATCCGAGAGATGCAAATCCAAATGACAATGCGATACCATCTTACACCTGTCAGAATGGCAATCATCAAAAAATCAACAAAGGACAAGTGTTGTTGCGGATGCGGAGAAAAAGGAACCCTTGTGCACTGTTGGTGGGAATGCAGACTGGTGCAGCCACTGTGGAGAACAGTATGGAGTTTCCTCAAAAAACTAAAAATGGATCTCCCATTTGACCCTGTAATCCTACTCTTAGGAATTTATCCTAAGAAATCACAAACACCAATCAGAAAGGATTTATGCACCCCTATGTTCATAGCAGCACAATTTACAATAGCTACAATTTGGAAACAGGCTAGGTGTCCGTCAGCAGATGAGTGGATCAGAAAACTGTAGTACATCTACACAATGGAATTCTATGCTGTCATTAAAAAGAAGGAATTTTTACCATTTACAGCAACCTGGTTGGAACTGGAGAACCTTATGCTTAGTGAAATAAGCCAGTCAATGAAGGAGAAGCATCACATGATCTCACTCATTTGTGGATAATATAGAACATTATAAACTGATTAACAAAAGGATAGATATAGAGGCAGTAAAGCATCAGACTGTGAAATTACAGCAGGAAGATTAAAGTTGGGTGGGGTAGATAAGAGATCAATCAAAGGACTTGTATGCATGCATATAAGCATAACCAATGAACATAGACACTGGGTGGTTGGGGTATGCCTGGGAGGGAGGGGGGGCAATGAGAAGATATGTATAAAAGTTAATAAAAAAATAAGAAAGAAAAATAAATAAATAAATATGTTTTTCTTTTCCTTCCACCTTACTTTGGTTTTGGTTTCATTGGCTCTTCTTCCTGGAAGTCTCTCTTGCATTCTTCATCTAGCTTCTTTTCTTACCATGTTAACCTATCTTTTAAGGACATAGGAAAGTGCTACCTTTACCTGGATTCCATCACCCCCACACCCTGAAATGGTCATCACTAAACTATTATAACACCTAATTTATATCGTTTTTCATACATCTATTCAACATATAATTGCTGAACGACTGCTGTGTGCCTGTGAATGGTCTAGGTACTAAAAACCGGTTCTCGGCAAGTTCAGATCCTGGACTCCATGGAACAGTTTCCACAGATAGTTCCACAAGCTAAATTACAGTAACCTATATATTTATCTCGCTGCATTAAGCTGGGGATAGTGTTTTATTTATATTTGTGTTCTTACAGCTATTTGCACAATACTGGATTATAGTAGATAGATGATCAACACAATGATCTTACTATATGGAGAAAAAAGATGTACTAAATGGTTTCATTGGAAATGTAGATGGCCCGTGATTTACCTTCTATTTTTCTCCTCAATATGGCTCCTTCTTGATCTTTAGCCTGAACACAGATTCTATTATTAGAGTTTTATAAGATATTATAAAATTATTTAGAGATTTTAAAGCATTGTTTGTATCTGAAGGACTGCTTTGAGAAGTTCTAGGGGACAATGAAAGAAATAAATCTTTTACTGCAGCCACAATAAATTTTCTGAAATACAAATCTGAACACTTAATTTGCACATTTACAATTCTTTACAATAATATTTCCTAGAATAAAACATAATATAATTAACATACTTGACCAGGATATGCATAAAATAGACTGCTGAATTTTTCAAGTTTATTCCTCCCACTTGACTTGCCTGGCTGATTCCTGCTTTGCTGTAGTGGTTCTGTTTTCTATCACAGACCACACTTAAATTTTCCTGTTGAGAACCATCCTGTCCCCATTCTTAGACATGTGATTTGAAGGAAATTGTGCTTGATTTGCAGAAGTCAATCTACATATCTATTCCCCTTGGCCAGTGATTATTTCAGGGGTAATTGACATGTTACAAGACCTAACTGAATCAACATATTTTCCATTCTCTATGCCATAGTGATTGGTTCAGACTGGGAGGCTAATCACTTGACCTAAACCGATCTAACCCCATTAAACCTCATGAATTTTCCTGGGAATATTGAGACACTAAAGCTCTCTTATTCTTTCAGCCTGAAATTTCTTTCACTGCAGTGAAAAGCTTGGAATTTGGACTCAAGATTTGGGAATAGGGTTAATTAGGAGTAGAGTTGGTAAGAGAGTGACAATATGTAGAGCATGGATAATGAACAGACCAGAGTAAATAGAGACAGGTGATAAATCTGATATGAAGTAGCTGAGGCTTATCTAGTTCACTGACATTTCAGTCAATTGTATATATTCTGATGCTCTTACTGCCAATGTGGAATTTATGGAAAGTTGACAAAAAGCATATAGGCAATCATTTTTTTATTGTGTTACATGTATACATATCTCCTCATTGCCCCCCACTCCCAGGTATAACCCAACCCCTCAGTGTCTTGTGTTCATTGGTTATACTTATATGCATGCATACAAATCCCTTGGTTGATCTCTTATCTATCCCATCTCTCCTTAATCTTCCTGCTGCAATTTAACAGTCTGTTTGATGCTCTACTGCTTCTGTATCTATCCTTTTGTTCATCAGTTTATAATGTTCTTTATTATCCACAAATGAGTGAGATCGTATGGTGTTTATCCCACATTGACTGGCTTATTTCATTTAGCATAAGGCTCTCCAGTTCCATCCAGGTTGCTGCAAATGGTAATAATTCCTTATTTTTAATGGCAGCATAGAATTCCATTGTGTAGATGTACCATAGTTTTCTGATCCTAATCCACTGAGATGAGTGGATCAGTGGATTAGGCAATCCTTTTTGACATAATAGCTTTATTAAAATATAATGTACAAACATATAAAGAAACCCTAAAATTATTAACAGTCATTCTTCATTTTCCCCAAAACCATTAATCTATTTGCTCTAGACAACTATTAATCTATTTTCCATACTTCATCTATTCTGGATATTTTGTATAAATAGAATTATTCAATAGGTGGCCATTTGTGACTGGTTTCTTTCACTTAGCATAATGTTTTCAAGATTTATTCATATAGAATGTATCAATATGTAATTCTTTTGCATAGCTGAATAAAATACCATTGTGTGGATAAGCAACAGTTTATTTAACCATGAAATTTTAGGTTGCTTCCACTGAATAATTATGCAATGTACAAGTTTTTATTTGCACATATGATCTCAGTTCTCTTGAGTATGTAACTAGAAGTAGAATTGTTAGGTTATATGGTTAACTCTATGCTTAACTTTTTAAGAGACTACCTATTTAAAAAAATCTCTGTGAAGTATCATTTTACAATCCCACCAAGCAATGCATGAGGAATCTAATTTCTCTTATTTCTTGGTAACAATTTGTATTATCTGTATTTTGTTTTAATTATCGCCATCCTAATGAGTATGAACTGGTATCTCGTTATGGTTTTTACTGGCATTTCCCTGATGGCTAATGCTGTTGAATGTCTTTTCTTGTAATTCTTAAACATTTGTATTACTTCTTTGGAGAAGTGCCTATTCAAATCATTTGTCCATTTAAAAATTGTCTTTTATTATTAGGTGTTAGTGTTCTTTTTATATTCTGGATATGAGTCCCTCATTATATCTGTAATTTTTAAACATTTATCCCATTCTACAGGCTATGTATTCACCTTCTTGAAGGATTTCTTTGAATCACAAGTATTTTTAATTTTGTTGAAGTCCAATTTCTATATTTTTTCTTTGTTACATGTGCTGTTTGTGGCCTATCTAACGAGGCTTTGACTAACCCAAGGTAACTCATTATTCCAATATTTTCCTCTAAGAATGTAAAATTTTAACTCTTATAATTAAGTCCATGATCCAGTTTGAGTACATTTCTGAGTATGTTGTGAAGAAGGGTATCAACTACATTCTTTTCATTTGCATATTCAGTTGTCTGACAACCATTGGTTGTAAGGGCTATGTTTTCTCCATTGTATTGTTCTGGAACCTTTGTCAAAAGTCAGTTGAGCCCTAACCAGTTTGACTCAATGGATAGAGTCAGCCTGCGGACTCAAGGGTCCCAGGTTTGATTTGGTCAAGGACATGTACTTTGGTTGCATATAACCAGTAGAGAGAGTGTAGGAGGCAGCTGATCGATGTTTCTAACTCTCTATCCCTCTCACTTCCTCTCTGTAAAAAATTAATAAAATGTGTGTTTTTTTAAAAAGTCAATTGACTATAAATACAAAAATTTATTTTTGGACATTTGGTGAATCTATATGTCTGATTCTAGTACCGCACCTTACTGATTAATGGAGTTTCATAGTTAGTTTTGAATCAAGAAATATGAATCAACATACTTTGTTCTTTTTCAACATGATTTTGCCTATTATAAATCCCTTGCATTTTCAAATGTGTTTTAAGATCATCTTATCAGTTTTCCATAAATGTGGGATTTAAGATATTGATAAAGATTATGATGAGTGTTTAAATCAATTTGGGAATATTGTTATCTTAAAAGTATTACTACTCCTAATTCATAAGCATGGATTTTATTTCCATTATTAGGTCTACTATAATTTATTTCAAAAATTCTTGGTAATTTTCAGGGTATAAATTGTATACTTTTATATTCAATTTAATATTAAGTATATTAACTTTGATGGTATTGTAAATAAAATTGTTTAGCTTAATTTTATGTTTTTTATTGTTGGTTTACAGAAATACAATTGATATTTGTTTATTGATATTGAACATTATAGCATCACTGATCTGGTTTATTAGTACTAATATTTTTGTAGCAGATTCCATGGGTCATATATATATACACAAAACTATATCATCTGAAAATAGAGATAGTTTATGTTTATTTTGCCTAATTTTCTTAGCTAGAACCTCAAGAACAAAATTAAATAGAATAGATCAGAGGTTAGACACTCTTGTCTTATTTTTTGTTTGTCTTATTTATTGCTACTTAACAATGTTTTATTTTATATTTATGTGAGTCCAAGAGTATTCCAGCAAAAAAATGCAATTATTCTCTACTACTATGTGTAACCTAATACATTATATGTTTTCAGTAAACTTATTTTTGTACTTTAATAATTATAATTTCTTTCCTGAGTTTATTATAATGTACTAGTGCCCCAGTGCATGGATTCATGTACATTGAAAGGAAATTAGTTAGAAGGTGGCCAGCAGGTAGGACTCGGTAAGATGGGGCAGGCATGCCTTAGAGCCAATCTCCTGCAGTCCCTCCTGGCCTGATGCACATGGCATGGTGCCTCTGGTAGGTTGGGTACCTTGGCCTGGTCTGCAGGGATGTGGCTAAAACCTGCTCTCCAACATCCCCCAAGGGGTCCCATATTATGAGAGGGCAGTTTTCAGGTGATGTACCCCAGAATCAGGCCCCCTCCTCTCTGGTTCCAGGGTGCTTTATCTGAGAACCACTGTTGCCAAGTCACCACAGCTGGGAAGCTCCTGTATTAAGTGTCTGCCCCATGGTGGTCAGTATGCATTGTAGTGGTGGGTCAGATGGGCGGCCAGCGGCCAGTGGCTTAGCCTTTATATACATAGATTTATTTCACTGAATTCTTTTTTCTTAAGCATTTTAGACCTTCACCATTAAGTATGATATTAGCAGGGTTTTTTTGTTTGATGTTCTTTATAAAGTTGAGGAATTAGACTCCATTCTTAAATTTTAAAATATTTTGGTACTAAAGAATGCGGGATTTAGTTAAATGCTATTTTGTGTCTCTATTGAAATTATCATGTGGTTCTTATTCTTTCCCATTGATATGGTGAATTATATCAGTTTACTTTCTATGTAAAATAAATCTAACATTCCTACGATAAAACACATTTAATTTGTTGTATAATCCTTTTTACTGTTGCTGGATAAATAGTTTATTTAATTATCTTCTTTAAGTTCTATCTATTAGGAAAATGAAAGTCTCTAATTTTTGTTGTTGAATCATGTCTTCCTTAAATTCTGTTAGTTTTTGGTTCATATATTTTGAGCTCCATTGTGAAGTACAAAAATGTTTATAATTACATTGAAATATTTACAGCTCCCTATCAAATAGATAAAACAAGCTATTAGAAAGTCCTTAGAAACCAACTACATTATAATAAATAAATAACAATCTGATTTTGTCTAAAATGAATTTCATATATGTAAAATGTATATCTAACACTCATTTAAAATATATGTTTATTTTAAGAATATGCTTTTTATTTCACTTACAAGCTTGGGTAAATGAGTTTTGAATATAATGATGAAGAGGAGGAAGTTACCAACTCTAAAATTATATTTAATAGTATGCAATACAGGCAAATTTTTCTTTTGTCTGTATTAGTTCTAAAGAAATGGTGATGATATTTATGTAGACACACTCTTATTGTCCCATATTCTTACTATTCTAGGGAGTTAAGCAAGAGGATTTGTAACTCAAACCATTTGTAACTTCTAATTTGTTATATTCTATATAATAGAAGGCTAATATGCAAATTGTCCCCTCGACCAGCAGTTCAACTTGGAGTTCAACCAGGGGGCGGGATCAGCCTGCCAACTGCCTGCAGCCCCTCCCCCTGGATGGCCTTGCCCCTTCCCCCAGCCTGCTCCTCTTCCAATCACTCCCTCCCCCATTGGAGCGGGTTGGCAGAACCCCACCCATGCAAGAATTTGTGCACCAGGCCTCTAGTTTTTAAATAATTGGCCATTTTAACATCATAAAACATCCTCTTATCTCTAGTAACTTTATTTTTGTCTTAAAAATCTATTTTGTCTAATGTTAGTAAGGCACTGCATCTTTCTTAGACTTGTTGTATTTTAGTTTTTCTTTTTTTTTTAATTTCAACCTATCTATATATGTTTGGATTTAAAGTATGTATCCTATAGATAGCATATAGTTAGATCTTGATTTTACCCAATCTGACAATCTCTGACTTTTAAATGAGATGTTTGATCCATTTACATTTGACATCATTATTGATATATATGGGTTTATGCATTCTATTTTACTTTTCGTTTTCTGGGTGCTTATTTTACTTTGAAACATATAGAATTTTCTTTAATCATGCTTTACTCTTTTGTTTTTAAGTGAATATTTTCTAGGGTAACATTTTAATTCCTATAGTGTTTTTTTCACTATTTGATTTATTTTCTTAGTGGTTGCTTTAGGGCTTACCAAATATATCTTAACTTATCAGAATTTCCTTTTGATTTGTACTTACTGAGTTCCAGTGAGATATAGAAATATTAATTTTATAAAACTGTATTTCCTCTTCCCCTTTTTGGTGCTATTATTATATATTTTATGATTTAAATAATTCCACTACTAGACTTATATACATGTTGTGATAGGGACAGTTGCTTTATAAATCAGTTAATGAAAAAAAGAAGGAATATAAATTACTACTATCTCTTATAATAAAATACTACTCTTAACAAATTTCTTTTATGTTGTTTCAAATTACATTCTAGTGTAGCTTTCATTGTAAAATATTTCTTTATATGTTTTTAATAAGGTGACTGCTAGCAATAAATTTACTCATGTATATTTTTACTTTTGGTTTGTTTCTTTTTATAACTTTTACCAGTTTTTTGTTTTTTCCTACTGTGCAGTGGATACACAGAGCTCCTTATACAGCCTTTCCTAAATGATACATTTTAAAAATCTATATTTATTTATATTTCAGAATGCAAATATGAAGTGGCTGAGTCAAGGGATATTATTATTTATCACAGTAAAAGCTGTACTTTTTACATACCATTTCTTTTACCTCAGGTTGATGTGACACAGGCCAAATGGTTAGACCCATAGATATGGGGATTGTACTATTGGAGAAGAGCCCCACAATTATGAATCTATGAATTCATAGAATTTGGTGGCACAGTAGTTCTCCATTCCTGAGAGCATGATATAAACTAGTCTCATTAAGTAAACAAAGTCTCCATAGAAAGTAACAAGTTAAGTCCCTTGGTTCTTTCTCTTTGGAATGAGAGTAATTCTCTGTAGTGGGATAGATAATACACAACTAATTTACAACCTCTGAACTATCCCCATTTTGGGGGCTTTATCTGCCTTTGAAATATAAGTACATTTCTCCACAGAGTTAAATCACCCTGGAGTTTTCTCACTATATATTTTTTGCCATCTTTAATCGCCCAATATTTTATCTCAACTCAGGTGCCATTTTTATTGCTTAAAAATCCTCACCATTGAAGACATTTTAAATTATTGATATTGTTTTTAATAGCAAGTAATATATGCTTAATCAATTGATTATTGATATTGAGGCCAGAAATACACTACAATAGAATCAGGACATATTTTCCTCTTTTTGTTTTTTATTGTAGTACCTGTTTTCCAGCTGCCAGGAACTACAACTAAGGATAACATTAGCATTGCCACTTCAGCCCAATGTCATTTTGACAAATATTACCTTGGGGAAATTTATAAACTGTCTGGGGCTCAGTGTCTTAAACTGGGGAACTAGGTGGATATCTGAATAACCAATATTCCCTCTAGCTAAAATTATTTGGTTTGTTAAATAGAGAAACACCTTCATTAAATACACAAAATAAAACAAAACAGAAAGCTGATCCATCATGCCTATCTTTATTACTATGGGGAACAAAGACATGTTTCAAGTTTCAGATGGGTTCAATTAATCTGTTGTAACACATTTCACAACTAATTATTAAACGTCTCATTTAATAATTGAATTCAATGTTGTAGTAATGTGAATAAATATAAAATCTCTAGATAATTTTAGAGTACCTTCTAGTTCAAGATTGGTTAATCAAATGATCTCTCACAAACATTGGAGGATCATTGCCAGATAATAGGCACCTTCTTGTTTTTTTCTCCTCTGAAAGGCTGATGGGTAGACATCTCTTCCATGTGCTTGTTTGGAAGATAAAACTCATTAATAAGTAATTATAAACAAAAAAGAAACAAATATTAAACAAACTTGCTGAAAGAAGAAAATGGGGATCATTTGGACCTGAAAGGTAAGAATAGCTCTACTGTTTTCTCAAAAGTTAAGGATTCCAATAAGAATGAACCATGAGTCCTATTTAAATTTTCTGGTTTTGGTTGTCTGAAGAACCACTTAATTCACTTATTCCTTGTATAATTTCCCTTGAATGATTTTGTGTTACAAATAGTTCTGTTATAATGCAACATGCACCATCTTAAAAATCACCACACTATGAATAATCATACAATAAAAAATACAGAGCTGATGATAAATGTGAAGTTAAAAGCAAAACCCTCAAAAGCTTCAATATTGACACATTACAAAGAAAAGGTGAGAACATAACAAAAATGATAGCCCAGTTTTACACTTCTTAAATTGCTAAGAAAAAGATAAATACTGCAATATATATTCCATTTTATCTTGGTGGGAGTGATTTTTGTTCATGTAAATGGACACTTGTAGGATGGACTGAAGCTGTTGTGTTACTGTAAAGTGGTAGATGAAGAGTTACTCAATTTGTAATTATTTATAGCCTTAAAACCTGAGGCTCTTTTGGGGATCTTTTTGCCTGTGAGATATAATTCATTCAAAGCATGTGTTTATAGTAGATAACTGTTTCAATCAAAACTGAAAATGTAGTATCTTTTATAATCATCTTCAATTAACTCCTGTATCATTTCTGGAAATTCCGTGCTTTTAGTCTTCATTTAGGCTTTGCACATCAGTGGAAGCTTTGGAAACTTGATTGATTTTTGCAAATATCACACTAGACACTCTAATACTAATAGGAGCTGTTTCTGTGGAGTTTGGCATTTTCTGTTTAAGGTATTAATTTGAGGATTGTGCTTTTTATTTGATTGTGAGAAAACTTGTTTCTGATTTTTTAATGTTTGGTCCTCAATACATGAGCTCAAAAATCTATCCATCACTTTTATTTCTTTAGGTCTTATTCTTATTGACTTTGCAGTGTTTGGAGTTGTTCTAATCATAGGTATGTTTTTAATTACTTTTTAAATTTTCACAAAATGTCTCTGATGGTCCCCAGTGTGGATTCCTCTATACTTGTTACTTGGATGTCAACACATGTTCTCCTGTTTCTTTCATAGCAAACTTTAAAAAAATACTTAAAGCTTTTTTTTTTTAATTCACTCCTTCATATTTTTTTTTTCTAACCAGGACACTTACATATGTTTGAGATGTTGAAAGAATGTCCATAAATGTTGAAGAATAGCAAAACAAAATATTTTAGGATAATTCATTCAGTGAACAGCAAGCTGATAGAAGAGATTTGCAGTATGCATATATGCATTTGTGTTTTCTTCTAGGCTCAGTTCAGCTGGGTACAGTTTTCTGTATTCACCTAGTAGTTCTTTTTTCTTTTTAAAAAAATACATTTTATTGATTTTTTACAGAGAAGAAGGGAAAGGGATAGAGAGTTAGAAACATCAATGAGAGAGAGACATTGATCAGCTGCCTCCTGCACGCCTCCTACTGGGGATGTGCCCTCAACCAGGATACATGCCCTTGACCAGAATCGAACCCGGGACCGTTCAGTCCGCAGGCCAATGCTCTATCCACTGAGCCAAACCAGTTTCGGCACACCTAGTAGTTCTTGGAGATCAAATTGCATATAGCAAATTCAAATTTGTTCCCTTTTTTTTACCTGAATTTCATTGGAACTAATTGGTCCTCCAAATAAGTGTAATAGCAGAATTGACTACCCTTACAACCTAAAGGATCTTCACTAAGATAATTATCTGTGTCTATTTTTGTAGGCATAAATATGAAATGATTTTAAAAATACGTTTTTAAAATTTTAATGATAATCAAAAGTTTAATCGATTTTGAGGGGTTTTGGAATGTATAGTGTTAAAATAAGTGATCATTCTGTAGGAAGAACTATTTTTTGTTTTATGAATAAGAGCTCAGACTCCATAGGTGCCCCCTGTGGTTTCATCAGCATATCATTATGTAACTTTAGGTAAATTACAATAATAAGTGATTGCTGCTATTATCTTTAGAGTAATCACTAACTCTTTCAACTGACTTAATGGGGAAAAGCACAGTCTAGAAGGTCCTATTGTTTAAGTAATTAAAAATTGATCAAGACAAATTATCTTTACATAACAAAATTTTTGTAATAATACATAATAAATATAACATTAATGCAAATAAAGAAACTTTTGCTTATTTTAGCATTTATCTCTGTTTTGTCTTATTATCTCTCAAGCTTATCATGTTGGAATACATCATAAAAAGAGAAAATAGAGATAACCAATAATAAACAGCAAAACTAAGTCCATAATAAAATGAAAGTGTCTTGGTATTGGAATAGGACTTGGGCAAACATTTTCTTTAATAAAGCAGATATTAAATATTTAAGGCTATGTGGGCCCCATATAGTTTCTGTTGAAAATATTTAAATCTGCTAAACAATACAAAATTGAACCACTATGCTTGTGCTCTATACTTGATCTTAGCCAAAGGCCGAGAAGCGATATATGCTTGTGTTCTAATAAAATATTATTTACAAAAGCAGAAAATGATCCATATTTAGCTCCCTAGCCATAATTTGATAACCCCTTTCAATAAATCATTTAAATTTAAAATTTGATTTTAGAATACCTAAATTTCTGTTATAGTGCTAATCTATATCAAAGATGAAAAAATAACTTTATTTCAGCAATCCCACATCTATTATCACCAGACTACCTAGATAGATTTAATAATTCATACAAAACTCTGCTTTAGTGGTTCTCAAAACTATTAACCTTGACCCTTTCAACTGTATCAAACTGGAGTCTCACCTCCATAGTGGCTAATGTAATTGCTCTTGGGATGTGGTCCAAGTATCCATGTAAAAAACAAACAAACAATATAAAACAGAAAAACTATGTGTGACTCAAAGATGCCAGAAAGAATGAGAGCCAAGGCTGTAATTATTAAGGCACATATTGTTATTGAATTGTTTGTTGATGTGTAGATTGCCATTCACTAAATTTTCTACTTTACCACTTCTTATGTTTTGACTTTGGGCACACAACTTAATATGTCTGTGAGTCAGAGACTAGGGAGCAGTTTTGTCCTCAGTAAAATAGAGATGACGTGGCTATAGCATAAATGGATCTATAATAATCATTCTATATAAATAACACTTGTGTTTCAGATTAACTGAGCCAATGGGCGATTGTATATGTTGCCATTTGCTAGTGCTTGAGCATATTTTACCTAAAGAGCAGCCCAGAGTTTACGGATTGACTCACTGATCTAATTAAACTTAATATACACTAACATTTACAAGCTTCTCACCTCAGCAATGTTACCATTTTGAAATGGAAAATGCTTTTTGTGGCGGCTTGTTCTGTGACATGCAGAATGTTGAGCAGCATTCCTGGCTTCTACACACTAGATGCTAACAGTACCTTTCTTTGAAGCTGTGGCAATAAAAAATAGACATTACCAAATATCCTGGGCAAAACATCAGTTGAGAAACACTAATATTGGTTCAAAAATATCTGTGGTATTTTAGGAGACTATTATACCATTGACCGTGGTTGGCAGTTTCAAAGGTGGCCACCTATGACCCTCACCTCCCTGTATTCATGTTCTTATATAATCTTTCCCTGAGTGTCAGATGGACTTAATGATGTGTTTCTAACCAATTGTCCATAATAAAAGGGATGGAATACAACTTAAGACACAAAGTTATAAATAGACAATGCATTCTGTCTTATTTCCTCTCTCTTGGTTTCTCCCTTGTTTCCTGTGATGAAAAGCAGCTGCCATATTGTGCAGAGAACCAGGTGAAAAGAAACTGAGAAAGGCCTCCAATCAAAAGCCCACAGGGTCTGAATTCAACTAACAACCACTTGAGTGAGTTTGAAAGGGGATCTTCCTTCATGTGTCTTGAAATGACCACGATCCTAGTGACATCCAATTTTCTCCCTGTGGGAGATCCAGTCAGAGCACCCAGCTACACTCTGCCTGAAATCTGAGCTCAGGAACTATAACAGAATAAAAAATTGAGTCTTAAGAAGTGAGGCTTTGAGGTCTTTTACTATGCAGCTATAATGTGGTGATATATCACTTAGTTAAATAGAATTTTTAACTAAGAATTCCTGATTTTGTTTATTTTATGATACAATTTTCAGGATCTAAGAGATCTAGTGCCTGGTTATTATGCTTTTTCTGTTGTTATTTTATAAGTTTTTAAAAATATTTTATATTAATTTACTGATGTATAATTCATATACAAAATCCTATTAGTTTCAGGTGTATATAAAAATTATTTAATATTTATGTATATTGTGAAATATTCCCCATGATAAGTCTAGTCACTATCTGTCATCATACAAAATTATTACAATACTATTGAATACATCCTCTTTGTCATACATTACATACCTATAACATATTTATTTTATAAATGGACATTTATCCCTCTTAATCCCCTTTGTTTATTGCAATGCCCCCCAAACCTACCCTTCTATGAAAACCATGAGTTTGTTTCCTGAATCTATGAATTTGTTTATGTTTTATTTTGTTTTATATTGATTCCAGAGAGGAAGGGAGAAGAAGAGAGAGATTTAAACTTCAATGATGAGAGAAAATTAATGATTGGCTGTCTCCTACATATCCCCTACTGGGGACTGAGCCCACAACTTAGGCATGTGCCCTTGACCAAGATCAAACCTAGGACTCTTGAGTCCGCAGGCTGACACTCTATCCACTGAGCCAAACTAGCTAGTGCTGTTCATATTTTTTATTTGTCAGTGGTGGGAAGCTTTTATTTCCTTTTCCTAATTTATTTAAAATATCTAATTTATGCTCCCCAATACACATAACCATTAATAGATGTGGAAGGGAGATATATGGGAAAAGTAAAGTGTTTTTGCCAAATAGTAAAAAGTGGTGTGCATAATAACAAAACATCAAGAGGCAATTAGTTTTAATATGTACTAAGTATGTTGTTTCAATAGAATAATAAAATATGAATTTTAAATGAAAAGAAACCTCTTTGATGAATCTGAAGAAGAAATAGTATGAATGTAAATTCTTGAATCAAAGAGAGAATGCAGAAGTACTCTGTCAATTTTGATCTCATATTATCAAAAAAAAAAAAAAAGAATTGCTAACTTATTAAAGATTGGGAAATAGAATTAGCTGGGCAGCAAAGGAATGACTGAGCAGTTCAGGTTGCACATTCCAAATAAAGGCCTGTCTTTAGTACTGGTCCTTCACAATTTCCTGGGAGATAATAACTTCTTAGAATATTTTGCCTGATGAGAATGTTTCTATGTGCCTGAAGCCTTGGGCCATAATGTGCAGGATTGACAATATGATCTATGATGAATACCTGTTTCTGTTGTAAGGGTGGCTAAAGTTTGAGAAGTTAAGGTTTGTCAAGAATGCCTACATGATTGACATCCAAAATAATTCTGTACTCCAAAAGTTTAGGTGAGCTTTCCTGGTTGGAGATAGTTTTCCAATGCTGTCACACATTGTTGCTAGAATAATTAAGTGTGTTTCTATATAACTTCGTTGGGAGGGACTCCTGAAAACTTGTGTTGGGTTTCTTCTATTCTTTATGTCAAGGGCCTTTTCCTTTGACTGTAATAAATATTAATGTGAATATAACAACTTTTCTGAAAGCTGTGAATCTTTTTGGCACATATTCAATTCTGAAAGTGATCTTGGGTATCCCTGATAGAAAGCATATAGAAGAATTATTATAAATGCATTTATAGTTTCAGCTTTAGATAAAATACACAGTAAAGCACTGCACAGTAACTTGTAAATTATATCATACTAGAGGCCTGGTGCACAAAATTAGTGCATGGGGGTGTGTGTCCCTCAGCCTAGCTTACACCCTCTCCAATATAGCACCTTTTGAGGGATGTCTGACTGTCCGTTTAGGCCCAATCCCGGTAGAATCAGGCCTAAGTAGGCAGTCAGACAACCCACTCACATCCAGGAATGCTGGCTTCCAAGTGCTCACCTGCCTGTCTTCCTGATTGGCCCTAACCACTTCTGCCTGTCAGCCTGATCACCTCCTAACTGCTGCCCTGCCAGCCTGATTGCTCCTAACCGCCCTCCCCTGCAGGTCTGGTCACCCCCAACTGCTCTCCCCTGTGGGGCTGGTACCCCCTCAACTGCACTCCCTTGCAGGCCTGGGTACCCCCCAACTGCCTTGCCAGTAGGCCTGGTTGCCCCCAACTTCTGTCCTTTGCCAGTCTAGTCACCCCTAACAGCCCTCTCCTGCAGGTTTGATCACCCCCAACTGCCCTCCCTTGCAGGCCCGGTCCCTCCCAACTGCCCTTACCTGCTGGCCACTTTTTGGCAGCCATTTTGTGTCCACATGGGGGCAGGACCTTTGACCAACATGGGGACAACCATCGTGTGTGTTGGAATGATGGTTAATTTGCATATAACTCTTTTATTAGACAGTATAGAGGCCTGGCGTACAGGTGGGATCTGGCTGGTTTGCCCTGAAAGGTGTCCCAGATCAGGGTAGGAGTTCCCTTGGGGCATGGGGTGGTTTGCAGGCTGGCCATGCCCCCTGGCAACTCAAGCAGAATGCCTTGGGATCTGGGATTTATTTATCTTCTATAATTGAAACTTTGTAGCCTTGAGTGGAGGCCTGGGCCTACCGGGATGTGCGGAAAGTTTGGCTTCCTTCATTGCCAGAGAAACCCAAGCCGCCTGCTCATTTCGTGGCAGCAGCCATTTTGGTTGGGATAATTTGTATACTTGCTCCTGATGGGCTGGTGGGCATAGCTTGTGGGTTTAGCAGAGTGATGGTTAATTTGCATATTATTCTTTTATTAGATAGGATTAGAACCATTTCTTGAGGTGTCCTAGAAAATAAGTACCAGAAAAGCTGTTATCATCCAATGTGTTCTCAATTTTCCAAAGAATCAATGTCAGAAATTATATATTCTGAACGTACTCAGTGGTTCTCAACCTTTCTAATGCTGTGACCTTTTAATACAGTCCTTCATGTTGTGGTGACCCCCAACCATAAAATTATTTTCATTGCTACTTCATAACTGTAACTTTGCTATTGTTATGAATTGTAATGTAAATATCTGTGTTTTCCAATGGTCTTAGGCTCTATTGCTCTTCAACATGCCAAGGAGAAGGCCATGAACTTAGTGAGAGCAAGAATTGTAGTGCAGATATTTTTATAATTGTGGGACCTAACATAGCACATGACACACAAAAGGTGGTCGATAATTGTTAAAATGGGTGAGTTTGAAGAATCTAAAAAGAGAAGGGATCAGCACAGATGCAGAGTGAATATGGAAAGATAATCTACACCATTGGCATTTTAAAAAAAGATAGTATTTTATAAGATTGGCCAAGCAAAGGACAGTCACAATTATCTGGATTTCAAAAAATTAAAAAAAATATATATATATATTGTTAAAAGGATTACATATATTCCCTTTTTTCTCCCATTGACCCCTTATACATTCTCCCGACCCCAACCCCAGACCTCCACCACCCTATCATCTGTGTTTATGGGTTATGCAAACAAGTTCTTTGGTTGATCTCTTCCCACCCACCCCTCACCTTCCCTCTGAGATTTCACAGTCTATTCCATGAAAACTCTTCAAATATCTCATCACTTATTTGTTTACAAGTTGAAAAAAATGTAGGGCAGATGATAGAAAAAAATTAAAGTTTATCAGAGTCTGCTGATATGATGATTGAGTGATGGTTTTCCCAGTGTAATTACATAGGCCACCATCCTAAGTCTTGTCCTATCTAACAGTTTTATCAGTGACTTAGATAAGAATAAAAATGTGTGCTTATAAAATTTTCAGATGACAAAAAGATGGGAGAAATAGCTAAGATGTTGTATAACAATCAATATTTGAAAAGTTCTTAACAGCAATTTGTGTGAAAAACTTCAGGATCCAGTTGAATACCAACTCAAAATAAATCAGCTGTGGCTGGCAAGAAAGTTAAATAAATGTGTGTTGTATGTAAATGCAGATATATAATAGATGTACCCCCCATGGTTAATCATAATAATCATAAGTGTAAGAGTAACTGACACATAGAAAAAACAAGAACCTATGTAAGTAGCTTCTATAATTCCACTGATTTTGTAAGAGGTTATTTCAATAGCCATATTCAGTTGTGGCTGCTGAAATAACCTCTTAAAAAAATCAGTGGAGTTACAGAAGCTACTTACATAGGTTCTTGTTTTATCTATATATGTCAGCTATTCTTACACTTATGATTATTATGATTAACCATGGGGGGGTACATAATCATGATTTAGACTTTACCAATGTTTAAGAATTCTAGTGTGACCAAGAAAGCTGGTGTCCTAAATGGCTTTATTAATTTAGGAAAGTATCAAAAATATTAGAGGTCACGTCAAAAATATGTATCAACTTGTTTTAAGTGACCCATTTTAGCAAGAGTTGTATGCTAGTGGTTGCTGTAAGATCAGAGAGGTAGGGGGATGGGATGGATGACCTGCCACAGAGCCACCTCAAACAGGAAGTTGGAAGCTGGAAGATTATCTAAAATGTTAAGAGCAAAAAATTATCTGTGTGAGAAGAGAAAGGGAATAACCCACATATCACCTTTAAGGTCTCAAAATTAATATGTGAATATCTGTGAGAGAAATAAATAAATATAATTTTTTTAAATATTTGCTGGACTATTTGAGGGAATTAGCATGTGAAAATGTTCTCTCTATGACATCTGCCATCCCCTCCATTATTTGTTTTTTAGTCTCAGGGCTGCTAGGGGTCCTCTCCCATCTCTACTGGACCTGTGCTCTCTGAAAAGCAGAATGCCCTTCGATGAGTCAAGGGTACCACACACTTCATACGTTGATTCCCTTGCAAAGGAACCTATAAGGCAAACATATGAGCATGTGATTACCTTTGCTGCTAAGGGCCTGGAAATGGCAAAATAGGTCCATACATTCATCATCTGCTGAGGCAGCTGGCAGAAAGCTGACTGTGAATACGTCTGCAAGTGCAGAGCACAGTTAGTTCTTGCTCAATGAAGAGTGGCTCTGTCCACCAGCGTGAATGTGTAGACCGCGCCATCTTGCAGAGGGAGGTGATGTCTGCGGCGGTCTGAAAGCTGCAGCTGAAGCACTCACCGAACAGCCAGGGGACCCAGAACACTGCTCTCCAATCGGCGAAGACACACAGACTCAGAGCAGATCCACACGGCACATGGAAAGGTCAGATTTCTCCTGGGATAAGGTGAGGTCTCCTGTCCTGCAGAACAGAGAAGTGCACAGTGTGGGAACCGGGCTGTGGGAAAGCTGCTTCTGGAGAGGTCCATGGATGTGGGCAGGGTGTGATCCCAAAGTGTGGAAGCAAACACTCGGAGCTGTTGACAGAGGGGAGCTCTAGAAAACAACTCATTTTGATCTGTGGCAAAAGGACAGCCTGGGGGTTATTACAGTGTCCTGGCTGCAAAATCCCCACAAACCGGTTTTGAGAATCACAGAGTAGCAGGATCTGAGCACAGCCTAGAGAGGTCGTATGCTTTGTCTCAGAGGTCAATTCTGCAACATTGCCACCCAGTGGAAGATGCACTAATTGACTCTCCCATAACCACAAAAGAATAAAGAGATAAAGACCCCAGCAGTGGAACACAGGGAACTGCGATACCCTCCCTACTGGGAAACAGGAGTGCCAAGAAGAACAATAGTGGAAGTGAATGACCATTTTATTTTTTTTATTTTTTTAAATTTTTTATTTTATTTTTTTATTTTTTATTTTTGCATATTTTAATTAAAAAACTATTTTTTTCTTTCATCCTCAATTGATTTTACCTTTTTAATTATTACATTTTTGTTTTCAGCTAGTATTAACACTACTACTATTTTATCTTTTTGGAAAAAAACAAGTGTCATTTTGTTTTCTCTTTATTTTACTTTGGGATTAGAATTCTACATTCTATTTTCATCTTTCCTTTAGCATAATTCTACTCTACCTTTATGCCAACACTTTCCTCCTAATTTTCCCCATTTTGTTGTCTTGTTTCTCTTTCCCTTTTCCAACTTTAGATTCTCCCTATTCTTTCTCTTTACCTGGTTAAAATGTCACCCCACATATACATCTAATTTTAAATCCCCTACTCCAAGTCCATACAAACCTCTCTCTTCTTGTCTTCCAACTATCCAAAAAGTTGTTTTTCTATGTCCTTTTGGTGCTGTTTGCCTGAATGGTGATTATAATGATTTTTTTGTACTTTTTTGTGAGATAGTTTTAGCTTATTCCACTTGTTTTATTTCAATTTTTGTTTGCTTTGTTTTGGTTTCTTTTTTAACACACTTTTCCCTTGCCTCCCTCGATACCAGTTGTTATTTGTAGTTTTTATTAATCTCCTGGTACTGGTTGCCGGCATTTGTTGGGATTAGTGACTGTTCTATTGGAGTTTTCTCCTGACATCTATATTTTGTTCCCCCTTTCTCTCTTATTCTCTTTCTTTTCTCTTTGATTTTTTTTTCTCTTTCTCTTTTCTTCCTCTTCCTCTCCTTTTTATTTATTTATTTATTTATTGTTTGTTTGTTTGTTTATTTATTTATTTAGTTTTCTTCCTCTCCCAATTTGATTTTGGTACTTCTTTCTTTTCTTTTTTCCTCATTTTTGCCTTCTTTTTTCTCTATTTACCCCTAATTTGTCTTTCATTGGTGCTCACTTTATTTGTGATTATTAACATCATGAATACATTTCTGTTCAGTGCGTTGTGTGTTGTACCTGGTCGTGTTGTAGTTTGTGCCTTTGAATCAACATAGGAGAGAGAACTACATAACCAGACACCCGGAGAAGAAAGACCATGGGCAGAAGAAGAAACAGCTCGCATGTGACAGAAAGGCAGGTATCACCAGAAAAGGAAATAAACAAAATAGAAGCAGAAATAAGCCTGCCAGAGAAAGAGTTCAGAGAAATTATCATAAGGTGGATGAACATAATGGAAGACAAAATCAACAAAGTGAGTAAGACCCAAGAGGAAATGAAGAAGACCCAAGAGGAAATGAAGAAGACCCAAGAGGAAATGAAGAAGAACCTAGAAGAAATGCAGAAGAACCTAGAAAAAATGCAGAATAATCAAGAAGAAATGAAAAATAGCATCACTACTATAAAGAACTCAATAGAAAGCATCAAAAGTACACTAGAAGAATCAGAGGACCACATCAATGAGGTAGAAGACACAGTAGGAAAAATACCCAAGTACAGTAGCTTCTAG
The DNA here is from genome assembly GCA_011751065.1 of Lasiurus cinereus. NCBI lineage: Eukaryota > Metazoa > Chordata > Mammalia > Chiroptera > Vespertilionidae > Lasiurus > Lasiurus cinereus. Next base: position 33,863,078 of record JAAGEH010000005.1, on the reverse strand, counting down.
AAAAAAAAATTAAAAAATAAGAGGAGAGCCTTAGGGAACTTTGGGATGACATGAAAAAAAAAAAACAAAAAAACAACATCCACATAATTGGGGTTCCAGAAAGAGTGGAAATAGAGCAAGGATTAGAGAAACTGTTTGAAGAAATAATGACAGAAAATATTCCCAATATAGGAAAGAAAAACCCCACACAAATCTCAGAAGCTCATAAAGTCCCAAGCAAAATAAACCCCCAAAAACCAACACCAAGTCTCATTATAATTAAATTGGCAAACACCAACGACAAAGAATCTTAACAGTGGCCAGAGAGAAAAAGAAAGTTACCTACAAAGAAACCCTCTAAAACTAGCTACTGATTTCTCAACAGAAACTCATCAGGTCAGAAGGGAATGGAATGAAATAGAGAAAGTCATGCAAAGGAAGGGTCAGAATCCAAGAATACTGTACTCTGCAAGGCTTACAATCAAAATTAAAGGTGAAATCAGAAGTTTCACAGACAAAAAAGGACTAAGGGAATATATTACACCCAAACCAGCAATACAAGAAATGTTAAAGAGTCTGCTGTAATAAAAAGAAGTAGGAAATGAAGAAGGAACGCTGGGGTAAAGACTAAAAATGGCGACAGATAAGTTCCTATCAATAATAACTTTAAATGTAAATGGATTAAATGGTCCAATCAAAAGATATAGGGTAACTGATTGGATAAGAAAACATGATCCACATATCTGCTGTCTACAAGAAACCCACCTCAGGAAAAGAGATTCACACAGATTGAGGGTGAAGGGATGGAAGATGGTATTTCAGGCAAATGGAAATAAAAAAAAAGGCTGGGGTTGCAAAACTTATATCTGACCAAGTATATCTCAAAGAAAGGACATAATAAGAGATAAAGAAGGCCACTTCATAATACTAAAGGGAACAATCCAACAAGAAGAAATAACTCTGGTAAACATATATGCACCCAATATAGGAGCACCTAAATACATAAAAAAAACTCTTGGATGATATTAAGGGAGAGATTGACAGCAATACAATCATAGTAGGAGACTTTAATAACCCACTGTCACCACTGGACAAATCCTCTAAACAAAAATTCAGCAAAGAAACATCACTCCTAAATGACTCACTAGACCAGATGGAATTAATTGACATCTTCAGAACATTTCATCCCAAAGCCACAGAATATACATTCTTCTCTACTGCACATGGGTCATTTTTAAAGATAGATCATATGTTGGGTCATAAGAAAAGTCTCTTCAAATTCAAGAAGATAGAAATCATATCAAGGATTTTCTCCAACCACAGTGGCATAAAACTGGAAATCAACTATAATAAAAACAATAGAAAGAAATCAAACACATGGACTATACAGAATGCTATTAAACAATGACTGGTGAACCAGAGAGATCAAAGAAGAAATAAAAAACATCATGGCAACAAATGACAATGAGAACACAATAATACAAAATTTATGGGACACAGTGAAAGCAGTCTTGAGAGGGAAGTTCATAGCTCTACAAGCCTACTGCAAAAAACAGGAAACAATGGTAATAAATTACCTAACCCTAACACTCGAAGAGCTACTCAGAGATCAACAAGAAAATCCCAGTGTACCCAGAAGGAAGGAAATAGTAAAGATCAGAGTGGAAATAATAAAAATGGAGACCAAAGAAACAATTTGAAATATCAACAAAACCAAGAGCTGGTTCTTTGAAAGGATAAACAAGATTGATGGACCTCTAGCCAGGCTCACCAAGAAGCAGAGAGAGAAGACCCAAATAAACAAAATCAGAAATGAAATAGGAGAGAAGTAACAACAGACCCCACCGAAATACAAAGGATTGTTAAAAAATACTATGAACAACTCTATTCCAACAAATTGGAAACCTTCAGGAAATGGACATATTCCTTAAAAAATATAACCTTCCAAAACTCAATCAGGAAGAATCTAAACCTCTCAATAGTCCAATAACTATGGAAGAAATTGAAGCAGTCATCAAAAAGCTTCCAGCAAATAAAAGCCTGGGACCAGATGGCTACACAGGAGAGTTTTACCAAACATTCAAGGAATAATTAAAACCTATCCTCCTCAGACTATTCAAAAACATTCAAGAAGAAGGAACACTTCCAAACACCTTCTATGAAGCCAGCATCACCTTAATACCAAAACCAGATAAGGTCAACACAATGAAAGAGAATTATAGGCCAATATCTCTCATGAACATAGATGCCAAAATCCTCAACAAAATCTAGAAAGTAGGATCCAGCAGTACATCACAAATATCATACAGCATGACCAAGTAGGATTCATCCCAGGAATGCAGGGATGGTACAATATCTGCAAATCAATAAATGTGATACTTCACATAAACAAATTGAGAGATAAAAGTCACATAGTCATATCAATTGATGCAAAAAAAAGCATTTAACAAACTGCCACATCCTTTCTTGATAAAAACTCTCAACAAAGTTGGAATAGAAGTATCTTACCTCAACATCATAAAAGCCATGTATGATAAACCCACAGCTAACATCATATTCAATGGGCAAAAATTAAAACCATTTCCCTAAGAACAGTAACAAGACAGGGATGCCCACTCTCACCTCTCCTGTTTGACATAGTACTGGAAGTATTAGCCATTGCAATTAGACAAGAAGAAGAAATAAAAGGCATCCGAATTGGAAAAGAAGAAGTAAAGCTGTCTTTACGTGCAGAAGACATGATACTGCACATAAAAAACCCAAAGGATTCCATCCCAAAACTAATTGACTTAATAAATGAATTTGGCAAAGTAGCAGGTACAAAATTAATACCAAGAAACCTGTGGCATTTCTATATACTAATATTGAAATTATAGAAAGAGAGACTACAAAGCAATCCCACTTACCATCACACAAAAAAAAATTAAGATACCTAGGAATAAACCTAACTAAAGAGATAAAAGACCTATATGTAGAAAACTACAGGACACTGTAAAAAGAGATAGAGGAAGATATTAACAGATGGAAGAGCATGCCATGCTCATGGATTGGGATAATCAACATAATTAAAATGTCCATACTACCCAAAGCAATCTATAGATTCAATGCACTACCCATTAAATACAAACGACATATTTCATAGACCTAGAAAGAATTCTTCATAGATTCATATGGAACAAAAAAAGAGTACGAATAGCTACAGCAATTCTGAGAAAGAAGAATAAAGTAGGTGGGATCTCAATACCAGATTTCAAGCTATATTACAAATTAACTGTTCTCAAAGCAGCCTGGTACTGGCACAAGAACAGACATATAGACCAATGGAATAGAATAGAGAACCCAGATATCCACCCCAACCACTATGCTCAACTAATATTTGACAAAGGAGGCATGAACATACAATGGAGCCAAGATAGCCTCTTCAAGAAATGGTGTTGGGAAAAATTCGACAAATACATGCAAAAAAAAATGAGACTGGACCACCAACTTACACCAAGTACAAAAATAAACTCAATATGGATACAGGACTTAAACATTAGAAGGGAAACCATAAAAATACTAGAGGAATCCACAGGCAGCACAATCTCAGACATATGCCGAAAGAACTTCTTCACTGATACTGCTCCAAAGGCAATGGAAGCTAAAGAAAAAATAAACAAATGGAACTACATCTAAATAAAAAGCTTTTGCATAGCAAAGAAGCCATCAACAAAACAACAGGAAAGCCCACTTGTCGGGAGAACATATTTGCAAATGTTATCACTGATAAAGGTTTAATCTCCAAAATCTTCAGCCAATTTATACAATGTAATAAAAGGAAGATAAATGATCCAATAAAAAAATGGGCAATGGTCTCTGTATCTATCCTTTTGTTCATCAGTTTATAATGTTCTTTATGATCCACAAATGAGTGAGACAGTAAAGCTTCTTACAGACTCTGAAATTACAGCAGGAAGATTAAAGTTAGGTGAGCTAGATAAGATATCAATCAAAGGACTTGTATGCATGCATATAAGCATAACCAATGATCATAGACACTGAGGGATTGGGGTATGCCTGGGAGGGAGGGGGGACAATGGGGAGATATGTATAAAAAATTAATAAAAATTAAAAAAAATAAAATAAAATATAAATAAAGGGGGAAAAATGGGCAACGGACCTAAATAAACCTTTTTGAAAGATGACAGAAGGAATGCCAAGAGACACATGAAAACATGTTCAAAGTCACTAATTATGCTAGAGATGCAAATCAAAATGACAATGTGATAGCATCTTATACCTGTCAGAATGGCAATCATCAACAAATCAACAAATGACAAGTGTTGGCGAGGATGCGGAGAAAAAGGAACCCTTGTGCACTGTTGGTGGGAATGCAGACTGGTGCAGCCACTGTGGAGAACAGTATGGAGTTTCCTCAAAAAACTAAAAATGAATCTCCCATTTGACCCAATAATCCCACTCTTAGGAATTTTTCCTAAGAAATTACAAACACCAATCAGAAAGGATTTATGCACCCCTATGTTCATAGCAGCACAATTTACAGTTGCCAAAATTTGGAAACAGCCTATATGCCTGTAAGCAGATGAGTGGATCAGAAAACTGTGGTACATCTACACAATGTAATTCTATGCTGGCATTAAAAAGAAGGAATTCTTACCATTTGCAGCAACATGAATGGAACTGGAGAACCTTATGCTTAGTGAAATAAGGCAGTCAATGAAGGAGAAGCATCACATGATCTCACTCATTTGTGGATAATAAAGAACATTGTAAACTGTTGAACAAATGAATATATACAGAGGCAGTAAAGCATCAAACAGACTGTCAAATTATAGCAGGAAGATTAAGGAGAGGTGGGGTAGATAAGGATCAATCAAAGGACTTGTATACATGCATATAAACATAACCAATGAACACAGATACTGGGGAGTTGGGTTATGCCTGGGAGGGAGGGGGGATATATGTAACACAATAAAACAAAACAAAAAAAAATACTACTCCACAACAGATATTCCTCATTAATCAAAAATTTTAAATTATGCTATTCAGAAGAAGTGAGTTTATAGTGCTGTTAAGGGTAAAATGTTAATAACAAAATGTAATTTCTTACAAAATTACTTATGTTGGAGAGCATATGATTTCCTACAAATAAATATTTTTGTGAAAAAAAAAAGAGTGGCTCTGTTTGTTTTAAAGAGAATAGATCCTGAGAAAGTCAATCCAGCACGGTTGGATTGGATCAACAATTTCTGTGCTAACATGTGACAGTACATTTGGTTTCTAAATGCTTGGAAAGGGAAGTATGGCTTAAAGCCTCAAAAGTAATAACAATTACTATTATTATTTCAATTATAAAATGTTTACAAAGTATTATATATTTATAATAAATTATGAATAAAATGTATTCTCTATACTGTTACCCTTTGAAGCTGGTGGTATAATTGCTGTTTCCAGTTGTCTGGATGAAAGTTAAAAGTTCATTTATCCATACTACGTTATTTGAGAGTCTAGTCTATACTTGGAATTAGAGAATTGAATAGACTTGTTAACCTCCTAGGGCTGAGAGTCTAAGAAGAGAAGGAAGTCCAGGTTTTCCTGCTATGCGAAAGTAAAGTGTTCCCTATAAACCATTTCATAAGCTGAAAATGGCTAAATTGAAGAAGCAGGTACTTTAGGACACATCTTGCTAATGGATACACAACATAAATCTATATAAAGCACAGATGCTCACAGTCACAGATCAAAGCTACGGCACCTGGATGCTGAGCTGCTGAGTATAGTCCCGGGAAGGAGCATGGCCATGTCCCCAACGCAGCTCCAGGTGTGCGCTGCCTCCACAACAGTTCCTTGCGAATCAGAAGCTCAATGCTGTTTTCGCTTTTTGCCATTTTATGACCTTTTTGTAAAAGTTTAACCTCCTTTGATTTATTTTCGTTAGCACAAGAAGATACTAATGTTTGAAAGCAGAGTGGCCTAAAGCAAACTTCTGAAAAGCAGGGGATAACTGTACATCCTCAAATAAGAAATATTCATTATCAATACCTTGTAACTAAACAACATCCTATTTTCCTCAGTAACCTGGCTCATAAAGGGAGAGAACAAGTGTTTATGTGTCTGTGAGGAAAAGAGGGATAGTTTACAGATAGAGATAGAAATAGAGATAAAGGATTGGTTGAGTTATTTTTAAAATTAAATTACCTTATAATGGCAACAAATCACCATTAAAAAAGGTAACTCCAATAAAAATAATTCTCAGGATTTCACTGGAGTTGACTTGCCTGTTAGCACAAAAAAGGGAATGAGATTTGGAAAAAGAAGGCAAATATATAAACAGCTTAGTTTAAAAAATACTAGTGAATTTTTACAGAATTAAGTGTTTTCAGCAAGGATTCATTTCAACGTTGTCTTAGACTAGTTCCTTGGAAACAAGCAGCTGGTGATTCCCAGCAGAGGTTTATGGTGAGTTTCTCTGGAATGGCATCTTAGGAGCTGAGGAAAGAATTGGGTAAAAGGAGAATTTGAACTGCAGCCCAGTTACCATAGAGGCCCTAGCTGATCCTCAATGAGCCTTGCAATAGCCCTTCTGAGCTATAATAAGTTGATGGAATGGGGTCCAAGTGTTGCACCTGGCCCCTCTAAACAGTTGTTGGACATGGGCTGCCCTTGGGTAAACATGCAACATTGAGTGAGGGAGCTTTCTTTAACTGAAAGCAATTTCAGGGAAGGCATTTGTAAGCAATCAGTGGCCATCAGCTAGGAAATAAGTGTAGGAGGTTGGGATGAAGAAAGGACCACCTGGCCTGAACACTGCAGCATCCACTCTAAGCCTCTAGATAAATCCCATACATTATGATATCATTCAATTCTCCCAGAATTTGCATGTTCAACAGAATAGCCATCAGCTTTAAAGAGACATAGCTCAGCCTCTCAAAATTCAGCAAGACACTCAAGTATAGAATTGATCACTGAAGAGCATTGAAGGTAGTTTAGAAGATGAATGGCAGGGGGAAGAGGTAGAGATTTGGAAAAGAATCTTGGTGACAGGAAACAATAGTGGAGCCAACATCTGTAGGTTAGTATGCCAGAGAGATTACAGAAAGAAACCTGCTTGGGGAAAAAAAAAATTATAGACCAAGTTTCAAAGGTGAAGCTGCAAAATTACAGAAGATAGAATTAAAATTGATTCAGCCCATGGGGTTTGCCTCTATTCCACCTAGATAATACTGAAGAGTCAAAAGCAGGCATAATGAGAATTCATAATTTCTCAGCTGAAATGAAAGCCACAAAAGTCATCAGAATGATAAACCTACAAGGAGAGAGATGTGATTTATTTTTTATAAAACTCCCCAGTGCAACTTAAAATAAAGTGAACTTTTCTTATAGGCCAAGGAATAGAGTGGTAAAGAAGGCCTATGGGGAAGATACTTTTCCATAAAAGTAACAATCTGTCTATAAAAAACATGTATCACCTCAAATGGTCCCTAGAAAAATATTTAGTTCATGCAACCCCTAAAGACTATATATCTTAGTTAAAATATTGATATCTTTGATTTTCAAATTCATATGAATGGTTGTGAAATATATTTTTAGAGTGTTTCTAACTGTGGAATTATTGCAGCCTTATCTTTGTTGTACGATTACATAATTAGCCCAGCCAGTGTTGCTCAATGGTTGTGCATCACAGTTAGATTCCTGATCAGGCCACATGCCCAGATTTCAGGTTCTATTCCCTAGAAGAGGGAGTGCAGGAGGCAGCCAATCAATGATTCTATTCCATCATTGATGTTTCAAACTCTCTAGTTTTCTCTCTGAAATCAATAAAAATATTTAAAAATATATAATGAGACATCCAAATTTATACTTACTTAAAAAGCACTAGGATTTAAGTCTTCTTGCAAATGGGGTTATTGGGGATAACTGCATCTTACAAACTTATAATAGCACAAAAAATACCACTGGTGTGGTTAGTGGAAGAAAAATGCTGTTGTATAGTTTACATAGGGCAAAGTAGTTAATTTTATTGTCTCTGGAATCTGGATGCCTGGATTCAGACTCTACATTTACCACATACTAGGTTAGTTCAAACAAGTTACTTGAACTCTAGACTCAGTTCCCAAATCTGTAAAGTGAGGAATATTCTTTGTAATTGCCTTAAAGGACTGTTAAGAATATTCAACACTCTAATGAATGCTTAGAGCTAATAATATTTATTATTATCATATTTAATTATTTCATTAATGACAACTATTATTGTTATTATTATTAATTTTTGTGGTGAGCAAAAACATTATCAAACTTCTTTAGAAGAGAAATATCTAAGAATGATAGTAAGAGTAGTTATAGAAGGGGTTTGTGAGAGTTTTGTGAGTAGATTCAATTAAGTTTCAGTAAAATAAAGATGGCATATTTCCCCCTATGAAATTAGTTTCTATCATTATTTTCAGAAAGCATATAGGTATGTAAGCACACACTCAGTAGTTTGATGGAGTAATGGTTTGATGGTCCTCACAGTTCTTCATATCCTATCTAATAAAGAGGGAACATGCTAATTGACTGGCACACATTCAAAGATGGCAGCCCATAGCCACAAGATGGCGGCGCTCAGTCCCCTCAGCCTTGCCAGGGTAGCAGGCACATGGCACAGCCAGGCCACTCGTAGGTGGATCTGGCTGTGCCACATGCCTGCCTCCAGAGTTACCCCCATCCCCTCAACCCCCCAGTCACATAGGGCCGGCCCAAGGCACAGTCAAGCCTTAGATGGTGGCTGCCCAGCCGACCAGGGCCTCCTGAGGTAACCAAGGCCGGCCAAAGCTTGAGCTGCCAGCAGTGGCAGCAGCAGAGGAGTGATGCGGCATTGCCCTCCCCTAATTGGCATGTTGCCCCCTGCCCCTGAGGACTCCTGGACTATGAGAGCAGGCAGGCTGGGCTGAGGGATCCCTCTTCTAGTGCATAAATTTTCATGTACCAGGCCTCTAGTTTAACTATAATAATAGTAAACATTTAGGTGTTGCTGCTACTTGCCTGGTGCTATTTTAAGTAAAGATTTTTCTCCTCTAACAGTTAAAAGCAATTATTTTTCTTCTTTTTTCATTGTTACAAACTTATTAACAGGGAGGTATGTTTGAATTGATTTCTCACTACATAAATTGAAATATAAAACTGAATAAATTGAAATATTCACTACATAAATTGAAATATAAAATAACTGCCTTGGCCAGTGTGCCCAAATGATTAGAGTGTGGGCCTGCATACCAAAGGATCATGGGTTCGATTCCCAGACAAGGACACTTGCCTGGGATGCAGGTTCATTCTTGCTCCAGTCAAGGCTTGTACGAAAGGCCACTAATCAATATATCTTCATTCTCTCACATCCATGTTTCTCTCTCTCTCTCTCTCTCTCTCTCTCTCTCTCTCTCTCTCTCTCTCTCTCTCTGCCTTTCCCATCCTCTCTTCCAATCTCTCAAAAATCAATGGAAGAAAATATTCTTGGGTGAGGATTAATAATTACATATATATTAGGGGACCAGTGTATGAATTTGTGCACCTTGAAAGATACTGTGGGCCATATGAGGCACGGGAGCAGGTCTTGGCCCATCCCTGTACCCCTCCCACTGAAATTCTTGGTCCCTTGTCTGCAAGCAGCCACGTTTCTGCTGCCACCGTTCCCATGCACTGATGATGCCAACTCTGCTCACCCCTCAGGAGCAGGGGGAGGTGGAGAAGCAATCAGGGGTGATCAAGGCTGACAGCTGCCATTTGCACCCACTGCCTGTGCCAAGCAATCTGAACCAGCTTTGAGAGCCAGCAGTGGGTGGGAGTGGTGGCTCTGGTGCTGGCAGCTGGTGCTAGCAGGACTGTTACCAGCAGCAGGTGTGAGAGGTGGCTTCCAGCCCCAATTGTCCCTCAGGACAAGGGGACATGGAGAAGCCCTGAGGGCATTCAGGGCCAGCAGCCACTCACACACGCTGACAGCATAGAGTGATTGGGGCTGGGCCTGGGAGCCACAGCTGGTGTGTGTGGGGCTGATGCCAGCGGCAGGTGTGAGTGCCGGTTGGGACCCAGGTGTGCAGGAGCATATAATTTTCAGTAACCATCAGAAGCTCTCCCCAATGACAGTGACCAGAGCTCTGCCTTAGTCTGGTGCCTCTACTCACCTGCTCCACCATCCCACCAGGGCCAACACCCGCCATATTTCACACATTCTCTCTGGTGGTCAGTGCACATCATAGTGACCGGATGTTCGGTTGTTCTGCCATTCAGTCTATTTGCATATTAGGATTTTATAAATATAGATAATAACTTGACAAATGAACTACTTATAATTTGTTTTTACAATAAACTTCATATTAATTGATTTAAAAGGTGTGTTTTTTTTTCTGGACTCTTCTGTTTCATTGATCTGTTTCTACTCTTATGCCAGTATTATGCTGTTTTGTATATGTCTTTGTAGTATACAGCGGTACCTCGAGATACGAGTGCCCTAACATACGAGATTTTTGAGATATGAGCTGTCGAGCGAGCAATTTTTGCTTTGAAATATGAGCAACATTTGAGATAGGAGTAATCCCGCTGATCAGCAGGCTGCACACGACCCACCAGTTTACCGCAACTCCAGTGTCTCATAGTTTCCCACACCTCAAGGTTACGGAACAAATTAAACTCGTATCTCGAGGACAACTGTAGTTTGATACTAGGTTGTGTGATAACTCCAACTCTGTTCTTGTGTCTCAAGATTACTGAGGTGATTCAGGGTCTTTTGTCATTCATATATGTTTTTGGAACATTTGTTCTAGGTCCATAATATATGACAGTGGTATTTTAATAGGAATTGTGTTGAATTTATGGATTGCTTTGAGTAGTATGGACATTTTAATGATATTCTTTCTATCCATGAACACAGTATATCCTTCCACTTAGTTGTATCTTCCTCAATTTCTTTCTTTAGTATCATAATTTTATAACTATAGATATTTTACCTCTTTGGTTAAATTTATTTCTAGGTAATTTATTTTCTGTTGCAAAAGTAGTTGCTATTATTTTCTTAATTTTTCATTCTGATAATTCTTTATTGACCTCATGAAATGATCTTGGGAGACTTCCCTTCTCTTAAATTTTTGGGAATAGTTTGAGGGTGATAGAGTTTGTTTTTCTTCGAATGTTTGATAAAATTAATTTGTGAAGCCACCCAGATTAGAACTTTTGTTCGTTAGGAGTATTATTTTTATTACTTCTTCAATTTTATTAGTTATAATCAGTCTATACAGATTTTCTGATTCTCCTGATTCAGTTTTAAAAGATTATAGAAATTTGTTAATTTTGCCCACATTGTCCAATTTGTTGGCATATAGCTGTTCTTAATATGTTTACAATCCTTTCTATGTCTGTGGTATCAATCGTTACTTCCCCTCTTTCATTTCTGAATTTATTTCTTTTTTCTTGGTGAATTTGTCAATCTTGTTTATATTTTCAAAGAACCAGCTCTTAGTTTTATTGATTTTTGTATCAATTTTTTTAGTCTCTATGTCATTTATATTGGCTCTAATCTTTATTATTCACTTCCTTCTACTTACTTTGTGCTTAGTTTATTGTTTTTCTTTTCTTTTCTTTTTTTTTAGTTCTTTTAGGTGTTGAGTTAGATCAGTGGTTGGCAAACTCAATAGTCAACAGAGCCAAATATCAATAGTACAACAATTGAAAATTTTTTTTTGAGAGCCAAATTTTTTAAACTTAAACTTCTTCTAATGACACTTCTTCAAAATAGACTCACCCAGGCTGTGGTATTTTGTACTCAAGGAGCCAAAGTTCCGCTTGTGGCTCACATGCTGTAGTTTGCCAACCACAGGGTTAGATTGTTTTTTGAGATTTTTCCTGCTTCCTGATGTAGAACTGTAATGCTATGAATGTCTATCTCAGGACTACTTTTGCTGTGTCCCATAGATGCTGGGTGCTGCATGTTCATTTTTATTTGTTTCCAGATAACTTTCTATTTCTTTTTCTAATTGTTAACCCATTTAACAAAATGTTATTTCATCTCTACTTGTTTGTGTGTTTTTGATTTGTTGTGATAATTTATTTCTAGTTTCATACCATTATGATTAGAGAAGATATGATTTCAATCTTCTGAAATTTAATAAAGTATATCTTATTACATTTTAGGGAATTTTTCATGTGCACACAAAAAAATGTATATTCTACTGCTTTGGGAAGAAATTTTCTGCAAATATCAATTAAATCCATCTGGTTCGGTGTGTCATTTAAGGTTGTTGTGTTTTGGTCTGGAAGATCTATTCATTGATATCAATTTAGTGTTAAAAAATCTGCATCTATGACTGTATTGCTGTTGATGTTTCCATTAATGTCCACCAAGATTGTCTTTATATGTTTAGTTGCATCTGTGAGGGTTGCTTATCCTCTCTAATAAAAAAAAATAATATGCAGCCAAGACCAGTTTGGCTCAGTGGATAGAGCATCAGCCTGCGGACTGAAAGGTCCCAGGTTCAATTCCGGTCGGGGGCATGTACCTTGCTTGCGGACACATCTCCAGTATGGGGCGTGCAGGAGGCGGCTGATTGATGTCTCTCTCTCATCGATATTTCTGACTTCTATCATTCTCCCTTCCTCTCTGTCAATAAAATATATTAAAAAAATAATAATAATATGCAAATTAACCATCACTCTGCTATACACACCAGCCACACTCACCAGCCATGTCCACCAACCAATCAGGAGCAAGTATGCAAATTAATGCCAACCAAGATGACTGTGGACACAGAGCGAGCAGGAGGGAGGTTTGGGTTTCCCTGATGATGGAGGAAGCCAAGCTTTCCACACATCCTGGCAGGCCCAGGCCTCCACTCAAGGATAAGAGTTTCAATTATAGAAGATAAATAACTCCCAACAAAAATGGCTACCACCATGGAATGAGCAGGAAGCTTGGGTCTGCTCTAGGCTACAAAGTTTCAATTGTAGAAGATTAAATAAATCCCAGATACCAGAGCCTCTGCCGGGGTCAAAGGGTGTGACTGACCTGCAAACCACCATAGGCTCTTTGCCCAAGCCACCTCTTGCCCCAAGGGAACCCCCACCCTGACCCAGGACACTCTTCAGGGTAAAGCAGCTGACCCCCATCCATGCACCAGACCTCTATCTTTCTATCTAATAAAAGAGTAATATGCAAATTGACCATCACTCCCACACACAAGATGGCTGGCCCCATGTAGTCAAAGATCCTGCCCCCATGTGGACACAAGATGGCCAGCAGGGGAGGGCAGTTGAGAGGGACCAGGCCTGCAAGGGAGGGCAGTTGGGGGCAATCAAGCCTGCAGGGGAGGGCAATTAGGGGTGACAGGGCCTGCAGAGGAAGGGCAGTTAGGGGTGACCAGGTCTGCAGGGGAGAGAAGTTAGGGGCAAACAGGCTGGAAGGGTGCAGTTATGCATCAATCAGGCTGGCAGTGGAGTGGTTAGGGGGTGATTAGCCTAGCAGGCAGAAGTGTTTAGGGGCAATCAGGAAGACAGGCAGGTAAACAGTTAGAACCAGCAGTCCTGGATTGTGAGAGAGATGTCTGACTGTCTATTTAGGCCCAATCTCTCAAGAGGTCTCAGATTAGAGAAGTTGCAGACTGGGCTGAGAGACACTCCCCCCTCCCACATGCACAAATTTCACGCACCAGGCCTCTAGTTTGTTTATAAAGGTTTATATCTTCATGTTGGGTCAATCCCTTTAGTATTATATAATGTTGTTCTTTGTCTCTTTTATGGTCTTTGTTTTCAAGTCTATTTGTATAATGTAAGTAGCTATTCCAGCTTTATTTCATTTCTACTTTCATGGTATAGTTTTTACATACTTTCACTTTCAATCTATGTAGATCTTTTGTTCTAATGTTGGTCCCTTGTAGACAGTATATATATTGGTAATATTCTTATTCATTCATCCATTCAACTACCCTCTGGCTTTTGATTGGAACATTTAAGCTGTTCACATTTAAAGTTATTATTAAGTTACTTACTTATTGCCTCGATTCTTTCTTGAAATATATTTTTATTGATTTCATAGAGGAAATGAAAGTGACAGAGAGATAGAAACATCAATGGTGAGAGATAATAATTGAAAGGCTACCTCCTGCACATGCGCCACTGGGAACTGAGCCCACAATTTGGGTGTATACCCTGACTGGGTATCAAACCATGACCTTCTAGTAACAAGATGAGGCTTAACAAAAGAGCCATGCCAGCTAGGCACCCTTTTATTTCCTATACCTATGTTTTTCTTCTTAAAGCAGGCCCTTTACTATTTATTGCTATCCTGGTTCAGAATGAGCTCCTTCAGTTTATTTTTTCTTGTTGTTTTCTCCGGGAAGCACTTTATTTTGACTTCAGTTTTAAATGTTAGCCTTCCTGGATATAGTAGAGTAGTTTTGGTTGTAGGTCCTTGCTTTTGCTTTTCATCAGTTTGAATATTTCATATAAAATCCTACTGGTCTGACGTGTTTCCTATGAGAAATCAGGTTGCAGCCTTATGCGAGTTCCCTTGAAGAAAGCTTAATCTCTTTCTCTTGCTGCTTTTAAGATTTTCTTTTTTACTTTAATCTTTGCCATTTTAATTATGATGTCCCTGTTTGGGTCTCTTTGGATTTATCTTGTTAGAGACTCTCAACTTGTGTGATGCTTTCCTTCATCAGGTTAGGGATGTTTTCAGCACTATTTCTTTAAACAAGTTCTCAATCTCTTGCTCCATCTCTTCCTTCTATATTCCTATGAATCCAATGTTGTCATATTTTATGCTGTCCTAGAGGTCCCTTAGACTTTCCTCCTTTTCTTTTAAATTCTCTTTTCTTTTTCTTGGTCTGCTTGGGTGCTTACTGTTATATTGTTTTCTAAATCACTGATTTAATCCTGTTTTACCTAACCTCCTATTAATTCCTTCCAGTGTATTTTTAATTTCAGATATTTACCTCTGACTGGTTCTTTTTATTGTTCCTATGTCTAACTTAGTGTTTATTATTTTTTTAAGTTCCATTGAAATTGATCATTCTTCCCTTAAGATCCTTTAGCATCCTTATAACCATTGATTAAAACTCTACATCTGGTTTCTTGCTTGTATCCTGTTTATTTTTTTTCTGGTATTTCTCTTATTCTTTCATTTGGTGCATATTTCTTTGCTTCCCTATTTTATATGCATTTTTTTTATGTTTGACTCTGTATAAGGTTGATCTGCTATGATTCCTGAGCTTGTTATGAATGCTTTTTGATGTAGGTTCCTTGTGGATCTCAGTGGCACAATCTTCCAAGTCACTTGAGCTATGTGCTATACAAATGACTGTAGTTGTGTCTGCTGGGCGTGGGTGTGCATTGAAGGCACCATGCTGTGTACAATGATCAAGTTTCTGTAGTTCTGAGTTAGGGGCAGATCAACAAAAGATCCAAGACTCTGAGGTTGGTATCTACTTTCAGCTACTTCATCACTCCCTGAAGTTGCCTGGACTTCCTCCAGAAACTTTTGAAGAAAGAATGTGGAATGGGCCCATCCTGGATATGTCCCACTGCCCCTTCCACTCAGTGAAAGCTCAGTGGAGCAGGGCAATTTGGTAGGAGGATAGGACTAGTGGATCTCCTTCTTGGAAGCAGTATGGTGATGCACCCAGTGCAAAGAATGTGGCCTCTACTGCAAAGCCATACTACTCAGTCTCCCTTCAGTCTTCAATTTTAAATACCCAGGAGGAGCACACTGCAGATTCAGGTTGGGTGCAGCCAACTGTCCCCACTGCAGGACTACTGGGGCTTGGGAAAACAGATCAAGACAGTCTTCCATTGCAGGTGGCACTGACTGAACCCCAAGGGAGGGAAATGAACACTATGCCTCCCCTAAATTATGTAGCTGCAACTTTTGAGCCCTAGACCAAAATCTCTGAGGGAGACATGCTTTCAAGGTCCCAGCCCTGAGTGGTGTTCCCTTCTTTTTACTGAGCCCAAACTCAGAAGAATGTGGCCATGAGGACGTGGGAAAACAGATCAAGACATTTTGCATTGGGATGGTGCTGTGTAGGCTAGCAGGGGTTAGGACTGGAGCATGGAGACTTGGCCCGCTTTGCAAAGCCTCATAGTTCAATGTCTGAGTGTCTGCATATAGTTTCTTCAGAGAAAGAGCACACTAGTGTCCCCTATTGGGTGAAGCTAACAGTACTTTCTATTGGACTGAAGCTTGGCAAGGTAGTCTTGACAGTATTTAGAAGACCAGTTTAGTGTACTCCCCAGGCTGGTGCTGTAAGAATAGGAGCACATGGCCTAGAAAAGATAACATCTGAGGGTGGTGTGGCATATTGACCTTGGTCTGGGACCTTAGTAGCTGACTCTCCAGATCACACTCTTCAAGGTCACACCATCCAGAACTTCTCTTTATAACTCCTGTACACCCTGAGTCACCTACCCCCTACTGGAACCCTAGGTGGATGCTTGAGAGAGCAAGCTCCTATGTGTTGGGACTTTAAGAGATTTAAGAGAGTAAAGCAGACTCTCTTCTTCCCAGAGGACAGTCCATGCTGACTTTCAATGCCAGATACTATGAAAGATCCTCTTCCCAACCCTGATTCTATGGGTTGGGGCTCCCAGCATAGGGTTAAGACCTAGCTCCTCAGGAGGATTTTTGCAGTTGAGATATTTCTCTGGTTTCTTAGTCATCAAATGTGGGTGTAGGGGTCAGCCCTCTCCTCACTTCTGGACTTTTTACCAGTCTCTATGTAGCTTCTTCTATAAATCCTTGGATGTAATACTCCTGTTTCAGTTGGTCATTGAAGTTGATTGCTCTATAATTTAGCTGTAATTCTGGTTTAGTTCTCAGAGGAGTTGAGTGTATCTTCCACTTACTCTATAGGAATCTTGAAAAAAATCTATTTTTTTCTAATATATATTAATTATCCAGAGCTACATTTAAAAAGTGCCACCAACTTGATAGTATAAATATCAGAAATTTGTTTTCAAATTTTTCTGGAGGATAGAAGTAGAAGGTCCACAGGTTGACAGAGTTTCTTCTGAGACTTCTTACCTTTGTTTATAAGTAGCCATGTTCTCTCTGAGTATGTAATGGTCTTTCTTCTGTACATGTACATGTCTAAATTTTATTTTCTTATAAGGACACTGGTCACCTGGGAGTAGGGCTCATTCTAATAATCTCACGTTAACTTAATTACTACTTTAAAGACACTGTCTCTAAATACAGTCACATTTCAGGTAGCAGGAGTTAGAATTTCAACATTTTGAAAAATTTAAGTCCATAACATATTGGTAGTAGAATGAAAAATATACTACTCTATCTCATAAAAACAATTCATTTCTATTGTCACCAAAACTTACATATTACTACAATCCTAGTGGAAGCTTCAAATTATGTGATTTTAAACTTCCCTCAAAATAGTCTGCTATTGAGTTAGCTGCACAAAAGTGAGGCAGAGTTTACTCCCCACATAGCCTTTTGTTCAGTTGACGGGGCTTAGGAGTGATAAAAAAATAAATAAATAAAATAAAAATAAAAATAAAAAAGCTTCACAATGACAGAAGAATGTATTTTGTTTTTTATCTAGCAGTAACTATGATTACACTTATTCTATTCTCGAGAAGGAAATGGTCAGAGCAGTTATGTATCCAAATACTCTCAATTTTATTCATCTGTAATATAAAAGACTAGATACTAAATTTATAATATATGAATGCTCTTAAATATTACAAAAAAATGAATGTAAGATTAAATCCAAATTAAGGTAAAAATTGGTGACAAGAAACTCAAAACATAACTTCATTAAGCAATATTTGTTAAACTGTACAATAATGAAAGAACCATTCTTTTCATGTATCATAAATGTTGATCTCCACTATTATATTTCTTTGCTTCTTTATTTTTACCACTAAGTATATGAGAAGAAGAAAAGCAGAAGAAATAACTTCCACGTTCTTCCTTGTGGCAGTGATGAGAAATATTATTATTTAAATAAGGATATAAAGAGTAAACCTGAGCCTACATTAGAACTCCAGTGAATATAGTGGAAAATCTTGATAGGCTTAAGAAAGACTTTTTAATTTTATGTTCAGGAGAAACTTTCCCATAGATACAAAATAGAGAGGATAGTGCAATGGCCCTCAACATGTCCAATACAGCCACAATGAATATGATAAATCTTTTATTTTTTTCTTTCTTATCATGCTCCCTCACACTCCTTGTCCCCTAATGATGTAGAAGTGAGTCCCAGGAATTAAATATTTTAGAGCTAGTATTTGAGTATGTATCTCTATATTATAACTAGAGGCCCAGTGTCTGAAAATTCGTGTACTCAGGGGATCCTTCAGCCCGGCCTGCACCCTCTCATAATCTGGGAACCCTCAGTTAGGGTCTGTAGACCTGGCCTGAGACCAGGGCCTATTGGGGCTTTCCTTCCCCTGGCCATAGGCAGCTGGCACCATGCCTGTTGCTGCCACTGCTTGCTATCTGTGCAGCGCTGCCTCCCCTCACTCCTGACATTGGTTGCCTCCCTCTACAGGCAACAAGCTTAGGGTGCAATGGCTTGGCTGGCCTGGGCCATCCTCTGCAAAGCTGTGCATTGCTGATTGGTGGTCTGGGTTTCCCTCTTTTCTTTTCTTTTTTTTGTTTCTTTCCTTTCCTTTCCTTTCCTTTCCTTTCTTTTCCTTTCCTTTCCTTTCCTTTTCTTACTTTTTTTCTTTTTCCCTCCCTCCCTCCCTCCCTCCCTCCCTCCCTTCCTTCCTTCCTTCCTTCCTTCCTTCCTTCCTTCTTTCCTTTTTTTAGTAAGAGTAATGTTTACTGAGTGAATTAGAACTGAGTACTATGGAGGGATTTTACCAGGATGGAAATGCACTGCACCCCAGCCCCGCCATTCCCAATACCCAGAGACTATAGTACTTAGAAGTTAAGTGCAATGGCCATAACTGATGATTATCTATTCATAACAAACAAACCATAGCATATTTATACTATATAACATCAAGTGATTATAAAAAATCATTTATATATTCCTTGTATAAAATCATTTTTGTAAAAAATATTTTTAAAAACAGAAAGTATAAAAAATATATGCAGTTGAAAGCCCTGCCAGGACAGCGAGTCTGTAAACATTCAGTGAGCTTTGGAAGGGCACCTGTGTCTCATACCCACAGCAACTGCAGCAGGGCTACTGAGGATGCTCCCCAGCTGCCATGCTGGGCAGGACTGAGCTGGACCACCATGAATGGGTACAGTAGGGCCTGGCACTGTGTCCTTTCCCAGCCATGCATCAAGATAAGGGTCAGGGTCGGGGGCAGGCAGACTGCATTTTTCCTCTGAGTTCCATACTCAGACTAATTTTGGTTGCAAGTTATGGCTTTTCCTGGCTGCTCAGAGGTCCTTTGGGTGGGTCCTCTGGCGGAGAGGCCAGAGAAGTTGCCCCAACTGCCTGGTTGGGCATCTCTCCGGCCCAGAACCTCTGTCCTGCCTCCTGCAAGTCTGGTCCCTAGAAGAACAGGCCCCCCTCATGACTACTTTGGTTCAGCACTTGGTCCTGGGTTTCATCAGCTTGTGTTTTTTCCCCTGGTGTGGCTGATCTGAGTTTCACAAAAAAGCCTGGCCAATGCTGGCTATTCTGAGCCTCATTGAAGAGTTTTTCATGCAGCAAGGAAGAGCTCTTTGTTATCCTTCTCCTCCTCCTTTTCCCTTTCCTCCTTCCAACCCATGGTCCCTTTTTCTCCAGCTGCTCCAGTGGTGGGTTGCCTTCTGAGTTGGGGTCTTAACACTGTCAGTTCTGACAATGCAGGTGGGTCGATGCCTATTGAACATCAGGATGAGTTGCTGCCAGTCCTGCTTCAGCTTCCCCATCTGGGTTTTCAGCTACCCATTCATGAGCTCCAGCCACTCAGATTCCCCTGCAGAAATGCTTCTGCTCCTTCTTCTTGTTCCAGCATGGGGCTACCACCACGTTGTTCTTTTCCTGGTACCTTTTCCTCCACTCCTTGTCTAGCTCATTTTTCACAATTTGAGGCCTTTTGCCCAGTTTCAACTCCAGGAAGTGCAAAGGGTGATCATGGCCCCAATGTTGTGGATGTCAGTATATTTCAGTTCCTCTGTAGTCAAGGCTGAGCTGGGGAGTCTCATCAGGTGACCGAGCCTTGGCAGAGAGCCACAGTCATGGAATGGTCCTGGATCTTCCCAGGCATCATAGAAGGAGGAGTGTCAGTCCAGCCCTGCAGAAACCAGGGGGAGAGGCTGTGATCCTGAGGGATGAGCCAGGCTGCAGGCACCATGAATGCTAGGAGCCAAGCCTACTCATGAGCCATCATGGAACCAGCCCAACCGTGTAGCATCCACTGCTACCAGTGCCTCTGATTGCAACCACCCAGGTCTCCATCTTTGAGGTATTGATTGTGGGGCTGTGTCTGCCTGCCTCATTACCCCTAACCACTCATCTGCCTACCTGACCACCCCAGCCACTTTTCTACCTATCTGACCAACCCCAGCCACTCACCTACCTACCTGATCACCCCAGCCACTTTCTTGCCTACCTGATCACCCCTAACTGAACACAGCAAGGGGCCGTGGTGATTCTGGTATCTGGTCATTATGGTCATTATGGTTTCTAGGCTTTTATTATATAGGATGGTTCTTGATAAACATAATAACAATAGTATGCTCCTATAAATTAAAAATAATTTGTTAATAGACTATTTTTTAGAGCGGTTTTGAGTTCACAGTAAAATTCAGAGTGATGTACAGAGGTAGCCCATGTGCTTCCTAATCCTACTCATGCATAACCTCCCCTCTTATCACTACCTTCTATTAGAGTAGGAATTTATTATTATTACTAGAGGCCTGGTTGGTGCACAAAATTCATGCAGAAGGGGGCAGGGGTGTCTTCAACCTAGCCTGCTCCCTCTCCAATCTGGGACCATTTGAGGGATGTCCGACTGCCCAGGGCAATCGGACATCCCTCTCACAATGCAGAAGTGCTGGCTCTCAACTGCTCTCCTACCTGCCTTCCTGATTGCCTCTAACTGCTTCTGCCTACCAGCCTGATCACCACCTAACCACTCCCCTGCCAGCCTGTTTGCTCCTAACTGCCCTACCCTGTGGGCCTGGTCATCCTCAACTGCCCTCCCCTGCAGGTTTGATCACCCCCCAACTGCCCTCCCTTGCAGGCCTGGTCCCTGCCTGTGGGAGCCCCTTTCATGCCCCACGTGGTTCAGGGTTCCCGGTTCAGGGTTCGGGTTTTGAAGGAGGCCGCATGCAAATGAAAAGAGAGACTAGAAAATTATTAATTTGGTGATATTGGGGGGCTAGGCAGGAGCCTTCCTCTAGTGAGAAGACTGCTCTCTGCTCTGGCCTTTCTACAGTGGTACCTCGAGATACGAGTGCCCTAACATGAGATTTTTGAGATACGAGCTGTCGAGTGAGCAATTTTTGCTTTGAAATACAAGCATCATTTGAGATACGAGTAATCGCGCGGATCGGTGAGCTGCACACGACCCACCAGTTTACCGCGACTCAAGTGTCTCATAATTTCCCACCCCTCAAGGTTACGGAACAAATTAAACTTGTATCTCGAGGTACCACTGTATTCCCTTTATTAAGACCAAATAGAGGCAGTAAGTCATCTTGTGTGTTGGAGTGATGGTCAATCTGCATATTACTCTTTTATTAGATAGGATAGAGGCCTGGTGCCTGGGTGGGGGCCAGCTGATTTGCCCTGAAGAGTGTCCTGGATCCAGGTGGGTATTCCCTTGAGGGGATGGGTGGCCTAGGCGAGGGACCTGTGGTGGTTTGAAGGCTGACCATGCCCCCCATTTACCCAAGTGGAGGCCCTAGTATCTGGGATTTATTTATTTTCTACAATTAAAACTTCAGCCTGGAGCAGAAAGCTTTCTGTTCACACAGCCATTGAAACTTTGTTGCCTTAACCTCAACTGGCCAGGCTTTAGGGAACGCTTGGCTTTTTCCATTGCCAGGGGCAACCCAGGCCTCTCTCCTGTGCTCTCTGTGGCCATAGCCATCTTGATTGGGTTAATTTGCATACTCACTCTGATTGGCTGGTGGGCATGGCTTGTGAATGTAATGAAAGTATGGTCAATTTGCATATTACTCTTTTATTAGATAGGATTATTTTTATTTTCTAGAAACCTACACTGACATGCCATTTTCACTCAAAGATCATGTTTTACATTATGGTTCATTATTGGTGTTGTACATTTTATGGGTTTGGAAAAATGATGAGTTTCCATCATTATAGTATCTGTATAATACATGTGCCAACCTGGAGTGACTATAGTGACAGTTACTGCCCCTAACTGCTGACCTGCCTGCCTGATTGCCCTACTACCTCTGGCTGACCCCCACTGCCATGGCTTTGTCTAAAAGGATGTCCAAAATGACATCTTAAGGTTGTTTGGCTATTTGGTCTAATTAGCATATTATGCATTTTTTATTATAGATAACTGAGTTATGAGGTTTTTGTTCATTTTGTTGGACTTTGTTTTGTTTTATGAAAAATAGGAAAGATAGCCTGGCTGCTATTGCTCAGTGATTGGTTTGACCCACGAACCAGGAGGTCACTGATTCTCGATCAGGCACATGCATGGGTTATGGGTTTATTTCCTAATGGGGACCATTGCAGGAGGCAGCTGTTTCTTTCTCATCATTGATGTTTCTATCTCTCTCTCCCTCTCCCTTACTCCCTTAAATCAATAAAAATATATTTAAAAAATAATAGGAAAGACAAAGTCAGAAAGGAATATGGAGGGGCTCAAACTCTGTTGGTAATAATTTATTTTCTGGCTAGAGCAGATAGATTATTGGTCATTGTATTAGTCTTCATGTATGTTTCTATGTACAAAATACTTCATAACAAATTTAAATTGGGATCCTATATAATTAAAGCCTATCATGCAAATTGTCCCCTTGAATGGGAGCTCAACCAGGGGGTGAGGCCAGTGGCCAACCACCTGTGACCCCTCCCACAGGCCACTCTCCCCCCATTCCAATTGGGGGCAGGGCCAGTCCACCAACTGCCAGTGGCCCCTCCGGGCAAGCAGGCAGGACCCCACCCATGCAAAAATTCATTCACCTGAAATTCTAGTTTAATTATAATTAGCTAGCACTCAGTAATAACACATCTTTAATAAAATTAGGGAATAATTTCGTTTCAGGTTTCAGCTAATGATAAATGAGATTGCATAATGTGTTCATAATAAATTATATTAAGTTTATTGATTACAAACATCTTCACTTCCTATTTCTCTGCTCTTTATCTCTTTAGGATCATCTTTTTAAAAATACATCTGAACACTTCTCTACCTTCAAGGATATTAAGTCTCCTTTTCTGTTTAGAAATGTCATATTCATTGAAATAATTGACCAATATAGATATTATTGGTCAATATAGATATTATGTCATGGCTTTTCTACTGCAGCAATATTTGGCTGGAGTTAGCCACTTATTTGTTTCTTTGTGGTTTTCTTTAGATTATTAAGGTCTGGAATTTTTTTAAATTAAATTTCAAATATATTTCAATCCTAGTCAAGATTGTATTGCACATGAAAATTATACACAACAGTGTTAATTAATAGTATTACAGTTTTCAATCTATTTAAATGACTATTACCTTTTTTATATGTTTATATTACTTCATTTAATTTTTTCATAATTATTAATGCAAACTCTGATGTAAATCACTGAGATATAATGATTCCAGCAGATAGGCAGAAATGTGTTGAGTTTTTTACTAGCTTCTTCATTCACGTATGAGAAACAAACAAACAAACTAAAATTGACCTTGTTTGACTATGTCTGAAGCTATTCCTTTTGTTCTGAAGTCAAGTTTGGTTGGAATTTTCTGGATTAATTAATAAAATAAATTAGTCCTATCTGATACAGTTTCATTGGTGATGTTGGAACTGAAGGTGTTCTCTTTTAAAAAAATCATTGAAATATTTTTAATTGTAAATATTAGTTTTTTTTTAATATTTGAAGTCAGCTTTCTAAAAAAGTATATAGCTATTGAACTTAAATGTTTACTTTCTATCTGATGTTAATATGGCCCTATTTCAGCATCTACATTCTTGCCACATATAAAAGCATGTAGCAAAACTTTAAAATATTCAGTCAATTTAATTTTTATCACCTACACTTTTTGAGTCACATTGCTCCTCATATATCATATATATATTCTATGAAAATATTTAATCTAATGGACTATTGATTTTTTTCACTTAACTAGATAGCTCCAATACTTTGTTCAACATTTTATAAGTCACCGGAGTTTAGAAATACCATATCCCCAGTATTAGGCATATAATGAAGAGTCTTTCATGTTATGGACAATGTCTTTTTTAACTGGCAGCTGCAATAGAGTAAAAAACCAACAACACTCTTATTCCCAGGTTGTTGGTGGAAGAACTAATGTGTGACAGCTGCTATCTCTGTCTCTGACCTCTAAACCTGAATTCTGATGAATGACATCCTAGGAAACAAGGCTTGACATGTCTGCTTGCTTTAAATCAATTGAAAAAAAAGGTAGCAAAAAACACTTTGGGGATACATATAGTTTTTATTTGGATTTATTGCTTAAAAGTTTATTTATTTTCTAATAACTAATTCACTTCCTGAATGAAATTTTAGGCAGAGATCCATTTGTGTTCCAATATGTAAAAGTAAGCAAAATAATTGGTAGCTTAACATAGACATAATCTCCAGCTCACAGTTTAGTTTTTCATGAGTTTTGCCATGGATTATTGCACAGCTACAGATTTTTCACCATAATCCTCATCTATGCAATTTGGTGGAAGTTATATTTTAGAGCTGTCCATACAAATAATGACATGACATCTGTATATGGATAGATAAAGCATGGGAATAGAATGGCCTAAAGTTACAAGGAAGCCAACACAGAGATAAAAGCTGGCAGTAAAATACATGAGGAAGCAAACTGGGTTATAATCCAGTTAGAGCAGGGCAGCTTCATATTGGTGTTGGTATATGAGTTGTACCCCAGAAACTGGTCCTGATTAGAGAAAATTATGCATTCCCATTAGGAGTGGAGGTGGCATGAGCCATAGAAACAAGGAGTGTTCAGGAGCAGTGGATGAAGCCTGGTGGAAGAAAGTGGTAAATAGAAATGAAACCTGAGCACAACATAGTAGAGGGTGTGCAATAACTGTCAGTGAAAGAGTTTTGCAATTTACCTTATAACCAGTAATTTTTTTAATGGTTTTAGGTCTTTGCAAGTAGCTAATGAGAAAAAAACAATTAGGTTGACATTCATTGTTTTTGCTTCTGGAAAACCAAATTAGTGAATACAAAAAAAAAAAAAAAACTCTTTTCAGCAGAATAGCTGATTCTAAACTGAGAAAAAGAAATAGAAAGTCGGCAATATTCCAATCTGACTTTGTGGAAATGATAGAATTAAATTCAATTATAGTATTCAAATAATCTGCTGGGACTGGAAAAAGGCACTGTGCATATCTCACTCCCTTCATTGACTGTAGGATGAAAGGCAAAGTTATGCCAACATGACTGGGAGTAATTGCTGAGATAATATTACCCAGCATTGTTGACATGCCTTAATGTTAGAGCAAATCACAGCCTCACATATTAAAGCATAGCAGAGAGATGCTTAGAAACAGTGATAGTAGGCAAATGAATATGCCATTCAGCAGACAAGATTAAAGGAATTACACCAAGTCCTCTTTGTGATATAAAACAATAATGAAGGTCCAAAAATACCAGGCTTAGCATAGAGTTATCACTCAGATCAGAGAACATGTAGGTTTGAGAAAGAAAGAAATATTAGTCAAACAAAGGCAACAGTATTTGGAAGGGTGAAAGAAAGAGTGCATCTAGACCAGCGATTTTCAACTGGTGTGCTGAAAGTATTTTTAAAATATGCAATCCCTGACTATTTAGTCAGGGGCACTGACCTCTTTCCCTTAGATTAAATAGTCAAATTAAAAAAAAAAAAGACAACACCCAACACAACAGTCATCTAGTGTGAATGTCCTGTCTGAGTTGCATCTTATTGGTCGTGTCACATAATAAGGTTGCATCTGATTAGTTATTTCTTTTTTTAAAATATATTTTATTGATTTTTTACAGAGAGGAAGGGAGAGAGATAGTTAGAAACATCGATCATCGATGAGAGAGATACATCAATCAGCTGCCTTCTGCACACCCCCACTGGGGATGTGCCCACAACAAAAGTATATGCCCTTGACCGGAATTGAACTTGAGACCTTTCAGTCCACAGATTGATGCTGAGCCAAACCAGTTTCGGCTGATTGGTTAATTCTTGGCACCAGCCACTTTGGAGCAAAAAGGATAGGTAATTATTATTTTCTTGGCAATTCAATCAAAATTACACTTATTTTTGTCAGATTGGCAAAAAGTTTATTTTTTGGTGTGCTTTAGAATTTTAGTAATTAGTTTATGTGTGCCATGAGATGAAGCTCATGCAACATGAGAGATGGTGTAACATTGGTGGACTCCACAATGTATTACAGAAATGGAAAGACATGAATTGTGCCTGTCGTGAAGCTAGAAGATATGAGTCTAGAAATGAGTAGCCAAGTATCAAGGCTTGAAGGTTTTACAGCCACAATGAACATTTTTCCATGTGAAAGATACTTGAAAAGCTAACAACATGACTAAATTTTTTTCCAGATATCTCTACCTGTGTTTCAAAGAGGCTATTGTTTAAAATGTTTTATTATGTGTTTGACCTTACCTAGTAAGTTTCTATTTTTATTTTGTTTTACTGTATTCAACCTAAAATTTAAGCCATAATATAGTTTACCAGGATGGAAAACTTTTCTACTGCAGCATGTTTACTATCTTACTTTAAACTATAGGCCCAGTGCACAAATTCAAGCATCTTGAATGGAACTGTGGGATGTGAGATTGCTCTGGACACAGGAGTGGGTCTTGGCCTCTCTAGCCATGGCACCTGTCCCCTGTTTGCTGGTAGCCCTGCTCCCGCTGCTGCTGCTTCCATGTACTGATGGTGCAGAGCGATTTGGTCTGGCACCAGCAATGGGTGTGAGCGGTGGCTGCTGCCCCAATCGCCCCTTAGGAGCAGGTGGAGGTGGAGAAACCCTCAGGGGTGATCGGGGCTGGCAACTGCTGCTCACACCCACTGATGGTGCTGAGTGATTGGGGCTGGTGCCAGGTACCAGCAGTGGGTGTTAGCAGTGGCTCTAGCGTAGGCAGCAGGTGCAAGTTGCGCTGGTGACAGTAGAAGGTATGTGGGAGCAAATAATTTTCAGTAATCACCAAAGGCTCACTGGAATGATAGTGACTGGTGCCCTACCTTGGTCTGGTGCCCCTGCTTACCGCCTCTACCTTCCCACCAGACCAACACCCATCATGTTCTGCATTCTGCAACCTGCTGTCAACACCCGCCATGTTTTGACTTGGCCCTTGTTGGTCAGTGCACGTCATAGCAACTGGTTGTTCTCCCATTCAGTCTATTTGCATATTAGCCTTTAATAATATAGGATTAAACACCTTTATTTATTGCTATTTAAATGAAAATTTTTGTGCTAGTTAGTGGAGCTAAATAGATAAAAATAATTAGAGAAAGTGTAAAGTCTAGAAGGTAAGATCAATTTCTAAAAAAGTCTTCTAAAGGACAACTTAGTGAAAGGTAGAAAGAGAAGGAAATAATCACAGTGTTGAGATTTCTTGGGTGCTTGATTTTAAATGTTGGTTTATGAGGGAAGATCACTCAATTTTAACTTGGTAGACTATTTGATGAAATGTCCTACATAAGCATTGAGAAAAACTTACAAGCTGACAAAAATTTAAAAGTACAAGGGAAAAACGATAGAGCAAGATATGGTGAAAAAATACAAATAATGAAATCAGTAAAATTTGAGTTGAAATATTTAGTAATGTGCTAGGCATTCTTAGATGCAATAGTGATTAAAACAGCCCTTACCCTTTTGGACTTTACATTCTAGTGGGGGATTAAGCAGTCTTATATAATAAAAGGCTAATCTACAAAATGTCCCTATAGGTGAGACTTCGATTAACAGGGAGTTAGACATGCACTGAGCACCAGAAGTAGTGCAAATGGCAGGCAATGCAATGTGGCATTGTCAGCGGGTGGCAGTGGAGGTACTGTCAGCCCCAATGGGCCCTAATGACAAGAGTGGGCCGAGGAGGGATGGTGGAGCAGGTGAGCAGGCAGCACCAGGCCAAGGGGGGTGCAAAGGAAGGCTCTGGTCTATGGCAGCAGCAGACAGCCAGGAGAAGGGAGGTCCCTGGCCTTCAGCTGGCAGCCACTAGGGACCCTAACTGTTCATGAATTTCATGCACTGGGCCGCTAGTAAATAAATCAATAATTATAATACCAGGTGATAATAAGATTTGTGAAGAAACAAAGTGCTGAAACTGGTTTGGCTCAGTGGATAGAGTGTCGGTCTGCGGACTGAAAGGTCCCTGGTTCGATTCCAGTCAAGGGCATGTACCTTGGTTGCGGGCACATCCCCAGTAGGACGTGTACAGGAGGCAACTGATTGATGTTTCTCTCTTATCGATGTTTCTGACTCTCTGTCCTTTTCCCATCCTCTCTGTAAAAAAAAAATCAATAAATATTAAAAAAAAAAGAAACAAAGTAAGATTAGGGAATAGAGAGTGCTAGGATGTTTTAGATTATGTATCAGTGAATGGTCCTCTGAGATACTTGAACAAAGATGCCCAAAGAAGTCCTAGAGGTATATAGAAGAAGAGTTGCATCGGTATTGAAGTGGATTAGAATTTCAAGATTCCATGAAAAGGTTATGGCTCAATATTAATAGTTCATTAGAGTGCATATGAAATAGCAACAAACATCCATATTGTATTTAAAACCTATTTCTAACCTGAAGCAAAACTCAAAAGACAAAGGCATCAGACCTTAATACCAAAGAAGGTCAGATAGAAATGACTGAGTTCAACCAATTTAATTTACAGGTAAGCAAACTATGTGCAGAAAGCAAAATTATTGGCAAACTGTAGCTGGAACTAAAAATTAGATCCCTTTAACTTTAGGCAGTTTGTACTTTTCCCACTGTCCTTGCTGACACCTAAGAAAGAAAGATCCCAGGAGTTGTCTTGATATAGCATCTGGCTTAGACCTGAATACAATAAGCTGCATGAGTCATACACCTTGTTCAAAATGTCATGACAATTCAAAATTTTCCAGTCGTTTTCTCTCTGAAATACCACATATATTTCATTGAGGGAACAAAGCCACATTTTTTTATATAGTAAAATTGCTTTACACTTCGGCCTCCAGCATGAGTAACATATATATATATATATATATATATATATATATATATATATATGAGAAATCGGGTCTCGTTTTTGGAAGGAACTTAGGATACTTTCAAAAAAGCATTGCTCAATATATTTCTTTAAACTCTCCAGAAACATGATGATGGATTTTTGCTTATATTTGGGGTTTTTTGAAGTGTGAATCAATTTGCCATTTTCTATTCCTTTAGTCTTTATTTGGATTTTATATTTCCTTTCTACAAAATGTCTCTCTTCATCAAGGTGCTTTGAATCATTTACCTATGCTATAGATGCATTATTAAACCCTTACTCACCAGCTACTACAACTTGGCTGGGATTTTGGTGCGATGTAGTGTTGTGACTCATGTAAAACTTTTGGTCTGCCATTCTTTTGGCTCTGCCGTTCCGGACAATGTTAATATGCATCTCTGTCAACACAACATGAACAGTGAGCCATCTGGGCATGGGTAATAATTATTTGACTGGAACTAATCAATATATTTTCCTTGATGAAATCTATATACTTTTTTAAAAACATATTTTATAAAAACTTCTAAACATTCTTAATGGAAAAAGAAACAGTTATAAATGGCAGTAGTTTCTTTGTTTATGCTACAAATAGCCCACTGAACTTATAATATAATTCTGCTATAAGACTAAAAGTGTCACCAGACAATTTAGTGTAGAAAGAAATAAACACATGAACAAAAGGAGGAGACATTGTGAAGAGTGACTTTGTTTTGTGCCCCATTCCCAGTTTTAGAAATGCTGTACAACTTTCAAAGCAGTGGAATTTATAATTTGTGCATCATGTTTACTCTTCTTTCTGAGAGCACTTCACCTGGAGGTCAGTTATTTCAGTGACTTTGATAGGGTGATGATGCACCCAGCTTATTTTATACTCCTCCCATTAGCTGGTGGGTTCCAATTGTCCACCCCCTTGAATCTGGGCAGAGCTTGTGACTACTTAAGCAATATAATTCTACTAGAAGCCCGGTAAACGGATTTGTGCACCAGTGGGGTCTCTTGGCCTGACCTGTGGGGATCTGGCTGAAACTGGCTCTCTGACATCCCCAGAGGGGTCCCAGATTGTGAGAAGGCGGTTCTTGGGTGACACACCCTGGAATCGGGTTCCTTCCTCTCTGTTTCTGGGTGTGTCACCCAAGAATTGCAGCTGCCAAGTCACCACAGCTCAGCAGCCCTTGCATTGAGAGTCTGCACCTTGGTTGTCAAAGCATGTCATAGCTACTGGTCAGAGTGTCTGCTCCCTGGTGGTCATTGCACATCAGAGCTATCTGGGAAGTGCTGGGAAGTGGCTTCTTGCAGAAGGTACTACTTCCTTAGAGCAAGCAAGGGCAAAGCACTGTTATAGAAACTGCAAGCCTATCAATCAGAGAGTCAAAAGGTCTGGCGGTCATTTAGGCTTTTATATATCTATATAGATGGAAGTGATGTCATGCTAGTTTTCATAATTTGACTTAAGAAACTTAAGGTAGTTACCACTGCCTGTCTCTTGAGTACTCATTCTTGGAACCCACCTGTCATGCTCTTATAAAGCTCAACCACTCTTTAAGAAAGTCCTTTCTAGAAAGAAAGTGAGTTACTGGCTGATAGACAGCATCAATTTGCCAGCCATACCAGTGAGCCCATATTAGAAAAATAAAAAATCTTCTATTCTCAGTCAAGCTGAGTGAAGGGAAAAGTAAGGCATTCCCCCATGCACAAGTGGCAGGTTAATGGGAAAAGTAAATTATGTTTTAATTTTAACTCACAAAGTTTTGGATGGGTTTTTATGGGGGGAAAATAGTATCCTTTTTTGATCATCTACATACCAATCAGGCTTGCAGTTTCTGTAACAGTGCTTTGCCCTTGCTTGCTCTAAGGAAGTAGTAATCTTCTGCAAGAAGCCACTTCCCAGCACTTCCCAGATAAATGTCTACCTTTTAAAGCAAGTGGCTGATTAGTTGTTAGAGGGAAGCAATTTGAGTTAAGCAAATTGCACTAAGTCTTAAATGACTAATGTGTATGGAATAAAATGTTAACTGGCAAAATTTCAATAAGGAGAATATAACAAATTGAAAAAAGAAAATAGGCAATATGGAGAAAGGTATTCTCTAGTGAGATCCTGGTTTACAGAGTACAGAAGACAGACACCTTATGTTGTAATTTGCACCATTAAATTGAGTAGGTTATGTCAAGGATTTACACCTTGTGTGGTGATAATTACTAGGAAAGGGGCAATATACACAGTGCATCGTGTTGTATTTTAAAATAATTGAATTTTTACCCCAATGGCTTCAAACACAGATAGGGCAATGTATTTTGTGCATTTCAGGTATTCAATAAATATTTTATAGGAAATAATAAGTAGTACTTCTGTAGACATATTTACTATTTATTTGGATGTCATGAAGTGCCCAAATAGTATAGCAACATAAAATAATCAAGTTAGTGTTATTTATATATGTATATATTTTGTTGCCTTTTTATTCATTGGCTAAAATGTCTAGTACTATACTATGTTGAATAATTTTAAAATATAATACTTTCCCTATATTCCTGAAAGAATTCTAACCTATTGCTATTGTATGATTTTTTAAAAATATATCTTATTGATTTTTTACAAAGAGGAAGGGAGAGAGATAGAGAGCTAGAAACATCAATGAGAGAGAAACATTCATCAGCTGCCTCTTGCATACCCCCTACTGGGGATGTGCCTGCAACCAAGGTATGTGCCCTTGACCAGAATCGAAACTGGGATCCTTCAGTCTGCAGGCCAACACTCTATCCATGGAGTCAAACCAGTTTTGGCTATTGTATGATTTATTTAATGTATTTATCGCTTTCCATTGCTCATAGTGTATTCAAGATTTTTGCACCTATGTCCATAAGATTGGCCTCTGATTTTTTAAAATCATAATTCTTTAGTCAGGTTTTGTTACCAAAGTTAGGCTATCCTCATGGAACAAATTGAGAGGGATCTATATTTTCCTAATTTATGAGATAACAATATATGGTAGCAATAACCATTAAGCCATCTGAAGCTGGAGCTACTTTTAGATGAAATATTTCAATAGTGTATTTAACATCACGTAACTAAGTATGGTGACAGACAGTTACTCTACTTATTGTGATAATCACTTTGTAAGGTATATAAATGTTGAATCATTTTGTTGTATAGCTGAAATGAATATATTGTGTGTCCACTATAATTAAAAATAAAATTTTAAAATAATAAATAAATAGCATATTTAATGTCTTAAGTAGTTCCAGGACAGTTTATTATAAAAAACTGGAATGAAAAATTGTGTTCACAAATGATATTATATTTGTAGAATCATAGAAAATAATCTATAAATTGATAATAGAAATAATAATTTGGTTTAGAAACTTGCTGTATAAATTTTAATACAAACATTATAATATGCAAAAAAGAGAGAATGAAACTTAATGAAATATCTCATTTCAAATAGCATCAAAATATAACATACTTAATAACAACTTTACTATGTATTTTAAGACCTCTATACAGAAAATTATAAAATAATTTAAGAGCCTTTATAGAGGATCTTAATACCCCTAGCTAACTTGGCTCAGTGGATAGAGCATTGACCTATGGACAGAACGGTCACAGGTTAGATTCCAGTCAAGGGCATATGCCTGGGTTGTGGGCTCAGTCCCCGAAGGGGGTGTGCAGGAGGCAGCCAATCAAACCCATTGTTGATGTTTCTAACTATCTCTCTCTCCCTCTTAATTCCTCTTTGAAATCAATAAAAATATATTTTAAAAAAAGAATATCCTATTCCTAAGTTAAAAATGAAGAGGTCCTTAATAATTAGATGTATCATATAAAATATTTGAAATAATCTATTGTATAAAGATGTACATTCTCTAAAAATCAACCTATAATTTTAATGTAATTACAATAAAAATTTTAGCAGCTTTATTCCTGTGTTTAACCACAACTGCTTCTAAAGTTTATAAATATCTGTAAAGGGCCAAGAATAGCTAAGACAGGATAAATCAATAAGCAACATAACATTGATAGTGCAGAAAAGGGTCTAATCTCAAAGGAATACTTACAACAAAAGTAGAACTAAGAAACAGGAAGTGGGATATATATTTGTATTAATTGTTAGTTTAATTGAATATACATATTTTCTAAAATATGAAACTTCTACTTTTGTACTCTTCACAATAGTTAATTCCAAAAAGTGAATAAAAGTGAATAAGTGAGGAAGGGAATAAGAGTAAAGCTTTTTAAAATGATATGAGTTCATTGTTATGAAAATGAAGTAAGTATAGAAATTTTTACAAAAAGAACAAATAAAGCACTATCTATAAATGTAGCATAACAAACTGGACTAAGTTAAAATTCAAACTCTGTTCATTCAAAATAAGTGAAAAAGGCTCCTGCCTCCTGCATGCCCCTACTGGGGATTGATCCCACAGCCCTGGAATGTGCGCTGAGAATCCTACTGGTGGAACAACAGAGCTTGAACTGTTGTATAACTAACAAAGGGCTTATATTCTAAATATAGAAAAAAATTTCTAAGAATCACAGAAATTACAGAAAACCTCATAAAATTAAGCATGATACTACAATAAACACACTATAAAATAAGATATTTACATGGCCAATAGATATGTGAAGAGATGTTCAATCATGGTAATCAGGAAAATTTTATTTTAACCACAATCTGATATAATAAGTAATTAAAAGTAAAAAGACAATACAAAAATCACTGATGTGGAGCAAGCAAGACCCTCAGACTCTGTTATTTCATAATGAAACTGTCACATTCCCTTTCAAATACTTTTTGACCTGAGTCCACTAATATGTATCAACTTTATCATGGTCCATCAGTTCCACTTTTGATGAGACCCAAGCTAGTGTAGCTAAGTGGTTTAGCACCACCCAAGAACCAAGAGGTCATAGGTTGGATTCTCAGTCAGGGCACATACCAGGTTGTGGGCTCAATCCCCAGTAGGGGGCATGCAGGAAGCAGCCAATTGATGTTTTTCTCCCATTGATTCTTCTCTCTATCCCTCACCCTTTCTCTATCTCTCTAAAATAAATAAAAATCATAATTAAGAAAATTAAAACATTTTAAAAAATGATTAATGAGAGACAGACTAGAAGAAAAGGATGTTCATAGCAGTGTTGTTTGTAATAAACCATATTTGAAGCAGCCATCCTATACAATAACTCACATTAAAAATGTCTACCTGATGTGGTTATTCATATAATAGGAAATTATACAGTAATGTAAAATAATAAACTATTTATAAATACAGATATAATATTGAATACAAGAAACCAAACACAGGAGAGTTTATATTAATTCAGAGTTCAAATGAATAAAGAATTATACATAGCACTGGTTACCTTATTAGGCTATGATAAAGACTAATAAGGGAAGCAAATAAATTCCTTATACTTTTGAAGAACAACTAACTTGCAGTGCTATTTAAACTCATTCAATGCATAGTAAAAGGATGATGATTTTTGAATTATTCTCTAAATAGAACAATACAGTCACAGTAAAGCTCAAGAAAGATTTCACAGAAAAATACGTATTTTATTTCAGAACTAGAAGTCCGTTGCAGGAAGATTCCTGCAATAGGAATTCCTGCAGCAGTCTCCACTGCCCCACATGCTTCCCTCCCTTCTCTGCCACTCCGCTTGCTTGCTTCTCTACAGTTTCCCTCCCTTCTACAGTGCTTTACTTCCTTCTACATGGTCTTCAATCATTGCTCTGCTGCTGGATATGCAAATTAGCCGCCATCTTGGTTAGGTTAATTTGCATGCTCATGCCTAATTGGCTGGTGGGCGTGGCTGTTGGGTGTAGTGGAGGTACGGTCAATTTGCATGTTTCTTTTATTAGGTAGGATATCAAAGCCGAGTCCTAAAGTATTAGCTTCAAAACTCAGAAGCAAAGATGGTTCAAAATTAGAATTATTTCAATATCACAGTGATAGTTATTTAATGTAAATAGGTAAAAATATGAAAGCTTATTTCTTAGTTGGGAATACACAAAACAATATGTCTTTTGCCCTAAGTTGATTTACATTTATATCAATTCCAACAACAGCAAAAACAAAATATTTTCAACAAGTTTTATTTAACTACACAAAGTAAATCTTAATGTCAAAAAGAAAAAAAAGTCAAGTATGAAAAATCTGGTAACCTCTGAAAAAGATCATTCCTGGAGGGGCCAAGGTAGAGGAAACCATCCCTAGAAATTTTTTTTAATACATTTTTATTGATTTTTTACAAAGAAGAAGGGAGAGGGATATAGAGTTAGAAACATCGATGAGAGAGAGATATTGATCAGCTGCCTCCTGCATGCCCCCTACTGGGGACTTTCCCGCAACCAAGGTACATGCCCTTGACCGGAATCAAACCTGGGACCTTTCAGTCCACAGGCTGACGCTCTATCCAGTGAGCCAAACTGGTCTTGGCATCCCTAGAAATTTTTAAGATGCACCATGCAACCTAAAAAACAATGGGGTGTTGGCAAAGATACAGACAACTAATAGATTAGAGCAGAAATAGAAAACTTGATTATATGTTGCAGATGGCTTTCAATGAATGCTATATTAAAATTTGATGTTTTCACATATACTAATATGAAATATATTAGTTGTACTAATTCCTCACATAATCATAAATATTCAAAACTGAGTAAATATGTATATATAAATGTATATATATTATATCAGCATAAAACAAAAATTATGGAGGAAAACAAATTTTATTTATCCTCTGAATTAGGAAGTTTTTTCCAGCTATAACATAAAAAAGGCATCAACAGGAAAATGAATCTGATCAATTAAGTAACATGAAAATCAAAAGTTTTTGTATGATGGAAACTAGTGTACCAGACTGACTAAGTCAACTAAGACAATTGAAAAATGTATATAGTAACCATGAAAAATTGTGATCTTTTAAAAATATGTGAAAACAGAAAAATTGGCAAAGGATATGAACAGTATAGGAAATACAAATTTAAAGATTTACTGCAGTCATAATAAGAAAAATGCAAAGTAAAACTAATAAGATATCACTTAGCTGTCAGATAAATACTGAATAGCTTATTATTGCATCATTAAGAATATGTGAAAATAGTTGCTTTTATATTACTGATATTACAGTGAGGAAGTAAATAGGTTTTATTGCTATGTAAAAAAGTTGACCAATATCTTTTAAAATTACAAACATGTATATTCTTTGACCCAGATATTCCACTTCTAGAAATTCCTCAAATTGTACATGAATATTTGTGAAAAGAAATATTTAGTTCTGTGTTACTGGAATAGGTGCTAAGTCATTTTAAGTTAAATGTAATAGAATGCAGCTTTTGTGTTTGATTATAGGAGGAAATCATATGCATATAGCATCTATTTTATAACACCCTCAATAGGATTTGGGATAGCTCCCCTATCTAAATTATTACTATTTCTACAATAAAATGCTTGTATAGTCACAATAAGTGGCATAAACAAAGAATATAAGTAGTATAGTTTACTTATGGTTCTTTTTTGTAGTAAAACTAGTTTTATGTTGTTGTTTTTTAATAATAGAATATAGAACTGTGGTTCTCAACTAAAAGCCATGCATAAGGATCACCCAAAACCTTATGAAAATTAAAATTGCTGAGTTCCAAATTGGGTGTGTATGATACAGTTCATCTAGCTAGGATTTGCATTGTTACGAACTTATCAGGTGGTTCTGATACTGTTGATTCTAGGGATGGCATTTTGAAAACATGGATATAGACCATAAACATGCTATGCTCCTTTTGTATATGAACAATATTCAAAAAAACTTCATTTAAATTTAATTCCTGCCCTTAAACATTTCCTGATACTGGATACTTACTATATTTGTGGGTGGCATAACTTGAAAAAGTTGACTCATTAGCATGGCTTTTATAATTAGATTGGAAGGAGATATCTGAGGATGGCCAGAAGAAAATTTCTCAAAAAACAGAGTAGTGCTTTATTAAATCTCATTATGAAACACATGAATAAAAACTTCTGTTGTTTTTTTGTCTTATTACCATAGGTTTCTGACTAAGAAGTCTTTATTTAATTACTAGAAGCCTGGGGGGATGTATCCTTTAGCCAAGCCTTCTCCCTCTCCAATCTGGGATCCATAGTGGGATGTCTGACTGCCCGTTTAGGCCCAATCTAGGTAGGATCTAGGTAGTTTCAGGCCTAAACGGGTAGTCAACCATCCCTCTCACAATCCAGGACTGCTGACTCCCTACTGCTCACTTGCCTGCCTTCCTAATTGCCCCTCACTGCTTCTGCCTGCCAGCCTGATCACTCCCTAACTGCTCCCCTAGCAGCCTATTTGCCCCAACTGCCCTTCTCTGCAGGCTTGGTCACCCTCAACTTCCCTCTTCTGCTGGCCTGCACCCCTAACTACCATCCCCTGCAGGTTTGATCACCCCAAACTGCCCTCCCTTACAGGTCTGGTCCCTCCCAACTGCCCTCCCCTGCTGGCCTGATCACCCACAACTTCCCTCCTTTGCAAGCCTGGTCCCTGCCAACTGTCCTCCCTGCTGGCCATCTTATGGTGGCCATCTGTGTCCACATAGGAGCAGCCATATTTGACCACATGGGGGCAGTCATCTTGTGTGTTGGAGTGATG
Organism: Lasiurus cinereus; assembly: GCA_011751065.1. Classification (NCBI taxonomy): domain Eukaryota; kingdom Metazoa; phylum Chordata; class Mammalia; order Chiroptera; family Vespertilionidae; genus Lasiurus; species Lasiurus cinereus. Next base: position 33,825,140 of record JAAGEH010000005.1, on the reverse strand, counting down.
GTCAATCTGCATATTACTCTTTTATTAGATAGGATACAGGCCTGGTGCATGGGTGGGGGCCAGCTGGTTTGCCCTGAAGTGTGTCCTGGATCAGGGTGGGTGTTCCCTTGGGGCATTGGTGGCCTGGGCGAGGAGCCTGTGGTGGTTTGCAGGCCAGTCATGCCTCCCCAGTGAACCAAATGGAGGCCCTGGTGTCTGGGATCCATCTTCTACAACTGAAACTTTATAGCCTTGAATGGAGCCAAGCCTTCTGCTCACACAGTGATTGAAACTTTGTTGCCTTAAGTGGAAGCCTCCATTGGCCAGGCTTTGCTGAAAGGTTGGCTTCCTCCATTGCCAGGGTCAGCCCAAGCCTCCCTCCTGTTTTCTCTGTGGCCTTAACCATCTTGATAGAGTTAATTAGCATACTCACTCTGATTAGCTGGTGGACATGGCTGGTGGGAGTGACTCGTGGGTGTAACAGAGGTATGGTCAATTTGCATATTACTCTTTTATTAGATAGGATAGCCACAGTAAATTACTATAACATCTTGCATATTGTTCAAAAATACCAATTAAGTGCTCAAATATGCCCCCAATCTGTAAAAATTAAAGTGTTAAGTGCTGATTAGACTGGATAGCTGAAAACCTTCCGGAAGTCATTCCAGATGTTCTGGATGAAGCTGCGGCAGCAGAGGTCAAGGTAGTTAGGATTCATCAGGCAGGCAGGCAATCAAGCAAGCAGTTAGGGGTGATCAGGCAGGCAGGAAGAGAAATTCAGGGTGATCAGGCAAGCAAATGATTAGGGGCAATTAGGTAGGCAGGTGAGTGGTTAGGGGCAATCAGGCAGGCAGGTGATCATTTAGGAGCTAGAGGTCCTGGATTGTGGTACAGGCCAGGATGAGGGGACCCCTTACCCCATATACAAATTTTGTGCACCAGGCCTCTAATCTTTTATAAAAAATTTTGCATTTACACAATTTTCAGATAATTCACATAATACACAACCCATGCTTTCATCTAACTTTTCAAACACTGGTAGCTGACTAACTGTAATCCCAATGATGAGGTTTGATATAATCTCTTACTATTATGCAAAGAATCATTTAAAGTCTCCATCACAAGATTTTTCAAACAATACTGGTAGCCTGATGGCTGTGCCAAGCATTTGCTAATGCTGATTTATAAACAAAATTCCAGACATTAGCATCAGTATAATTAGCATCCTACACACTGAATGCTTTTAGAAATCTTGGATTCCTCAACCTCTGTTAATTACAGCAGCCTTATATTTAAAAATGCCTTTACACTTGCCCTTCATGTTCCAGATGTCACACTGGAGTAAAATAAACTCATTCACAAATAACATTTGAAAATAATTTTTCTGGTCTTAGTGTTCTGAAATGATTTGACATGACTGCTAAAAAATTATTTTTGAACCAATAAGAAAAATATGTATTTGGTTATGCTTGTTATTATTTTGCACAATAATGCTTAAGTTACTCAAATATAACTTTTAACTATCTTAGAAGTTGAGTTTTCCAATCACTCTTTATTTCATTTTTGTGTTCCTCCCAAGAAGCTTTAACATGATTTTCATTTGTGTCATTCACTGTTGTTCTCTCTATATAGTAACTGTTAGTGTTTTACTAGGATTTCAAGGGCATGTATTTGGTTGCGGGCACAACTCCAGTAGGGGGCGTGCAGGAGGCGGCTTACCATCTTCATTATAAATTTGTTCAAGACTACATTTTCATTAGGTATTAACTTAGGAAATTTGTCTAAGTACCATTCTCATCATAGATTTATTTTCTTTTTCTTTTTTTTTCCTTAATAAATCTTTATGGTTCAGATTATTACATTTGTTTCTCTTTTTTCCCCCCATAGTTCCCCTCCACCTTGCTCCCACTCCTCCCTCTACCCTTACCTCCCCTGTATTGTCCTCATCCATAGGTGTATGATTTTTGTCCAGTCTCTCCCTGCACCCCCTGCACCACTTTACCCCTGAGAATTGACCATCCACTCCCTTTCTATGCTCCTGATTCTATTCACCAGTTTATTCTGTTCGTCAGATTTTTAATTCATTTAATTTTTAGATTTACTTGTTGATAGATATGTATTTGTTGATCATAATTTTTATCTTTACCTTTTTCTTCCTCCTCTTCTTAAAGAGTACTTTTCAGCATTTCATATAATACTGGTTTGGTGTTGATGAACTCCTTTAGCTTTTTCTTATCTGTGAAGCTCTTTATCTGCCCTTCAATTCTGAATGATAGCTTTGCTGGATAGAGTATTTTTGGTTGTAGGTTCTTGCTATTCATCACTTTAAATATTTCTTGCCACTCCCATCTGGCCTGCATAGTTTCTGTTGAGAAATGAGCTGACAATCGTATGGGTGGTCCTTTGTAGGTAATTAACTGTTTTTCTCTTGCTGCTGTTAATATTCTCTCTTTGGTCGAGACTGGTTTGGCTCAGTGGATAGAGCGTCGGCCTGCGGATTGAAAGGTCCCAGGTTCGATTCCGGTCGGGGGCAAGTACCTTGCTTGCGGGCACGTCTCCACAGTAGGGCGTGCAGGAGGCGGCTGATCGATGTCTCTCTCTCATCGATGTTTCTGACTTTCTATCTCTCTCTTTCTTCCTCTCTGTAAAAAATCAATAAAATATATTAAAAAAATATTCTCTCTTTGTCTTTTGCTCTTGGTATTTTAATTATGATGTGTCTTGGTGTGGTCCTCTTTGGATTCCTTTTATTTGGGGTTCTGTGTGCTTCCTGGACTTGTAAGTCTGTTTCTTTCACCAGATGTGGGAAGTTTTCAGACATTATTTCTTCAGATAGGTTTTCAGTATCTTGCTCTCTCTCTTCTTCTGGCACCCCCACAATTCTAATGTTGGTATGCTTGAAGTTGTCCCCGAGGCTCCTTACACTATGTTCACATTTTTTAATTCTTTTTTCTTCTTGTTTTTCCAGTTGAGTGTTTTCTGCTTCTTTTTATTTCAAATATTTTTCTTCCTCTAGTCTCCTGTTAGGTGTCTATATAATATTTTTTTTTTTTATTTCAGTCAGTGTATGTCTAATTTCTAGTTGGTCCTTTTTCATCTCCTCTTGGGTCTCGCTAAATTTATCCATCTTGCCGAGACTGGTTTGGCTCAGTGGACAGAGCATCCGCCTGTGGACTGAAAGGTCCCGGGTTCAATTCCGGTCAAGGGCATGTATCTGGTTGCGGGCACAACTCCAGTAGGGGGCGTGCAGGAGGCGGCTGATCGATGTCTCTCTCTCATCGATGTTTCTGACTTTCTATCCCTCTCCCTTCGTCTCTGTAAAAAATCAACAAAATATATTTTTAAAAAAATTATCCTTCTTTTCTAGGAAATTCTTGAAAAACCTTATAACCATGGTTTTGAACTCTATATCCAGACTTTTGTTTTCCTCCATTTCTTTTGTTTGTGATCTGTTCCTATGTCTCTGCATTTTCACTATGCTGGGAAAACTTCTGTGTTGGAATCAGCCTTATGATAAAAGACTTGCAAAACTGTAAAAGCCTCTCTGTTGAGCTTGGATGGGGTGGAGTCTCAGGACTTAGCAGACAGACTTGGCTTTCAGTCAACCCTTCCCTACACCGCCCTTGGGTCTCAAGTGTCTCTCGGTAATCGCTGGATACATCTTGTGCGCACGCATGCGTGTACCTCTAGACTGTTGCCTTTCCAACTCCCCTGCACTCCTAGACCTGCCGCTGTTGGGAGGCTCTGTCTCCCGTCCACTAGAGAAAGCCAGCGGCACACTCAGCAGTCTGTCTTTTGGGCACAGTGGCATGTGCCCCTACCCAGACCTCTGCCCTTTTGTGGTTCCCCTAAATTTCTGGGCACTCCTCCCTTTTCACTGTCCAGCCTCCCCCCATATGAGTCTTGCCTGAACCTGGGGTTCAGTTCCGTAGGATAAGGGGTTCAGTGCAGTTGGGAGTCTCCATCTCCCTCCTGCCAGAGGAAGCCAGCCAGGTACTCCACTGCCCATTCTCTCCACGTGTGTGTCTCCATACCTCAACTTTTTTCAGCTCCTCTGAGTCTTCGTGAGCCCTTTTCTTTCCTTCTAGTTGTAGACTTTCCACTCAGCCAACTTTCCTATGGTTCTGGATGATGTCTGTTCTATCTTTTAATTGTAGTTTTGAAATTGTTGTGTGAGGCAGCAGTTTAGGTTTTCACTTATGCCACCATCTTGGGTTTTTTTTTCCCATCATATTTTTAACCATGGTACTTCTTAATATTTTGGTGTCAATCTCTTAAAGATCTATGATCACTTTTCATTTTTCAAATTTTTATGACAAACAAGCTGGCCTCATGATAACAAACCAGTTGCTGGTATAGATTCACTTCTTATTGTTGCATCTATACAAGCAACATATGGCCATGACTAATACTTTACCGCATGAAATGTTTTTCTGTTTCCTTATCTCTTACTCATAATTGTTACAGAGTCAACACAAAAAATGATGATTGTCACAACTCATTCATTTCTGATTTTCACTGTCATCAGAATACTAGATTTAAATATGAAAGTATTTTTACAGTTTCATCAAAGTCAAAACATAAGAAAATGTTAAGGCTGGCCAATGTGCTTAGTTGGTGGAGCACTGTACTGTACACCAAAAGTGGAGAGAGGATGGAGGGTTGGACTCGATTCCTGGCCACCAGAATGCCTACAGGAGGCAACCATTTGTTAGGTCTCACATCAGGGTTTTTCTCTCTTTCTCTCTCTCTCTCTCCCTCTTTCCCGCCCTTTCTTTTCCTTTCTCTAAAATCAATTAAAAATTGAAAGAATAATAAATACCAAATGACACATTACCAAAAATGTATTAGTATGTTAGCAAATAGACACACATGACTGTTGGGAATACAGAAACACAAATGATGTCTCTTATCAAAGTAAAGATGAGATTGTGTAACCAAATGAGTTATAGAAAATTTATGTTTAAAAATAGTATTTGCAAATTTTTAAATACAGTGGTACCTTGAGATACGAGTGCCCTAACATACGAGATTTTTGAGATACGAGCCATCGAGCGAGAGATTTTTGCTTTGAAATAAGAGCAACATTTGAAATAAGAGCAACATTTGAAATAGGAGTAATCGCGTGGATCGGCCGGCTGCACACGACCCACCAGTTTACCGTGACTCGATCGTCTCATAGTTTTTGGCTTAGAATAATTGCAACACTTAATTCAAACACCAACAATTAACATTTTCAGTGGAAGGGTAATGGGGTATCTTTACTTCATGAATGAGGAAACGGTGGAAAGGAGATTCCAGAAAGAAATTAAACTTTTAGGTGTCAGGGATTTTGAAAGGTGGTGCATAGTTTTTAGACTCATATTCTGAATGGTACATGCCAATGCCACAACCAGCTTGTAGGTACCAGAACCATCAGCTGCATAGCTGCAGGGAGGACAAATCTTTTAAATTCTTTGGTGTCAGTTATTTGATCAGAAGTTCAGGGAAAGTCCATGGACAGTATAGCTAGTATTTTCCAAAGCATTTGATCATGTCTCCAGTGAAGTTCTGATGACTATAATTGAAATATGAGAGCTCTATAATAGTATATTCAGGGGATACATACTGCTTAAATACTAATTTCAGGAAATAATTTATTTTTTAAGGAAAAATTTTTGGTGGGATAGACAAAGTTCTGTTTATTTTTTTTTAAGTTTTACTTCCTTCATCTGTTTGTTTTATAATGATTTTTTGAGAACTCACCAAATGTGAGACTCTGCTAGTCTACTGGGGGAATACATGAGGGTACTGTTTAACATACAAAATCATAGCCTAAAAGCATTACTACTTTGAAAGCTAGAATTCTCTCACTTCTCTGGACTTTGAGTATAGAGTGTGTGTGTGTGTGTATGTGTGTGTGTGTGTGTGTGTGTATGTGTGTGTTCCCTATTTTTCCCCAATGTATTCAAGCAAAGAGCATGGCTTACTTCTCAGTGAGGATCTTATTAGGCTCCTATTTCTCTTAAGACCCAAATGATATATAAAATGTTTTTCTTAGTATGCTAAATATTTATGCTAAAATATTTATATTCTGATAAGTTACTCTTAATTACATCAATTTAAAGTTTTGACAAATATCACATTCCTAGTCTAAACAATGTGAAGTAGTTGAAGAAATGTACAGTATTCATCCATTCTTTCTTCTATTACTTATACTGGATCCAATGGAGTTTTATTTGATTTTGGATTTGAGTTAAGTATACAATGCTCTGATATTTCAAATATGGTCTTAGGTCTGATATCTTGAAAGAGAATACACTATATAAATCAAAGTACTGTCATTTAAAATTGGTTTTTAAGGGACATTTGCATACTAAAGGTTATCAAGTAAATCTTTAATAGGTATTCAAAACACAGCATTTTTGGAGATTTTTCTATTCATTAAACACAACATTTTCCAATAGAGACCCTCAAAACAGTTATAGCTACCTTCAGAATTATTATAGCTAAAGATTATAGCACTTTATATTATTTTTACAGTAAACACTTATAGATAGATGATTTTAAAGGAATCATCTTCTGCAGAATATTAACTCCTGTAATCTTAGAGAATACTCACAATCCTCTCAGGACATATTTTGAAAAAATAGACCATAAATCCTACAGGGTGGATATAGCAGACTTTATATAAGTCAAACCCTTGTAGTGGGAGAGAGAGCATTCAATCTTGCTCCAAAGAACTGAAGAATTATTGTGTTCAATTCAAATTTTACTGTATTGATTACCTACTTGGCATTGAGAAAGCCAAACAAGTTACTGAAATATATACTCATAACTGTTTCTGAAGTTGACCTGTGAAGTCTCAAAATGATTTAATATGTTGGTGTAAGATGTATTTTTGATACCCACCTCAGATTGACAAATGGTAGGCATTCCTTTCAATTCTCCCTCATCTGCAGCAAGCATAGGGGTGCATGTAGATACCTATACCCTCTGTAAATAGTTTTTGCTCTAGCATGAGCCAAAACTTGGGGAAGGAAAAAGATAATATAAGTATCTTTCAAGGACTCCACAACTATATATAACAAGTAACCTCAAATTCCTAGTGAATAGTATTGGCAGAATATTGGATTAGCCAGATGAATCTAGATAGTATGATGCCTGAAATGTATACAACTTAACTCAACATTCCAAATACAAAAATATGTATAAAATATTAAAAAATTACAAGTTATATTGAAATACTTAAAAATCTTATTTGCAAAATCTTCCAAAATAGTGATAATGTTTTTCTTATTCAACTTTCTAACACCTCTGCTATATTGCTAATCTGACCTTTTTGGCTGTCTGCTATTTAATTACTTCTTCCCAGGACAGCAGCTTTGTAAAGCACTTTGTCTACAAAAAAACGGAAAGCTAATTCCACCTGTGTTTTAGCATAATGGTTTGAAATTTGTTTTTATTACTAATTACAGAGAAAAGAAGTACAAAAGCTCTTTTAAAAACTTGAGGAAGAGTCATCACAATTTGTTCACTTTCTTTTTATTTTCTAAATCCAGCAAACTTAAGATATTGGAATCATAATCAATTCACACCATTGAGTCTTTCTACTTAAACTTCTCTTTCATCAATTTGAAGCATCTATCTTACAGAAAAACTGCTGTTTGAAATTTTAACCTTGCTATTGGCTTCTATAAATGTTTGCTTGCTTAAATAATATTCTCACTTCAGAGAGGCCATTAAACTTTCCCTGGACAAAATTATCAGTGCTGGCACCAGGCCAGGTCTTTGTTTGAGGTCTCAAGGCCTCCTCAGCATATAGGGGCCCTTTAAAAACTCGCAAAGGGGTGGGAAATATCCCATATTTGGGAGACAAAGAAGGTAAAAAAAACATATAAATAGGGAAGTTTTCTGCATGCTGGGGCTCAGAATTTGAGAAACACTCCAAACTCTCCAAGCATGGTTTGATTATTCCGGTTTTCTATAACAACTTGACCTCATATCAGGTGGCATCTCTATGAATTTAGGAAGTTTTGAAATCCAACAAAGAAAAGTTTGGGGGACAATTCAGGTTGGGGTTACTAGAATGTATCTGTGTGCTTTCCAGTTATTTTTGGAAGTATTTGAATCACATCACGATGTGAGAATAGCTTGCAGCCCATACACCTCAGAGAGTGTAAGGCTGGTCAACACACCAGAAACAAATACAATGCCCTCTTAGTGTAGAGCTGATACATGAAAAAAAATCTATGTATAAGTATCTCAAAACATGACAGCAGCCATAGAATTTACATGGTATTACTGTTAATGAATTCTGAAGCTGGAGCTGAAAGTGTAATAAAGGAAAATTCAGAATGATAAGAGACAGGAGTTTTGACCAACTTCAGTTAAAATATCTTACATTTTGAAGAACATTTGACTCTGTTGACCACATTGCTATGGTTCTTGTGATACGGGATTTTTGGACTGGAACACAAGGTGTTCCTCTGGGCAGGATGGTTCCCCAGATTCTTTTCCTATCAGTCAAAGAATGAATTCATGGACTGAAGATGCTATAGTAAAGGTGGAGATTTATTGAAAAACAAGTATAGATTCCCACGTGGGGAATGAGAGAGTCCCACTGACTTCCTGTTTCCATGATTTATAAAGGCTACAAGTCTCTCTGTCCTGATATCCCTTCAGATTGGTTAATATTCCCTTTTGAATTGGTTATTGTAGTAACTCTAGAGGCCCTCATTGTCCTCCTATTCCCTCTGGGCTTTCTTTCTCCTTTATTTTTTAAATATTGACCTTTTGGCTACTCCCAGTTCCCTTTTCTTATTGAAATGTAACTGTAGCTGCTCCCTTGTGTAATGGAAATGTAACTGCTACCTCTCCCAACTTTCTTGTCTTATGTAATTGTAACTTCTGCTGGCTCCCTCCTCCTTGTCTTATGGAAATGTAACTTTATGCAACTCTGTAGCCCTGTGTTGTTGTTTTTTTCATGGACTCCCTCTTCATTTAAAAAAATTCCCTAAATCTGCCTATAGCCCCCCAAAATTTCTGTACCACTTACTGAAGTTTAAAGGTTCATTGGCCTCATGGCAAACCTTCCTGTGTTTGTACAACAAGGAAATCTAAGGCTTTAGACAGAGGCAGGTTGGGTTTGAACTTCCATCTATCACCGAAGAGTTAAATAGATGAGTACTGATTACCCAGGATTAGTTTCCTCATGCATTAAATTCTTAACTTGAAGAGCTTGAAGGACTCCTTTACTCCTTTATGGATTGTGAGCAGGAAAAATGGCAGTGCTGGGGAAGAGTTGGGTATGTGTCATGAACTGAGAGAAGTTCCAGTTTCATGTGGGTGTAAACAGGGAATGAAGCAGAAAATCTTAAGTCAGAGCTGAGAGAAGGGGCCCCACACATGGCAAAGAGGTTAATATTTATTTCTGTTGCAAATAACTTACTTTAAAATTTTAATTAGAGAGTGACATGCTATGGTGTACTTTGTATATGTAGAGATGTAATAATGAAAACAAAAATTGTTCTAAGGAGCATCCACAAGGTGCCAGGTATGGTGCCAATCAGCAAAAATATGCTTTTTTGTGTATTCCTCCTAAAAGCCTATTATGGTAGTATCATTACCTCCAACTTGCAGTTTTGGAAGCTGAGATTTTAAAAAATTAAATAATTCACTGAGGCCAGGAAGTTAGGTTTTGAAAAAGTGGGATTCAAACTCAGATCTCCACTACTTGAAACCTCTCCTGCAAACTAAAACTATCCTGTTTCCACAGGGCAGAAATCAGACCACTTCAATGTCACTGAGATTTAAAGGAAACTTCTACACCATTTGGATGAGTATTATTGGGAACTTCTTTTCTGTGCTCCAAATTTTTCTATGGAGAAAAATAGACTATCCTTTAAACTGAGAACATTTTCAAATGTTTTGGCAGTGTCTCAGGAAAGAAAAAGTTCCCCTTTGCAGTTAAATTGGAGTGTGGCTTTTTATAAAAGTGGTGGTATTTTAAAATGGCTTATTCAAAAGAAGTATTTTCAGAAAATAGCAAGCAAGAATTAAAATTCTCATAATCTGAAGCTAAACTGCATTCTTGCTGTACTCCTAAAATATTATTCAGTACAACAGACATTTATTTATCACAATGCACTTCATAATATGGATAAAAAGTGAAGAAAAATAAAAGCAATAACACAAATTCTTAACCCATTACAATGTGCCAGGGGTGCTTTAGATATTTTCTATATACATAGTCTTTTTTCATTCTTCCTAATTCTTTCCTTTTTCCTTCCTCCAACATTCAATCTCTATCAGAAATTCCTGGCATAAATATAAAGGCTAATCTATAATAATAAATGCATAGTATACAAATTAGACCAGACAGCAGAATGACCATTCTCTATGATGCACACTGACCACCAGGAGACAGACGCTCAATGAGGGAGCTGCCCCCTGGTGGTCAGTGCACTCCTCTGTGGAGCACTGCTCAGTCAGAAGCCTGGCTCATGGCTGGCAAGAACAGCAGCAGTGGTGGGAGCCTCTCCTACCTCCGGCAGCACTAGGGAGTAGTGAGCAGGTGGTAAGGAGCAAGGGGTCCCGAACTGAGAGAGGGATGTCTGCCAAGGGCTCCCAGACTATGAGAGGGCACAATCCAGGCTGAGGAACCCCCACCCAGTGCACAATTTTTCTGCACCAAGCCTCAAGTCAGATAAATGAAACAGAATATCTGCTATGAGAAGTTGACTCATCTCTTAAAGGTCCTTTCATCTTTTAAAAATATGGACTCCTATATCCTATGGATTATCACCATTTGCTTATTAGGATCCCCTTTATCTAAACTGACTGAGTACCTCCCTCAGTAGATAACAATATGACTTGCCTAAGAATGACATTCTTGTATCTTGTCATACTTCAATATAAGTTAATTTTAAATAATGTTTTTACTACAAACTTTTACATCTGACTTAAGCACATGGTATATGCTCAATGAGTTTCAATTATAGCAGCAAAAATATTTTTGAAGATGTACAAAGGTGTTTATTAAGAAGCTGACAATTTTAATTGTTGATAGTCAATGACAGTACCTGTTGGAAGTCTCATATCTCAGAGATAGCTACTACATGGGCAATTGCTATGATTTCTGTGGCTGAGAAAAAGTTATGCCTAAAAAGTTATTCTCTAAGGCTACGCTAAATATAATAGTTGCTAAACATGTATCGCTATTGAGCACTTGAAATGGGGATATCTAAATTTAGATGAGCTTCTAATATAAAATATTCAGTGGTTTGAAAGACATTTTATAAAAAAGAATGTAAGAGCCCCAATAATTATTTAATGGAATGCAAGTTGAAATGATAATATTTGGTATATATTTAGTTAAATAAAATATATTATCAAATTAATTTTTACTTATTTACTTTTTAATGTAGTAAATCCTAGAATATTGAAAATTACATAAGAGCCTCATATTTGTATTGGGCAGCATTGCTCCAAGGAGAATGACTGATGCAAACATATTGTTAAAGGGTAAATTAAAATTTCTCTGAGCAGTTTAGCAATTAACCTTCAGAGCACATCTTAGAAGCTTTTCTATACTCTACCCAGTATTCTTTTTTTTAAATAAGTGGTGAATGTTAACATATACAGAGTAGGCAAATGAAACATACAATATCTTCAAACAATATCCTCAGAAGAAAAAAATAAATGGTGTATGAGAAAGAACATCAACATAAGAATTAGACAATCCTGATTATGCTGTAAATTTCTATAAATAACTATCTCTAGTGACAATAGACATGTATTTGATCTGATCTTCAGTTTTCCCCCCTATAACTTAAATGTTTTAGATAGTCAGAGGAATCCTTGACTGCTCTGACATGCACTAATTCCTTAAAAAGATGAAAAACGTGTAGGAGTGACATGAAAATTGATTAGGAAACTGAACTTGGTTGAAACAATTGGAGAGAAGCCATCATTGATGTCCACAAAAAGATAGCTCTTTAACAGCATAGATGCAGACATTCCCAGGAAGACATCATGTTAGCTTCTACCTACTTCTTGTACATTTTATCTTCACTGAAAGAAAATATATCCTTCTCTTCCTGAGGCTATATTTTTGTTAAAAGGATTCCTTTTTCTCCCAACAACCATGAATCATATTCTTGTCCTTACCACATTCTGTCCCTCTGTTTTTTGGGATGGCAGGTACCTCCTTCTGCCCAAATTCATGTCTTCTCTCTTGCTTTTAGGCAGGAAGTTCTCCTGTCAGCTTTGTTGTATTCCCCTCTTGTTTTTTAGACTACTATTTTTGTTGGTTGAAGTAGAGTTCCTGGCGTGCCGTGAGGAAAATAATTTTCTGATGCCATTATGGAAGGATGGGGTTTCATAGAAAGCTTTATTGATGATGTAAAATTAATGGGGTTTTCCTCCAAAGTCCTGTATTTGTCCATCCTATTGTGGAAGAAATCCAATCTTGTCTTCAGCAGGGCCAGAATCAAGGCCACTACCCAGAATTTCTATTTCATATTAAAGTCAAGTCCAGTGCCACATCTGGCTAGCTTCACTTGTGTTCCTAGGTTTAGTCCAGTGTGAGTGGGGTCTGCACAGCCATGCGCCTTGAGACTGCTGAAGGCCTCATGGATAGGGTGAAAAAACACCTGAATGCTCAGGCAGGTTTGAGTCAGAAGCAAGAGAAGGTGAGGAACAACCAAATGGAGAGAACTCTTACGAATGTTAACCAGGAGCTTAGATTTTGCATGCTTTGGATGGGGTCCATCCCCTAGTCAATCCATTGATTCCCAGGCTAGATTGGCAGGCAAGCACCTCCCCTCCATCACTCTGACCTCACTGCACATGTGCCCATCTCTCCTTTTCTTCTATCTCTTCCCCTATTGGTCTGCAGAGAATGAACCGGTGGTTCCCTGGGGAGCAAAACCATAACTTCCTGGTAAAGCCACCCAGATGACCATGATTATAATGTCTGGCCTGTCCTTGCTGTCTTATTTTATTAATATTAACTAGCTAATTATGCCAATAACATTATATCCTAGCATTACTGCTCCTTGTAAATTCAGAATCCCATTGGAAAGTAAACATTAATATCTGATGAGTGAAGGTTTGCAGGAGAGGTTTTCCAGTATATACAAGGAAGATAGAAGGGGAGCTTAAGTAAGAAGGATGAGAAAGAAAGGGGAAGTGTCTCTTTGACCCACAGCATGAATGTCTCCTTTCTTCACTTATCGATCTCATTTTGTTAATTACCTTTACTGAATAATTAACTATGGTCTGAGAGGTATGTTTGTGCAGACAAATCCTTCCCTTGGAAATACTGTATTTATAATGCAAAATCATATAAATCTTCTTTTGGATCAAAATAAGGGACCTTATTTTGATTATCAATATATATAATAATTAATAATTTGTTCCTAATTACTTTCTATGACTTTGCTCTACCCTTGAACACATCTTAACTCTGGTTAATTACATCAAATCAGATACCCTTTGATTTAAAAAATACAATTTTAACTTGTATTGATTGAGCAGGGCATGTCTTTTATATTTAAGCATTACCTAATCTGTGATTTCTGAAAGCACTAAACATAAAAAGGTATGATTTAGTTTTGTCATTGTTTTAATTTTGCTTTTTACTTACAAGTTCATAGTTTCCTCAAATACAAAAACACACACACATATATACACAAACTTGGTCATTATTTATTCTCATTAATGTTTATATTTTTTATTTAATTTGAAAGAAATTTATAATATCTTGCTACATCACTATGCTGTTTCCAAGCTCCTCATGGGGCCCAAGAGATAGTGTTAGCCTACTTTATATTTGATTCCTCCTCATGACTCTCAGAAAGTCTTTTAATTTTCATTGCTTTGGGGACTCTCCTTGTAGCTGTATTACTATGCTGTAATCACATAGGCTGTAGAAATGAATTCATCTTCACAGACTTTTCCTATGAGGCCACCTTAACTCTGTCTCCATCTGACAAGAATTTGTAATCAGAGTATTCTGAAGAATAAGAAATGCTTCAAAAAATCATGAAGTTTTTCCTACATTGATCAAAAAACCAGAGGTTTTCATCTGTTTTAATAAATAAAAAGTGTAAATGTTCCTCAAGACACATTTAAGTATAACTGTTTAATACAACTAGTGACACTGTGCATGGATTAATGTACATTGAAAGGAAATTAATTAGAAGGTGGACCTGGGTAGGACTCAGGGTGAGATGGGCAGGATACTCCCTGGAGCCCATCTCCTGAGATTTTTCCCCAAGCGTCTGCGAAGTGAGTGGGGTTCCTCCAGAAAGTGGGATCCTTTGGCCTGGCCTGTGGGGATCAGGCCAAAACTGGCTCACTGACATCCCCTGAGGGGTTCTGGAGTGTGAGAGGGCACTCGGCAAAGTTGCTGTCATACAGGATGTGGAATGCAAATGCAAGTGTGCAGTTACCAGATTTGGGGCTGACAGTGCCCCAGCAACAATATAACCCATGACAGAAGGTGGAATTGCATGGACCCACAAGGAATCAGGCTCTTTCCTCTTTGGTTTCCGGGTGGGTCACTCAAGAACCACCACTGCCAAGTCACTGCAGCTGGAGAGCTTCTGCATTGAGTTTCTGCCCCCTGGTGGTCAGTGTGTGTCATACTGACTGGACAGATGGTTGGACACTTAGCATATTAGCCTTATATATATAGAGAGAGAGATTAATATGCAAATATAAAGATCAAACCACATCACCCCCAATTTTTCAAAGGGAAGAAGCTTGCAGGTTTTATAAGACAGGGCATCTTGTCACTTGATTATATACCCTGGAAATTCTGGTTCCTAGTATTCATACATAGTAAGTATAACCTCCAGGAAATGGGTTATATAGGGAAACATACATTATGCATGGTGGCTGAGGGAGTTAGAGCTGTAGTCAGGGTTGTGGTTTCTACTGATTGGTGGGACAGTATAGAGAGTAGTTGACCAGTGAGTGCAACTGGTCCTGATGTCAGCCATTTGGTTCCCAGATTTTCTGTGCCTGGAGCTGAAATATACTGAGACCTAGATGTTATCTCTAGTTTCATTGAAAACCTGTCTCTCTGGTCAATAGACACAGAGCTTTGTTTCTACAATTATGTGATGTGGACCAGAACCACATTGTCCTGAGGACTTGATGCTTAAGGGAGTGGTGGGAAGAGAGAAGGAGACAGGTGAGTCGGGGAGCTGAGTGAGGCCAGTTTGAATCAAAAGGAAAGAAAGGAGAAAAGGTCATATTAAACAAATACATTTTCTTTGCCATTACAATCTAAAGTGACTGGTTATTATTAATGCATGGTCCCTTGGTAATGAACAGGAGGCCATTCTCAAAAAGACCAAGAGCTATATTTGATTCATAAAAGAGAGAGTCCTGGGTCTTTTCTCCAGGTTACTTGAGAAACCAGTATCTTGTGTTTTGCGATTACACCTACCAGCGATGCTTGACAGAACTGCTATCTTTTCCTTAACTGACCTAAAGCTCTTTCCTGTAGAATGGAAGAAGAGAGAGGTGTTGCAGGCCCCCTGTTGGACAAGGGGTTTTTGATTCCATATTTGACTCCATAGGTGAGTCTAACCCTCATTCTCCCCTGGGCTATGGAGTGCCTCCCATTCTCCCCAATGAGACTCAGAAGCAAGAAGTGCTGGGTTTTATTTGATTCAGAGGAATCAAAGTCCAATTTTTCAGATCAAAATTATTTCAATTACCTTGAACCATAGTAAAGAAAATGAAAACCCAATAAGTTATGAATAAACTGTTTTACCAAGAATAGTTCCAAATAAATGCATTGCAGTTAAGTCAGAACAAGGAAAAGACCAGTTCTCCAATTTCCAATTATATTTTATTTTGTAGTACACACACACACACACACATACACAGACATTTTTACAACTTGAGTTAGTTCAAACCCCTTTATTTATTATTTTAGCATCTAGTGGTAAGGACACACTAGTCTATACAGAGTCCTTTTGTCCACCTCACTTTCAGATAGGAAATCCCAGAACAACTTGCTTGATTTTACTGATAAATAATCCCCAAGGACCATGAATTCAATTATTGGTTACTCTTACTGCTTCATTTTTACTGCTATCATATGTGTTTCCAGCTCCAGATCGTGAATATAAAACATTATTACAGAAAATACAAGTTTAGTTTTTGGTAGTGACAGCTAAAAATCAGTCAAAATATCAGTACACTTTTCTCTAATTTTTATCCAGTACTGTAGCATTAAACCTGCCTTGGTGTTGAGGGGTGGTATGAAAACACCTTTACGAATGAACTTCATTGAAAAAGTAATTTTTGTTTTTCCTTGAACTGTGTCTTTAAATATGTACAAACACTATAATTAGGTCATGCAGTTACTTAATTATTTAGTCAACTCACCACTAGTGAGGTGTTATAGTAATAATAATAAGGATAGAATACAAATATAAAATAAGAAATTGGGTGTGACATATTAGAGAGTGGAATGAAGTGTGAACGCCCTTAAAAGAGATGTGCATGTAAGAGACATAAAAGTTTGTACTCCACATGTAAAGACCAGATAGCAGAACACCTGGGACCCGCTGATAAGACACGCTGAAGACACACTGAAGATGTCTGCTTGAGCACATAAAAGAGAGCAAGCTCCAAAGGAGATTAGAGCCGCTTGTCTGCTCCTCCACAGACGGTCGCTCTCCGCTCCCCTTCCTGCATCCTGCCTGAACTCTGAGCTCTGCCATGGACCCTGGGTCCGAACCTTGAGCCACAAGCCGAGGCCTCTACAAGACTCTGAGCTGCAGCTGCAACGTCCTACGTCCAGTGTGTGTGTCTGTCAGCGCGGATCTCCGGGTGGCCTGCCGAGGTCTGGAAACTACCAGGACTCCGGTAAATAAACCGCGTGTGATTCGTGCATTGCCTGTCTGTCTCCTGTGTAATTTATGCTCGGCCAATATTTAATAAATGCCTTGAGTCATCCGTATAAGTCCATTCTATTGGCAGAGGATACTCTTGGCCACCTGTGCTTGCATCCTTAGATAAATTCTGGGACATGAGGGAACTACTATGGCACAAAAAGGATTAGAAGAAATGGAGGGAAAAACTTTGTATAGTGCAAAGAACAGGGATTTTATTTTTCAGACTTTGAATTTCACTGTAGTGTCCCCAGCAACTTTGGGAGCCAAGTGTCCCGCTGAATGTGTACAAGAGATAAGAGAGACACCTAAGGCCATTACAGTGTTGTCTCAAACAAACAGCAATGAGCAGGGGAACAAAAGAGAAGCCTAACCCAGGAACTCCTGGGGCATCAACTTCCACCAGATGAAAGTCACACCCAACTGCAAGGTTTTGGAAACAGAATTAATTTCCAGTTTTTAGTTGGTGCCTGAGATTTTGCATAAGGACTGAGCAAATACAGCAATCTGTAAGATTCATTACCTAAATAATTCCTGGGTAATGTGTGCTGAGTATAAATTGCTCCTTGATTTCAAAAGAGAAGGGAACAGAAGAGGGGATTATGTCAAAGAAAAGATGTGATGATTTCTTTGAAATGCTTCATGGGGTAGAGTTATCTGATGATAGTGGCTACATCCATTCCTTTCTGAAGTAGTTCCTTGGGCTGGTAGGATATGTAGTCTATAACACCCATCCCCCCTTCCCTCCATTGTGTCATTTCTGTACAGCAAACCAGAAGGCAGAGGAAGGAACCCAGTTTGAAAATGTTACTTGAATAGAATGAGTGAATACCAAAATTAAGCATTTTTTTTATTCATATATAGAGACTTTGAACTCTAGGGAAATTATTCTTGGTAACAGTATGACTAATGACATATATTTTATAATATTGTCACTATATACTTGGATATCACTGTTGTAGCATTTATAAAAACAACAACAAAAATCTCTGCTTGGTAATTATGTTGAGGGGCAATGCGATTACATTCAAATATTTAATTGTGTCTGTTGCTCATAGGCTGATCTGGATCAAAAAATGTATTTTTGCAAGAATGTTACACTATGTAAAAACAATGGGCCTACTGCTGAAAGATATATTTATATGTTAGATAAAATAATCATTGCTTTCTCATCCTATATAATAAAGAGCTAATATGCAAATAGTGATCATACCCTAATGCCTTCAAGCAGTAATGGCTCAGACATTCAACACTGGAGAGAGAGGAATGGGGACCAGCCACGCTGCAGCCCAGGAGAGGAACAAGCCACCCACCCTGTGGTCCTTGGCATTAGTGGCTGTGACCCAGGAAAAGCTGTCTGTCCATGGTCCCCTGCAGCTGTGGCCAGCCCAGGCAAAGCTGGCCGGGTCCTGGGTGCCTGAGGCTGGCCAGAGGGAGGGAAGCCTGGGTCTGAGTGTGGGGTGAGGCAGAAGCTGTTACGGGTGATCAGGCCAGCAGGGAAGCAGTGAGGGGCAAATCAGGCTGGTAGGGAAGCAGTTAGAGGTAATCTTGCAATAGGCAGAGGTGGTTAGGGGAGATCAGGCAGGCAGGCAGGCAGGCAGGTGAGTGGTTAGGATTCAGTGGTCCTGGATCTGAGAGGCAGTTAGAGATCCTCTGAGGGGTCCCAGGTTGGAGAGGATACAGACTGGGCTGAGGAACCCACCCCCAGGCATGAATTTCATACACTGGGCCTCTAGTCCTATATAATAAAAGCCCAGCAACCACATAGTGGGCAACCAGAACAACCAGTTGCTATGATGTGCCCTGACCACCAGGGGGCAGATACTCAATACAGGAGCTGCCCACTGGAGGTAAGTGCACTCCCACAGTGGAGATGCTGATCAGCTGACCTGGATGAGTGGAGCTCCTAC
Source organism: Lasiurus cinereus (assembly GCA_011751065.1). Lineage (NCBI taxonomy): Eukaryota > Metazoa > Chordata > Mammalia > Chiroptera > Vespertilionidae > Lasiurus > Lasiurus cinereus. The sequence goes on along the minus strand of JAAGEH010000005.1, from coordinate 33,806,350 downwards.
AGCGAGGTGATCCCCACAGGCCATGCCTCCCATCAGTGCATGAATCCCATGCCCCGGGCCTCTAGTAAATAATAAAATTACTTTGTTTACATGGGAATGAGGAGATAGAAGAGAAGGGCTATGTAGAGAGGGACAGGACCATGGGGTTTGGAAGTGGAGTGTTGCAGATGCAGGCAGAATATAGTCTGCTTACTTTGTCCTGTCCTGAGAAAAAACACAGAGACAGACAAAATAACCTAGAACTAGAGCCATCTGGGCAGGGAAAAAGGGGTATGTTTAAACTATATGGGTGTTACTACCATAGGCAGCTTGCAGATGACCAATTGCAAGGCAATGAGGTATATAACCAATCCCAAGGATGTTACTAAGACAGAATTCCTTAAAAAGACCAATCAGGTGCTCATAAGGCATGTATCTATCTCTAGACAAAAAAGCATGCTCTTGCTCTTTTTCTCTCTCCTCTCTATTCTCTCTCTCTCTCTCTCTCTCTCTCTCTCTCTCTCTCTCTCTCTCTCCCTCTTTCTCTCATGCACTGGGCTCCTATGGCAGGGGATACACTCCCCTGTGTCCATGTACCTGATGGCTGTCTGTGGCTCCACACATGGACTAATAAACTTTAATTAGCTTGGATACTGAACTACACCCAGCTGCAACATGGTACAGTAGCTCTGGGCACTGGCCTGCTTTTCACTCTCCTGGAACCCCAGCTGCACCTTTTCCAGGACTGGCTTCTCTCTCTAACCTTTGCTTCCACTAACTTTTTTGAGTGAATCCATTCTTTGGCTTTGTGAGACAATGACCTAGGACCTAGACACCCCATTTTGGTTTCAGGAAGATGGAGAAAAACAAACAGTGGATACTTAAAGAAGATTAAAAGACTGTTTAAACCAAAGAGCATGTGCATTTAAATATCTATAATAAGAGAGTAAGAAAAATTTATTTTTAGAGAAAAATAGCATACCTAATTATGGAGCAATCTTGTAAACAATATCAAATGCTCTGTGCATGAGCATAAACACAGAGTGGTAGGTTTAGGATTGTGCTGGTCAGAGCAGCCTGCAAAGTTAACCAGTGACGTCATTATTCAGTGATCTTTATGCTTTCACATAACTAAAGTAACTTACCTGTTTACAAAGTTAAAGTATTTTAATTTAAAAAGACTTTGAGATGCTCAGAGAGTATGTACAGAGATGACAGCTTAATACCCTTCATATGCAGCCTAATATTCCAGCAAATCCTTAAAGCTGCTGCCTGTTAAACTAAAATGAAAAATTCTTGCTGGTTTAAGTTACCCATAATCATAATCCAGTTGATGGCTCACAGCTGGATTATGATTACAGTATTGGGAACAGTTGAGTGATAGGGCTGAAATCAATAGAACACATCCCCAGTCAATCAAGCTTCCATAGTAGCACTCCCCCCAGTAAATTTCCTTCTCTTTATAGATGACTTTTGAAATGTAAATTAAAGCCACAATGAGATACCACACCCACCTGTTAGAATGCCTATCCTCAAAAAGCAAGAGGTAATAAATGCTGGCCTAGCTATGATGATGAAAAGTATACCCTTCTGTACTGCTGATGAGATTGTAAACTGGTTCAGCCAATAGAAAACAGTATGGAGGAGCTTCAAAAAAATACACATAAAATTACCATATGATCCAGCAATTCCACTTCTGGGAATATATCCCAATGAAATGAAAACATTAGTTTAAGAAAGTTATCTGCACCTTTATAGCGATAGCAGCACTATTTACAGTAGCCAAGACAAGGAACCCAACTAAGTCTTTATCAATAGATGAATGGATAAATAAGTTGTGAGAATATATATACAATATGAGCTCACACAAATACTATATTAACTCAATTATATTTGGAATCCCCAACCCATAAAAAGAAAACAGAACAAAACAAAACAAAAAAAAAAAACAACAAACTCATAGAAAAAGATACTGTGGTTACCAGGGGCAGGGGAGAGTGGGGGCTGACTGGAGATTGGAAGAGATGATGGAAAGGTACTAATTTTCTAAATAAATGAAGATTAGTGCATGGGGGGTGAGTTCCAATCTGGGAGCCCTCAGGAGAGCCCTAACCAATCCAGGAGTTTCTGTTTGTCTTGGCAATCATATTAGCAAATTATCTGAGACTCCAACCCAGTTTGGTTTGTTGCTTACAGTACTAGAGGCATTTTTTTTTTCTTTGCTTCATTGGTGGAGATTTTCTGGAAGTGTTAGGATATCTTCCCTTTAATTTTTCCTCGACACTCTGATTTTACTTATGTCTTTCACCTTTGCTTTCCCTCCATCCCCCACCACAGCAATAACTTGTTCCAGGCTCACTTTGTTCTAGTGTCTAGGACATCCATCTGCCACCAGAACTACTATTCCCAGAATTCTTGGTGCTCCCCATGCTCTTGGTTTTCCCTTCCTGCTCTGTCTTTGTCCCATGGCCTCCTGCTTTGCCAAGTCCTTCAAGCCTCCAGCTCTCCCTCTCTGCTCTCCATCTGATGGCTTGGGGAGCCAAGTTCCCCAAGCCATTCCATTCTCCGGCAGCTTTCCCGCTTTGCTCTCTGACTAGTGCCTGCATATGAAAATTAATCTGCCATCTTCATCAGGTTAATTTGCATACTCACTCTGATTGGCTGGTGAGGGTAGCAGAGGTACAGTCAATTTGCATGTTTCTCTTTTATTATATAGGATACTAACTAGGGATTTAATGAGCAACATGATGATATATAATATATAGGAAGTTGCTAAGAGAGCAAATCCTAGGAGTTCCAACCACTAAGAGAAAATTTGTTTTTCCTTTTATTTCTTCTTTTTTTTTCTTTTAAAATTTTACCTGTATGAGTAGATGGGTGATAACTGAACCTATTATATTATTTTATAAGATATGAAAGTCAAACTATAATACTGTACACCTTAAATGTATATAGTAATATATGCCAATTATTTCTCAATAAAATTGGGAAAAAAAACAATTATTATTTCACATGTCTTATTTGGAAGGTTAATGGAAATTACATAAACAGATAATGGCTTTTTCTTAAGTATTAAACATACTATTGATAGATCAATGAAATGACATTAATCATGCAAATAAGAAAATAAAAAGCTGAATATGCAAAATAAAATGTTAACAATAGGCCGTATTTAAGTTGCTTGTAATTAAATATTGTGAGCTAACAATAGATTTTCTTTTGGATTGACAATATTATTTTTCTTTTATGGTGTGAAGGTCATATTACATTTTTATACTCACTCTTTTTCTCAGTATTGTTATTTTTCTCATTCCAAGGTGTTTGTGAGTATTATATGATAAGGCATGTAAACTATTTGGAAAAACGCCTAGCCATGTATTAATGTCCAATAAGTGCAACTTTATGTTTACTGAATTTTTGGCTCACCAGGATATGGGCTCCATTAGGAGAGAGGCTTTTGTCTGCTTTAAGTGCTTGCTCCCAGTAAATATATCTTTGCCGGGCAAGTAATAGGTACTCAAAAATAATGTTTACTTAATTTAACCCAGCACATGTTTATCTTTTTAAGAAAAAATATATTTCACTCTACTATAGTTTCCTTTAACTTTCTTCATAATCACTAATGATGTCTATGGTTGCATTGATCTCTAAAGGAACTGAAATCCAAAGATCAGCCATGCCTTAAAAGCTCAATGTTATGCAAGATTTCCCTGCCCCTACCGTTTGCCATCTATGTGGATGACAGTGATAAAATTAAATCAAGTGCAACAGATGGTATAGGAGAGTCTGCACATGGCAATTACCCATTCTTTGGACAGTTGGACACAATAATTACTTTGGCAACATTTTTTTTATACATTCACAATCTTTTCTTACGGATATAACTTGTTTCAGTTTCCATGTTTTACAAATTGGCATCAGTAATTCACTAAAATGAATACCTGACTCTAACATGCCCTTCTTCTGCCACCCTCTCTGACCCACTCTGTAGATAATTCGATTGAGGAGAAGTTAATTCAGTCACTTTCATTGCTTTCTAAAAGCATAGTGATGGTAGATGTTCCACCCATAAGTATAATTTATTTTCGAAACACAAATAACTTAAAAGAGATCTTTTAGTCCCCAATATTTCTGTATCATCCTTAGAAATTTTTGTGACAATTAAATTTGATCCTTAGTAATATAGCTGCTCCAGTGTAAACCAAACACTTTTATATTTCCCTCCTAACTAGTTTTAAATTTTTCTTTTCCATGTATCATAATCACAAAAATTCAAACCTTTACACAAACATGTATATCTATTAAAGCAAAGCAATAAACAAATAAACAATAACAAAACATAATGAGAAAGTAATTTTAAAAATATTTTCCAGAATTATCATCCTGATGGCCCAGCTTAACTCTCTGGGGTGCTTGAAATATTTGAGCCTGAATACTAATAGTTTTAGATAACATAAATAAAAAGCTAGAATGGCCTTCTCTGGCCAACTAGAATTATAGTTCCTATTTAGGTGCTTTGCAATTTATAGTATTTTGGAGAGTGGGGACAAGGGACAATAATAATGATGAAATTTAAAGCTTTCATTCTGAGAAAAATAATTAAAAACTGGAGAATCAGAATGTTCTTTGGTCTTTCTACAAACACACACGAAGAACTGAACATTTGCTTAAAAGTTTCTGAGGAAACATGACACTGTTTTGTAAAATTGTCTCCTAGTTTATTATAGGTTTATGTCATTAATTGAAAAAAAATTGTAAGATAACACATTACACAAATTAGAAACATTTATATTCCAGGCCCCTAACCTTGTCAGTCTAGCCTTTTATTCTCCAGTGAAACAACACATTTAACTTTTGTTTTTTATGTCCTCATCAACCCTAGATATAATTTTCTGTATTCCCTCTGTAAGAATCTTCTTCATCCTTACTACATTTATAGCCTTTCTTGTCCAGCTCAGTGTCATTCTTTAATATTATTATTTTTCAAAATTTCTCAAAGATTCTTGATTATGTGCACTGGCAAAGATATTCAAAACACGTTTTTCATTGTGATGTGAATGAAATTTGATGTTCACCTGTGAAGCTCATTCTCATTGACAGGCTCAAGGTTATGTGAAATTCCTGAGTCCCACACTATAAAGTCATTGCTTTCTTTTGGTTAAAAACAAACAAATAAAGATAGGGGGTAGAAAAACTCAGCATCATAAAGATATTAGTTTGCTGTAATTTGATTAATAAATAATGAGTCTAACAAACACACCAACAACTATTTATTTTGTGTATTTTTCCCCTGAACACAGATGACTAAAGTTTATGTGAAAAAAAGTAACATAAAAGAATAGCTAAGAGTTCCTGGAAAAGAACTATGTGGGCATATTACACCAACTAGGAATTTGAAAATGCTATAATTTCTCTAAGTAAATACTGCTATGGGTACAGGACGGGTCAGATCAACCAGTGACTTACAGTAAAAAATCCAGGTTCAAGTACATATGAAAATCTTAATCCTTGAACAAAATGCTATCACCAATCACTGGGGCAAAGGTAGACTTCTCAAATAAGGGGTGTTGAGAAGCTATGGTTACCATTTATAAAAAGATAAAAGTTGTGCCCGACCTGTGTAGCTCTGTGGCTGAGCATCAACCTATGAACCAGGAGGTCATGGTTTGATTCCCATTCAGGGCACATGCCCTGATTACAGGATAGATCCCCAGTAAGAGGTGTGCAGGAGTAGCCAATCAATGATTCCTCCCATCATTGATGTCTCTATATCTTTCTCCTCCCTTTCTCTCTGAAACCAATAAGAATATATTTTAAAAAAGAAAAAAATATATAAAATCTGTTGCACTATACACAAGAATAAACTCCAAATGAATCATAAATCTAATGTCAAAAAATGAAATCATATTCATATAACTAGGAAATTGAATACATTTCTCCATGTGAAGAAAGACTTTCTATGACTCAGATCCAGAGGTAGTAAAATAAAATTTTGTAATTAGATTTTATAATGTTTAGAAACTTATTTTTATATAAAAAAGAAAAAGAACATTTATCAAAGTTGCAATATGTATGACATGTATAAATTGAATAGTTTTGGGGTAAAATGAAAAGTGTCTACTAATGAGGTTTTATGTATCTTTCTGGCTTAAAAATAAAATGTATTATTTAAATTATTGTGGTGTTTATGCAACTCTGTGAGTATACTAAAACCTTGAATTTTACAGATTGAACTTAGTGTGTTAATTTTAAGTGAATCATATCTTAATAAAGCTATTAAAGTCCAAGTGGGTATCACTTTTCTAGGGGGAAAAATTGGCAAGACTTTACTTAACCAAGTGGTCAAAGTTAATATCTTTAACAATGAGTCAAAGTGACACTCTATGAATTCAGGTAAATTCATCTATAAAGGGCAAGGTATCACTTATACAATATCTCTGTCAAAATATGAAACCTGAATCTGATTATAAGAAAAGCCACATTGGAGAACATTTTAAAAAAAAACAATTGCCCTATACTACTCAAAAACATCAATGTCATAAAAGACAAAGGCTGACTCTGGGACTATTCCTGATTAAAGGAGATTACAGTGATAATATTAAATTTATTTCACAGTCATAGAATAGATGAGAGAGGAAGCAAATTTATAAAGGACTTTTGGATAACTGGTAAAATTGAAATTGAAATATGTCAGGTAATAATTAATAGATCAATATTAAATTGTCTGAAATTGAACATTTTATTGTGGTCTTGTAAAGAAATCTCCTTATTCTTAAGGGATATACAAGAAAATGTTTCTGTATAAGGCATCAAGAGTCAAGATTTTTTGTAACTTACTCTCATTTATCATAAATTCTATTAAAAGAATCACATTATATATAATATAATTACACACTGTATAATATATAATACACACTCTCACACAGATAAATATATATTTGGAGAAAGGCAGAGACAAAGAGTGAGAGAAAGCAAATATGTGTCAACCAAAATTAACGTTAGACAGCAATTCCTATATAATAAAAGCCCAATATGCTAAGTATCCAGTCATCTGATTGTCCATTCAACCAATCAAAGCATACTATGCTAATTATATGATAAGGCTGCTCAACTGCTCACTATGAGGTGCACTGACCACCAGGGGGCATACAGTCAACTGGTTGACCCGTGCACTAACCACCAGGAGGAAGATGCTCTGACTGGTAGGTTAGCTTGCTGCTGTGGTGTGATGACTGGGACTGAGATAGATGGGTCGGACATGCTCTGGAGCCCTCCTGCAGTCCCTCCCCTGCTGGCCAACCTCCCATGTCCCTCCACATCCCTGATTGTGCATCAGTGGGGTCCCTCGGCCTGGCCTGCATCCTTTTGCAATCCAGGACTCTTCAGAGGATGTTGGAGAGCCAGTTTCAGCTCTATCCCTCAGGCCAGGCTGAGGAACTGGCGCATGAATTCATGCACTGGGCCTCTAGTAAATAATAAAAAGCATTTATTCAAGTTAAAAGGAGCTATAGTCTGGGAGACACAGATTCAGGTATCTGTATCTCCCACCACTATTAAAGGGAGTCCACCAATTAAAGTGAAAGTTTACTCCTATAATCTCAATTAGGTTCATTTTATGTAAATGAGATATCCAAATTATGCAGTTCTGATTGGACAAGGTAGAGAGACAAATCCAGGGTTTCCCTGCAATGGTTCACTCAGAAGACAGAAACAAGCAGGGCATGTGTGGGAAGCCAAGGTTCTTCCTGGTATTCAGAGTGTATGAGATGCCCCTGTCAAAAAAGGGCCACTAGACTCTTTAATTCATAAAGCTGGTCCCTGGGGAGTCCATCTCAACAGATAAAATCCTTCTCTGGGTTAACAGCCCACATATGATAACATGTAAAATCATGAACCCAGGAGGAGCTCATACTTGTACTATGTCTATTTTTTGGTAAGTTTTAAGTTTATTTTTCATTAGAAGTTTAAAATGTGTATTGTTATTTAAGTAAGTAAGAGCATAATTATTAAGGATAGCATTAAATTTATTCATAGACAAAATATTTTTAAAGTTTGGTTTTCTAGTGCTTCTCTTAAATTATTTGCAGTAAATGCCTGATCAGCGCATAGAAGAGGACCAGAACTCTGTTATAGAACCTCTGGTCTAGGAAAAAAGTTGGCAACCATTCAAGACTTCCTTTGATGCCATGACTGCATAGAGAGAAATATTTCTTTTACAGGGAAAATAACTGCACCATGGTTGGTTTGGCTGAGTGGATAGAGTGTCGGCCAGCAGACTGAAGGGTCCTGGGTTTGACAGGCCCGTATTGCGGGCTCCATGTTGCAGAAGGTAGCTGGTCAGTGATTCTCTCTCTCATCATTGATGTTTCTGTCTGTCTCTTCCCTCTCCTTTCCTCTCTGGAAAAAAAAAGTTTAAAAAAGAAAAGAACTGCAACTATTGTTTCAGTCATCACACTTTTCACTTATTGAAACTGAATTGTTTAAAAATTTTATAATTCTAGAAGTTAGATATTTAAATATTGATTAATGAACACAAGAACCTACCTTCAGGAGAAAAAAAGTAACAAATTTAATGGACTTAGTAGAATGTTAGTTATCTATTCTGAAGAAAATAAAAATATTTTGTTCAATTTTTGTTGTTGAAAGCAACTTTAAACTTGCTTCTTAAGTTCTAGTCAGTGATTTCCTAAAATTCAAACTCAACTTGGCTGATAAAATGGTTCTATAAAGTTATTGCTTGGACAAAATCTGTTTTTCTGTTCCCTGAGGTGATATCCAGCCAAAGCATTAGTCACTAATAAAAGCAGCTAAGTGTTTGTCCATCTGAGTTGGCACTGAGAACTCCACACTCAGCATACTCTCATCCCTTTTAGAAGTGCATGGGTCATACATTGCTTATTTACATATGAGAGGCTGTTAGGAGCCAGAATATGTATCCCAAACTTACCTGCTTATCTTTGTTCTAGGATGTAACATATTCCTTTAGTGCACATTTTTCCATTAGTAAGTAAACGAAAATGGTCACGCATTTTGAGATTCTAGCATGAAAAGAGCACCCACCTCATAGCTTTGTTCTGTTTCAAAGCTTTGGGAGTATAGCATGGTTTTCCCTGCCCTCCATACACCCTCCCCCTCCGCATCCTCCACCCTTCTGATAATTCTACCTTCACCTCCACTGATGCTTGTTTGCACCTTGGCAATACCATCTGTCACTGGTTTGGAGCAGTTTGATTTGCTGTCATACTGCAGAGAAAATGTAAATGGATCCATTCTGGAACTTTGTACTAGCACTATTTTAAAGACGCCTGATGAATTTCAAAATCCTTTACTTATTTTTCCCCTTTGTACCACCATAAAAGTAATTCAGGGTCATGTTGAATTTAATTATCTATTTTATTGTTCCTCTCAAAGGTAATAGGAAAAACCTGACACCTATTTATCTCTAAAAGCATTCTTAAAAACCATGTGTTCTTATTCTTATTATAAACTACCATTTTACTAGTACCTCACCTGTTACAATCCCCTGTGTGATGCTCTGGGCAGTCTCTATATGTAGACAAGCACATCTCTAACTCAAAAGCATGGGGAAGGCATTGAAAGTATACATATCAATTGTGAATGTAATTTTTACTGGGGTTCTTAAATGGGACAAATGGGAGAGATCAGGAAGGGCTTTCTGATATTTACCCTATGAGTTGGGTAATACTTAAATATTTTACAATGAAATGTGCTATTTTTTAAAAAATATATTTTATTGATTTTTCACAGAGAGGAAGGGAGAGGGATAGAAAGTCAGGGACATAGATGAGAGAGAGACATCGATCAGCTGCCTCCTGCACACCCCACACTGGCGATGTGCCCGCAAACAAAGTACATGCCCCCGACCGGAATCGAACCCGGGACCTTTCAGTCCGCAGGCCGACGCTCTATCCACTGAGCCAAACCGATCTCGGCGAAATGTGCTGTTTTATTACCATTTTTAAATATTAAAAACCACATCCTCAGTGGGTGTTATGAGCAGATAGTTTTGACTGTGATTTCCCAGGAATTGTAGATCTGTATTAAATGCACATGCATATCATTTGGTGTAGGTAATATGCCATTGCTAAAGGAACAAATTTAGTGGCATAATACCCTAAACAAGAACCTATGTCACAGTGCTAGTTTTGATTAGCATATACATAATATTTATGATTGTTTGGTTAAGAGTTAATTGATGGAAGATTGTGGACATTTTCTATGACTAATTAATCTAATGACAAATAATTCTTTTATAATAAAAAACTTATAAGTTAATTATCCTCTAAAACAGATATATACCATATTTTATGAATCAGCATTTTAATATGTTTAATCATGTTTCATCAATATATATGTTTAGACTCTGCATATATTTACATTTGATAACTCTAAAAAGGGTTAAAGTGTATCACATAGAACAAGCCCTAATTTTTCTCTCCCCATGCATACTATACTGTTTTAATTTTCCCTGAAAGTCTCCCTGAGGTTTTTCCTCTATAAGTCCACTCTCTGACCCTCAGGTCAGAAAATGAAGCTCATATTTCATTCCCTGTAATTCTTCCATGCACCAGGTTTATGGCTCCCACCTTGAGATGCCATTACCAGAGAAGCTGAGTTATTATAGACCAAATTGAAATAAACTTGGGAAATGTGTTTCTCACAATATTTCACAAATCCTAATGTAGGTACAGACCCTGATTGATTCTGAAAAATTTCCATTAAAGTTCAAATTGAATGTGAACCATGGAATGCTTCCCTTTACATTAGAAAGATCTATTACAGCTCTGCATTTGGCAAGTGGTTAATTAATTTATTTATTTTTTAAATATATTTTATTGATGTTTTTACAGAGAGGAAGGGAGAGGGATAGAGAGTTAAAAACAGGAATGAGAGAGAAACGTTGATCAGCTGCCTCCTGAACACCACCCACTGGAGATGTGCCCACAACCAAGGTACATGCCCTTACCAGAATTGAACCTGGGACCCTTCAGTCTGCAGGCCAACGCTCTATACAATGAGCCAAACTGATCAGGGCAGGCAAGCGGTTAATTTAAAGCTGAGGTCTTAATCAGTTGAGTTGTCATTTGGATATCCATAAAGAATGCAGATCTGAATTTAGCTGGGATCAGTCTTTGTAGTCTTTCCGTACCACGTATAGACGGATTTTTCTTGTTCAATTGGAACATGTGAAAAGGCAGAGAGAGGTTTTTCAACACTCCCCGATTATACTTATTTTCATTTTAACATTTTTTTGAAGTGCAGTGGTATAGATCCAAATACTAGAATCCCAGTGCATGAAATTTGTGCACTCAGGGAAGGGGAGTCCCTCAGCCCAGCCTGCACCCTCTCACAGTCCAGGAGCCCTCAGGGGATGTCTGACTGCGGGTAACAGGCCTAAGCCATCAGTCAGACATTCTTAGCATTGCCATGGAGACCTGAAAAGCTTCCGCCACTGCCGCTGTGCTTGCCAACCCTGAGTCCAGCTTCTGACTGAGCAGCACTCTCCCTGTGGGAACACACTAATCACCAGGGGCAACTCCTGTGTTGAGCATCTGCCCCCTGGTGGTCAGTGTGCATCATAGCAACCAGTTGTTCTGCCATTTGGTCAATTTACATATTAGCCTTTTATTATATAGGCTATAGCTCGATGGTTTTCATAAATGAGCACTCAAGTAAGAGACAGATGAAAAACACCATAACAAAATCCAAGTTTGATGTCATCTCTGCCCATGCCCAGATTTCCAAGAAATTGCCACCAAAGGTCTCAGTTGTATTCATATCAAATAGGACGCTTCTTAGGAGGAAGCCTGAAAGATGTAGGCAGAACCTATTGCTGTCCCCTGCAATGGCCATTCATATGATTTCACATGCTTGCCACTGCTGCAAGTAAATGTTTTTTCCTTTTCCCCAGCCTATCCGATTTACTTGAGTGTCTTCTAGTGCAGAGTTAAAATAGAAAGCTGCAGGCATTGGCATTTGGGAAGTGCCATTGGTAAGCTTAAATACCCCTGCACTCAAATAATAGGCTAGAATAAAGGGGGGATTATCTTCACCCTTTTTGAAAGTCTCCAAAAGCTGAGAGGAACAAACATGATTTAATGTTGCATTGATGAAAAAAAAAATCGGGATGCTTGATATCAATTGCAGGGATTCAGAAAAGGCTCAAGTTTCTGCTTGGCTTTTAGATTTTTAAAAATTATATTCATGCTTTTTTCATTATGGAAAATCAGGATTCACAAATTTTGAAAGAAAATATTATGAAACCCATTGTCTTACCTTCCTGTTTCTATCTTTTTTCATCTATTCCTCCCACTTCCACAATCCCCCTCTTTATGGATTATTAATATAAATCTAAAATAGTATATATATTTATCCATGAATATTTATTATGTGTATTTAATATGTCTTATTTATCACGTGTAAAACAGGTATAAAAATAATTTCTTAACACCAAATATTTAGGCAGCATCAGATACCTTATTGCATAATTATTAAAAGCTTTTTAAAGCAGAGTTCTGATAAGATCTGCATATTGCAATTGATTGGTAACTCGCTTAAGTTTATTTTAATCTATAATTCTCCCTCTCTCTCTCTCTCTCTCTCTCTCTCTCTCTCTCTCTCTCTCTCTCTCTCTTGCAAATTAGTTATTGAAGATTCCAGTGGCTTTCTACACTATGGTTTTCACTGATTGCATCCCCTGGGATGTATATGACATGCTTCTCTGTTCCTTGTTACTATTAGACTGAGAGGTTTTGGAATGTGATACTTTGTACTTCCATTAGAAGTCATATATAGTCAGCTTTCTTTCCTTTTGAGGTTTTAGCTGTAATTGATAATTGTTTCTTTTATATTTACAATACTGAATTTTATTTTTAATATTGTATACTTCCTTTCTTAATTTTATTTTTTAATTTGTAATTGCAGTTTACATTAAATAGTATTTTGTATTATTTTCAGGTATATAGCATAATGTTTAGACAATTCTAACTTTACAAAGTGGTCCCCCCTATATTTCCAGGACCCACCTGGCACCACACCTAGTTAATACAATATTATTAACTATATTCCCTATGCTGTACTTTACATCCCCATGAAGTTTTGTAACTACTTAAGTACTTCCTAAAAGAGAACTTTTAGTACTCAATTATTTAGTTACCCTTAAGTACAGTTCACATTGGCAAAGATGGATAGACACTTGACTCTTTCCCTTTATCAGTTTTCCAGTAGCTAAGTAAGATCCTCAAATGTGGCCGAAGCATGCTCAGTCCCAGCCCTGTCACTGAAAAGTTGTGTAACATTGGGGATAATCACTTTCCCTATCTGTGGGTGTTTGGTAAATATCTTCGACAGTTAGTGAGAATGCACATAAAATACCTAGCAGACTTTGTTGCATGCTGTAAGAACCCAGTCTGCTAGTCTCATTAATATTTATACCTCACAGATTCAATATTTTCACACAAATAATCCAGTTAGGTGCTTTGTCAGAAGCCATGTGGCCTGAGGAAGTAAGATACAAAAGAGAATCTTGTTTTTAAAGGCAAATACAGTTTTGAAAGTGTATTTTTAATGATTACTTAGCTGCCATGTGGAAGAAAATATGCTGCAGCCAATGTAGATTTTTGATGTTACATGTAGAGAAGAAGAAGAGCATGCAATAGTGATTCAGCACCTGAACTGAAATGTCAAAATTTGTTCTTTGTTCTTGCTGTTGTTTGTTTTACAGCTATAGGAAAATACTAGTATATAAAAATTCTTGGGAGTCAAACATTGTGCAAACTGATCTAAGATATATATTTTCAGAGTTTCTAAAGAAAGATAAGTTTTTCAAAAAAAATATTTTTTTTTGCTTTCATCTGAGTGAATAGATCTCAAAATGCTTGTTTTTATATAAGGTACTATGGGAGTACAGAAGGGGTAATGAGGTGTTTGAGATAGCAAGACAATTGAGCTATAGAGCTAAGAAATATAAACTTTGAGTCTTTTGATAAATCTAGATAAAGCCTGAAAACAATCCTTTTGAAATTGGAATTTTATAGAAGCTTTCAAGTAAAGAATGAATGCTTATACCAGATGGCTAACTCGGCAGGTGAGAATTTGATCAATTCAAAATCAGTATCTCATATCTCTTATGTGCTCATTATTTTCACATATTTTCATACCCAGAAAGTACATATTTAACCCAGGTCAGTCATTTTATATATACTTGCCTTGATTTTCTCATAAAAGAGTGAATTCTTGGATTGCTAGTAAATAGTTGAAAGGTGATTTTAAAGTACACTAAAAAAATGCTGGATTGATAGTTTCAAACTCAGATGAAAACAAACATAAATGTTTTTATAACTATGATTATCCATGGTCTCTTTGTTATGAGTGCAATTGAGTTATTAATTTATATATCTGGGGTTGCTGATTTTCTTCTTCACTGGCAAGCCAAGTCCCTCAACTCACAAAAACAAAGGATAATTTTTAACTCATGCAGTCAATATGAGTTCATCTTTGAGCCTCCAGAATCTGATCACACCACTATTTCCACATTAGATTATCTTAAATCTTTTGAGTGGCACTAGAGAAAAAGCCAATTATCTATGAGATAAGCATAAGAGGTTCAGCTTCCTTTGCAGCTACATGGATGAAATAGACCTCACTCCCTTGATCAGTTTTCCCTGCCTTGGATTTAATTGGGAATTAGTAAATTTAGGACACAAGCCATGAAATACCAATTACAGCAATAGCAGTAGAATCCCCAAGTATCCAGAGATAGGAGCAGCAATAACAGAAGCAATAACGTGAATATATAGGATACAATATTTGGTGCCAACAGTGGCAGAAGAGAAACCTGGCATTTTGGTGGTAGCAATAACATTGTTCTCAAAGAGCTCATATTTGATATGGTATCGGTTCTGTTGCAGGCCACTACATGGTTCCTCCTTTTTCTAGTCATTTCTCTAACCTGATTCTTTAGCCTTTCTAACTTTTTTGGGGTACTACTCATTACCTTTTTCATAAGTATTTTGCTTAAATTAGCCAGTTCATTTCCTCTGCATGAAACAAAGAACCTTTCCTCTGCATGAATCACAGACCCACAGGGAAATGTAGATAAATCTGAGATTGATTTTCTAGATAGAGCTGAAATGAACTCAGCTCATATTTGAGAGGAGGAAATTCTGTTCATCTTTAACATGCAAGGATACACAAATGTATCCTTGGCTAATTGAGCACTAATCATCTGAATAGATATTATAATAACTTTCAAATGCATCTAAACAACATTAACTGTCTAAATTGAAAAGTTGTCATAACAAATTTACATCTGGGTGTCAGTGAAAACATTTAAGTGGCATGAATTCCATGTGATAGAAGGTAAAATATAATATAGTTTTAGCACAGCGATTTCCTCAATAAATTTTTGTATTTTGGTTCCAAAAAATGTAAATTGTATAATTTTGTTGTCATCATCCCCTCTTAAGTAAGTTTAACGGGCATTCTAAGAAAGCAGTAATGCCTTTAAGAAAGTAGGTGAACCTAAGAGGCACTAGAAAGACACATTAGAAGAAAATTTGGAAGTAGTAAAGTGTATTGAGAGAAGTGATTATATATAAGACATAATCATGACCATGAACATATTCCCATCTAATTCATTGTTTCTCTACATGAGAAAATAAAGAACAATTGCAAAAGTGTTGTTGGTTCTAGAAAATTTCAAAATGTTATTCTTATATGACATAATAATTTTGAAAAATTTCACAAAATTAAGCTGTTCAGTGCATTCATCATCATTATTAGCTTAAGATGTAACTGGGCACCTTGTTGACAAGCAGAAAGTATGGAATATATTTGAAAGTCTGAATGAGGCTATAGTGGAAGCATAAGAAGATTTTGGTGAAGGAGTTGAGAAATAGTGAATTCAAGATCGTAGGTCAAGGAGCTTCTGCTGAGAATTAGTCTGTAAGAATCTTCTGCTGTGAATGGCAGAACACCATTGCTACTGACCTCAAGCCTCTGGAGAAACTATGGACACAAAGCAAAATAATAATGTCTTGATAAGTACCCTGAATTTAGAGAGATATCTTGGGAGTTGCTAGATATCCTGTTATCAGCACATAGCAAATAATTGGAGAAAGTCATTGTAATTGATGCTCATTATTGGCCAGAGAAAAAAAGAAAAAGGAACTCATGGATACTACACCCATATCCTTAAAAGAAACTTTTCATTATGCAGAACAGTTAATTGCTGTTGAAAGTGACCTGGATCATAACATAACCATTTAAAATATAATGAAAGCTGTTGATCATTTTTAGTTTATTTGCTTTTTATTTCAGTCATCCCATTTCTATAATTTCCAGTGCCAATAAATGAGAGTAGAATAGCCTGGATTCGACCTCTCACATTGCAGGCTGTTACAACCCCTCTTTTACCAGGGCACTCTCAACACCCCCAGAGAACAGCAGCATAAACTCCATAACAAATTTTACCATGATTTTCAATGATTATAGATTAGTAGGATAATTTAAGCGGCCTGGAGCTTTTCTGACTATTTGATTAGGTGACTGAAACTAGATCTAAAAGCACCTCATATTCACAGATATAGAGATGACAGATAATGTCATCATTTAAGGTGAAGGGAGAAATCCACAGACTTCAGGAATGGGTACACAGAATACTTTTTTAAAATATATATATTTTTTGATTTTTTACAGAGAGGAAGGGAGAGGGATAGACAGCTAGAAACATCAATGAGAGAGAGACATCTGACCAGCCACCTCCTGCACACCCCCCACTGGGGATGAGCCGGCAACCAACATACATGCTCTTGACTGGAATTGAACCCAGGACCCTTCAGTCAGCAGGCAAACACTCTATCCACTGAGCCAAACCAGTTTCAGCAATAGAACACATTTTAATAAAAGGTTTCACTCACTCCACTTTAGTGGGCAAATAATACCCCCAAAATGTGAGAAGCACAGTTCTGTGTTGTATTATTCCTTCTTTATTTTTTATTTAGTTTCATTTTGCCTACTATTTTCTAAAAGGAATAATGAATGATAAGGATGAAAATTCTGTCATTAGAAAAATCAAGACATGTTGAAGTCAGATGAAAAGGAGTGGAACACATTTCCTGGGGGAGTCTGGTGTTCAGGCTGGCTGCAGTCAGTGATGAAAGTTTGACTTGCCCCGTTTTGGGGAAAGTGATAATACATTTTAGTTTCATGAGGGATGGTCTGTTACATTAAACTGAAGTTGCTTTATTTTGCATGTAACTATGTGAAGAAAGTTTTGTATGCTGGACAGTGAAAAATAACAAATGCTTGTGGGACAAATGGTAGATAGTAGTGGGCATTCATCATGTCCTTTATGACAAGCATCTAGTTCCCTTTATATGGATGGGCAATTTCTTATCTGGTGAGTATTAGTGGAGACAGAGCCCACCTCTCACCATTGAAACTGACAATGGCAGATATTAGTTTTCTCAGGGCATGGCATGAAATATTGTTTCTGTCAATCCAACTCACTGACTCTGAACTTGAAATTGGGAGACAAGGACAAAGAACCCTTTATAGAAATGTGCAGCATTAGGGACAAATTCTTCAGGTGTAGAGGGAGAAAAGACCGGTGTTCAGTTTTCACACCACCAGTAAAGGCACTTCAACCCAGGGTTCCTTGTGCTCTGTGGCAATTACAGAAGTCCCCTCAGTGGATTGATATTAACTGATTTTGACTGTGGTTTTATCAATGTTCCCCCTCGCTTGTTCTTGCCAAATTTTCCAAGCATATTTCTCTAGCCTTTCTGGAGTTGCTGTGAGTTATATTACACCAATGTGACAAATTCACTTTTCTGTTTATATATGCCAAAATTAATTTCTGTAGCTAGCAACTAAGAACAATGACTGATTTGGGGTAATGCAAAGTGGCGTGCAGTCTATGACAAGATGATAAATGTGCATTATTAATAAACTGTTTAAAATAGAAGTCTAATTTGTAATCATATGTGCTAATCTTGAAACTGACATCCTTTCTATGGCCCAGAACCACTTACCAAGCAAACAAGTCACAATTCTATTAACCTGGTAAAAAGCTGTATGGAAATAAGGAGATGGTACTATCACCAAACCTGTGTGAGAATTGGCACTAGGAAAAGCATATTCAGAAAGAAGTTAAAGCTATAAAGTAAAAACCACAACTATAGGACAAAGACAAGTATGGGGGAGGGGATCAGGGAAAAATATCCTGAACTCTATACCCTAGGCCTCCAGTCTTTTTTTGGGCCCTTCCATGGCCAAACAGAGGAGCCAAATCAAAGCTGGTAATCAAGGTATATACATCTCTTTCCCATCAAGGAAAATAAGAGCAGAGAATAGACGGGGGGACTATATCTTAAATAATGATCAATTTACCTTTAAAAATGAATTCTGAGAAGTTTACTATATTTTTGTCTCATTAATTTACTTTATCTTTTTCCCTGTGTAAATATATACTAATCAGAAAAAAATAAGTCAATATTATCCAGGGAAGAGTTAATAAGAAATATTTCTAAAGCACATGAAGAATTTTGAACTTTTTATAATTAGAACATATAATTACTATTTATAATTAACATTAGAGGACTGGTGCACGGGCGGGAGGCGGGGGGGAGGGGGAGCAGGGGGGACTGTGTTTCTCAGCCTGGCCTGCACCTTCTCCAATCAACGGACTCTTTGAGGGATGTCTGACTGCCCATTTAGGCCCAAAGCCAGTAGGATCAGGCCTAAACGGGCAGTCGGATATCCCTCTCACAATCCAGAACTGCTGGCTCCCAACTAATCACCTGCCTGCCTTCCTGATTTCCCCTAAGGACTTCTGCATGCCAACCTGATCACCCCCTAACCACTCCCCTGATAGCCTAATTGATGCCTAATTGTTCCCCTGCCAGCCTGTTTGCCCCTAACTGCTCTCTCTGGAACCTGGTCACTGCCCTGCAGGCCTGGGTCCCACCCAACTGCCCTTCCCTGCAGGCCTGGGTCCCCCCAAATTCCTTTCTCTGCTGGCCTGGTCACCCCTAACTGCCCTCCCCTGCAGGCTTTATCTCCTCCAACTTCCCTACCTTGCAGGCCATCTTGTGGTGGCCATCTTGTGTTCACATGGGAGCAGGATCTTTTGACAGCATAGGGGTAGTCATTTTGTATGTTGGAGTGATGGTCAATTACATATTACTCTTTTATTAAATAGAAGAGAGGCCTGATGCATGGATGGAAGCCAGCTGGTTTGCCCTGAAGGGTATCCCAGATCAGAGTGGGGTGGCTTGGGTGAGGGTCCTGTGGTGGTTTGCAGGCCAGCCATGGTCTCCAGTGACCCAAGGGGAGGCCCTGGATTTATTTATCTTTTATAATTGAAACTTTGTAACCTTGAGTGGAGGCCTGGGCATGTCAGGGTGTGTGGAAGTTTGGCTTCCTCCATTGCTGGGGAAAGCCAAGCCTTCTGCTTTCTCTGTGGCCACACCCATTTTGGTTGGGTTAATTTGCATACTGGCTTCTGATTGGCTGGTGGGTGTGCCTTGTGGGTATAGAGGAATGATGATTAATTTTCATACTACTCTGTTCTTAGATAGGCTTGGTCCAGGAATGAGCAACAGATAGCATGAGGAGGATCACAAATCCTCTCATCAGCAAAATAACTGTTGAAAATTATTTTAAAAAGTTAACCATTTAAAATCTCTAGAATTTCTCCTAATAGCATAGCAAATTGAGAAAGATTTATTGATAAAAATCCACTGAACTTTGGTAAGAGCAAGAATAGGAGTAGACTTTAGACTTGAAGGATTATAACTCACTCCCTGCCTTCTTGCAGTTTAGCATTATGGAAATGATACTACAATATAGGAAAGGGGAAAAATGGGATATTCTCTGCCCCCACCAGCTTCTAGTAAGGGTCTTTGGATTCATCCTTAGGAGAGGCATTTCTCAACCCCTTTATCTTTATGATAGATAAGCAGCTCCATTCTAGACAAGAGTTTCTGAGAGTTCTGGGCATCCTTTTCCTTCTAGCTACCCATTCTTAGAATGGGAGCTCTATGCCAGGTGCACAGGCCAAGAACCCTGGACCCTAGTTACCTTTGTCTAGGCTTGCTCACAGAGCAGAGTTTTCATGCTTAAAGAGATCAATTTAGAGAATCATTCCTACTGCTCCTGACTAATATCTCACTCAAAGAGTAGGGTGTCACCCCAAGAGTAGAAGATACCTGTTCCTTCCCGCTTTCCAGTTTCAGAACATTGGTACACAATTTATAACCAAATGAGTAACAACAATTATCTGTATAATTCTCCACAAGGAAACTGACTTTATTTGGGACAAAGCATAGAGAATGTCAGGCCTAAGAACCAACTAAACAAACAAAAAAACAACAACAACAATGGACATTATAGCTGTATATAATTAATAGAAAACTACTAGGTTTATGATAAATAACAAGATGCATGACATACCAGCTAGAAGTTTAGCAGATAAAACTGGATGAAGAGGGAGCTAAGAAGAGCCCTTCTGGAATTAGAGTAAGCCTGAAACACTAACCTCAAAGACTACCTAGAAAATAAGCCCTAATTTAATACTATAAGATTGTATAAAAATTTACCTCAAGACATTATTGAAAACAAAACGAATCAGCTAGCAATTAGAAGAAGTGAACAACTGGGTGTGTTACCAATAAAGGAAGATCAGTTATATTTCATGGAGTAAAAACTAAGAGAGCAGGGACAGCTATCCTATATAATAAAAGCCCAGTGATCAAAACGGTGGAATGACTAGAATGACTAGAGACCAGAGTGACCATGGCCCCACACCGCAGTTGGTCCCATCCCCCAGGGAGTAGTTAGGAGGGGTTGGGGGGAGCGGGATAAGGCAGACAGGCAGAGGTGGTTAGGGGCAATCAGGCAAGCAGGCAAGCAATTAGGAGCCAGGAGTCCTGTATTGCAAAAGGGATGTCCGACTGCTGGTTTAGGCCCAATTCATGGGACCAAGCCTAAACCAGGAGTCAGACATCCTCTGAAAGGTCCCAGATCGCAAGAGGCTGCAGACCTGGCTGAGGGACCTCCCCTGTACCTCCCATCCCCATGCACAAATTTCTTGCATTGGGCCTCTAGTACTTAATAAGACAAAATAGATTCAAGCCAAAAAATGTAGCAAGAAGCAAATATCCTTATGTAATGACAAGGGGGTCAATTCCTCAAGAAAAGAACAATCACAAATAAATATACACCAAACCATAGAGGCATGCATTTATATTAAGAAAATACTTAACATCTTACTAGTTCTCTCCTTAGTTAATGAATTAAAATCTTTGACACAAGAAAAAAAAAGGAAATACTAACAGCTCTGAAGAGAAAAATAGGAAACAATATAATGGCAATAGGGGACTTCAGTACTCCACTTTGAGCAATGATAGAAATCAACAAGGAAACATTTGTCTTGAATCATACTTTTGTAAAAATAGACCTAATTAGACATATTCAGAACATTTCATTCAATAGCAGCAAAATCCACATTCTTCTCAAGCACACATGGATATTGGTTGGGGTAGAGATATGAGAAGCCACAAAACAAGTGTTATTATTTAAGAAATTCAAAACTTTTCTAGCCAAAGTAATATGAAACTAGAAAACAATAACTGGAGAAAAGCTGAAACACTCACCACTTCATGGAAATGAAGAACACATTTCTGAACAACCAATTGGTCAAAAAGAAATCAAAAGAGAAATAAAAATATATTGAAACAAACAAAAGTAGAAACACAACATATCCTATAGGATACTGCAACAGCAGTTAGAGAAATTTATAGCAATAAACACCTACCTTAAGAAAAAAGAAAAATCTAAACTAAACAACCTAACTTTATACCTGGAGCTACTACAAAAATAACAAATTAAACCAAAGTAAACAGAAGGAGAGAAATAAAAATCAAGGGAGAAATATAGCATAGAAAAACTATAAAAATATTAACAAAATAAAAAATTAGTTCTTTGAAAAGTTAGACAAATTTTTAGCTAGACTACAATAAAAATAGAAGACTGAAATTAAGTTAGAAAAAGAAACCCTTACAAGTATAATCACAAAAATAAAAAAGGATAACTAGAGACTCTGTAAATAATTATACTCCAACAAATTGGATAATCTAGAAGAAATGGAAAAATTCTGAGAAACATACCACCTAACAAGTTTGAATTATAAAGAATTAGGAAATATGAGCAGATAAATAATGAGTAAGGATAATGAATTAGGTGTCAAAACTTTCCAACACAGAAAAGGCTGGGGCAAGGTGAATTCCTCAAATACTTAAAAAAGTAATGCCATTCTTTCTCAAATCAATTCAAAAAATTAAAGAAGATAGAACCATTCCAATTTATTTTATGAAGTCTTCAATACCCTGGTATTAAAACTAGATAAGGAAACTCTAAGAAATGAAAATTATTTCCCTGATGTATAGAATGCAAAAATTCTCAACAACATATTAATAAACCAAATTCAATGACATATTAAAAGGATTGGATCTTATGGTCAAGTGGGATTTATTCCAGAAATACAAGAATGGTTCAATATGCACAGAACAATTAATGTGATGTACAACATTATTGGAATCCTATCTAATAAGAGTACTATGCAAATTGATCCTAACTCTGCTACATCGACAAGCCATGCCCACCAGCCATACCAATCAGCCAATCAGAGCAAGTATGCAAATTAACCCAACCTAGATGGCTATGGCCACAGAGAGAGCAGGAGAGAGTCTTCGTTGACCCTGGCAATGGAGGAAGCCAAGCTTTCCACAAAGCCTGGCTGGCAGAGCCTTCCACTTAAGGCAACAAAGTTTCAATGGCTATGCCAGCAGAAAGCTTGGCTCTGCTTCAGGCTATAAAGTTCCAATTGTAGAAGATAAATAAATCCCAGATACCAGGGTCTCCAGTTAGTCACTGGGGGGGGGGGGGCTTGGGGGGGGTAACTGGCTTGCAAATCACCACAGGCCCCTTATCCAGGCCACATCTGATCCAGGACACCCTTCAGGGCAAACCAGCTGGCCCCCACCCATGCAGCAGGCCTCTATCCTATCTAATAAAAGAGTATGCAGATTGACTATCACTCCAAAAAGATATTATATGTAAGTATTGTATCTATATAATAAAAGCCTAAGTGACTATTATGGTGGAATGAACAGAATGACTGGTTGCTATGATGTGCACTGACCACCAGGGGGCAGACACTCAATGCAGGAGTCAGGCTCACTGCTGGCGAGCACAGTGATGGTGGCGGGATCCTCTCCCACCTCTGCTTCAGGAGGGAGGTAAGGAGTGAGGCATCCCAGACTGCAAGAGCCCTAGACTGCGAGAGGGATGTCTGACTGCAGATTTAGGCCAGATCTGAAACTTGGCAGATGGACATCCCCCAAGGGTCCCAGACTGGGAAAGGGCACAGGCCAGACTAAGGAACTCCCCCACTGCCCCTCAGTGCACGAATTTCATGAACCAGGTCTCTAGTATTATATGAATATCTATACAACATAAATATGTAAAACATCTTAAAGAATTTAATGTGTTATAATAAATACATATTTATGTTTTATTATATTATTTATTCTATAATAAATAGTATGTTTAATAATAATAATATTTCGTATTATTAAATGGAGCAGAGGCTCTCTGAAATATGGAATTGTTCTATTATTTATACTCATATTTTATATTGATATTGATATAAACATAATAAACAGAGAGAATATTGTTTTAAGCTTTGCTTCTCAGTGTTTTATCTCCAGTTTTTCTTTTTTAAATAGCATTCTAAATTAAATAGTAATTTAGAAATCACATTAGTTATTACAAGGGACATTAATGACATATGTGAAAATTATTGTTTTTATTCATTTTGGGTCAGAAAGTGTATGAAATTATGTAATGTTATAGCTGACAGTAATTTTAGTGTTTTGTGATTCAAATACCAATTGACATAAAATTTACAAAGTAAATTCTTTGTATATCCTATATAACAAAAGGCTAATATGTAAATAGACCAAATTGTGGAACAATAGAGAAACTGGTCACTATGATGTGCGCTGACCACCAGGAGGCACGCGTGGAGCATGGCAGGCATCAGCAGCAGGCAACAGAGCTTGGAATATGGTGAGCATTGGCCACAGTGGGATGGATGGTGGAGTAGGTGAGTGGGGGCACCAGACTAAGGTGGAGAGCCAGTTGCTATCATCGGAGAGCCTCTGGTGGTTACTGAAAATTCTCTGCTCTAGAATGCCACCAGATGCTGGCTCCAGCTACAGTAGCTCAGTGCTATCAGTGGTTGAGAGCCGGGCCAGGGCAATCAGCTCATGGGAGCAGCTGTGGCAGGAGTGGGGCTGCTGACAGACAGAGAACTGCAGGTTGTGGTGGGAGGGGTCAGGGGGGACGTGGAAGATGGGCCAAGACCCAACCCTATGCCCACTGCAGCCTAGTGGCCCACAATTCCTTTAAAGGTGCACAAATTCATGCACTGGGCCCCTAGTCCTATCTAATAAAAGAGTAATATGCAAATTGGCCATACCTCCACTATACCAACAAGCCACGCCCAGTAGGCAATTGAAGCAAGTATACAAATTAACCCAACCAAGATGGCTACGGCCACAGAGAGAGCAGGAGGGAGCCTTGGGTTGCCCCTGGTAATGGAGAAAGCCAAGCTTTCTGCATACCCTGGCCAGTGTTTAAGGCAACAAAGTTTCAATGGCTGTCTCCACTGAGCCAGGCTTGGGTTCCCCCTGGTGATGGAGGAAGCCAAACTTTCCACACACCCTGGCTGACGCCTGAGACAACTAAGTTTCAAAGGCTGTGCCAGCAGAAGGCTTGGCTCCACTCCAGGCTACAAAGTTTCAATTGTAGAAGATAAATAAGTCCCAGATACTAGGGTCCCTGATTGGGTTGCTGGGGGGTGTGGCTGGCCTGCAAACCACCACAGGCTCCTCACCCAGGCTGGCAGAGGAGGGAAGTTGGGTGTGACTGGGCCTGCAGAGAAGGGCAGTTGGGGGGGGGGGGACCCAGGCCTGTAGGGGAGGGTCTGGGTGAGAGGCCTGTGGTAGTTTGCAGGTCGGTCAGGGTAGTTAGGGGTGACCAGGCCTATATGGGAGGGCAGTTAGGGGTAAGGCAGAAGCTGTTAGGGGTGATCAGGCCACCAGGGAAGCAGTTAGGGGCTAATTGGGCCAGTAGAGAAGCAGTTAGAGGCAGGGAGGCAGAGGTGGTTAAGGCCATCAGGCAGGCAAAGGTGGTTAGGGGAAATCAGGCAGGCAGGCAGAGTGGTTAGGGGTGATCAGGCAGGCAGGCAGGTGAGCAGTTAGAAGCCAGCAGTCCCAGATTGGAGAGGGTGCAGACCAGGTTGAGTGACCCCCTCAAATCTCACTTGCACAAATTTTGTGCACCAAGCCTCTAAGGTTATATAACAGAAGCTAATAGTATTTTGAAAAAGAAGATGATTTGAAACCCAATATATTATTCTTTCTACATCCTTTATCTCTTAACCAAGATTGGCATTTGACCCATAGTAGTACCCAATAAATATGTGTTAGTATTGAAAAACATTTGGTATGTCTTAGTTTTTAAAAATTCTTTGGTAAATCTCTTTAAGTAAAAATTAATGGTAAAACTATAATGCTTTTTCCTCCCAAATCAACATTCTCATTTGAGTTTTTTGCAATATGATATACATTATAGTACATGTTGTTGATACTCTAAATTTTGAGGGTGAACAAAGGACAAAACAAAATAAATCCATATATTTTCTTCTTCACTCATTGAGAGCCATTTACCAGAGACTTGCTCTCTGTCTAAGGTAACAGTCCTAGTCACAAGGACAGCGTAATACAGACAGTCATTCCTTAGGACTCACCTAGTCCCAAAAGAGCACTGCCTTAACTTCTCAAGGTGCGCAGTCTTCTGCTGCCACATGGGAAACCCAGAACGATGTCTGCATATTTCTGGGAAATAAAAATGCTCATTGAAATGTGTGGTTAGCAGGCAGCCCTGGAGCAGGAAGGACTAGATTCAACTCTAGGTTCAGAGTCCATTCTGAAAATCAGATAACCAATAAATTTGATCTGGCAATCCTTTCAATCCCTTTATCTGAGTCTTCAGGATGGAGATAATTTCTCAAACACATTCTATTGCTTTCAACACCATCTCACTCAGAAGACCAAGAAATATCCCATTTTCACTCAGGTTAAAGCAAAATCTATAGTATTATAGCTAAAACTTATTATTTTGCTGGGCATTGTTTTAAGCATTTTTTGCATACATTAGCTCTGTTAGTTATCATAAGTGTGAGGTAGGTACTATTATTATTAGTCTTATATTAAACGTGAAATATAGAAACTTTGAGAAACTTTTTGCATTTGAATATGTTATCTGGGCAGCAGTCTCCTTTTTGTAAACTACCTTGTTCTCTTGCCTTTCCTACCACACTATTACCTATTCACCAATTCTGCACGTGCAGTGACGATGGGAGTGCTCTGCGTGCTAATATATAGTGATCTCAACTGGCATTCAGCAATTGTCCTCCCTCAGGCGTTACTAGAAATGAATTGTAGGAGGGTGTATGTGCATTTTAGCCAGTCCTTTTTGACTTCTCATATCTACAAAACGAAAAGGCAATATTACTTGTAAGATGAAAAAATAAGGGTGAAATCCATATCTCATGTCTCATCTTGGCAGGCATTCATACATTATTTTTCTACTCACTCAAAAATTTAAAATAACATAAAAATGTAGAAATTATTTGTGATGTGATTCCAATAACACAATTTTCCCTTCTTTTATTTATCTCTTAGTTTTCTCTAAAATCTAATTTTTGTATGTTGACTTTCCCAAACCCTCTGTCCTTAAAGGAAGATTTTCCAGCACTTTAAAGTGTTATTTATATAAGATATCTTAAACACTTTTCAAAATAATATTTTGAGTAACATGTTTTAAAATAGTCCTGAACTCAATGAAATAATATTGAGTGCTCACATTTGCAGCCAGGACAATTTTGTGTAAGAGAAATGGATAAACATATTTAGAACACAGGTCTGATTCTGTGACTAATTCTTATACTCTTTGGGGATATCTGGTATAAAAAGGCTGAGGTCCCAATACAAATAAGAAAACTCAGATAATCTGAGTAACATAGGTTTAAGGAACCAGATTTATTTTCTAGAACTGAATATCCTGATTACTTATAACTAGGATATGTGATAAATGATTTTGGTAATTTGAATTGAGTTTGACATATCTTTTTCTACTAGTAACATAATGCTAGTTTTCATTCCAAGAAGTGGCCAAAGTATGATACATTTTGGAATTAATTATGTTTGGAATTCACATCATCAATATTTTAGTAGCCACCACCATCAGGATAGATACATAAGAACCATATATTTAGTATAAATTTTAGTTGTATTTAGCAAAATCCATTTCAAACATCATTTCCAAACTCAGAATCTTAGAAAAACAAAACAAAGTTCTAAAAAAAAACACATTTTTTTTCACTTCAGGAGTAAGCAAGGCGTGCATTCCCTACAGTTGAAGAGTTCACCTTAAATAGTGGAGACTGAGGGAACTTCATAGCTAGCATTTCCAGAGCCTCTTTTTTCTCTCATGATTTATGGGGACAATAACCTTGAAAAGCAGAAGTCTATACTCTAGAAGAAAATACCATTTTAGGTTTCAATGTTAGTGCCTGGCAGATATATGAAAGCAACTAAAATTCTTTCTTGAAGTAATTTGAATAGATGCTGTATATAGTCATATATAATTATTTGCCTCTGACTAGAAAACTGTAAGTAGGGTCTAATAAAAAATTATGTTAAAAATTTCCAATGTTCTATAGAAAGTGATAAAGTTTGATGTAAGTCAAGATTAAGGTGATTTCCATTTGATACTTAGAAGCACAAAATAAAAAATACCTATTAGCCATAATAGACCATGCATTTCAATATTGCTATAAAAGAGACAAGCAAGGAAAAGTGGTCCTGATGTCCAATAGAACTATCATAAGGTTGGTTATGTGAGGCTCAAATCAGATAGGACAAAATTGGAGTAGTTCTAAGAATCCAGCCTGTTCTATGTCTCATTTTCTTAATCATTACAAAATGCTATCTCAGAGTATCACTTCATCCCAGACTTTTTCTCACGTGACAAGACAGTATCGTCAATGATGAGGATAGTCACTACATCAATGACAAAGCAACACTTACTGCAAAGATAATTGTTTAATGTTGAATACCAGGTCAGTTATTCACAGTTGCTGGAATCGCAATGTCTACAGAAACTGGTTGTCTACCCTAATGTGCAAAGATTTAGGACTTATTTCCCAGGCAGACAAAGCTTTGCTCTGCTTCTTGATCTCACATTTCTGAGCGCTCTCAGACCCTCAGTTCTAGACAGAGGTCAGAAAAACCTGTGTCTGTGGAGTTTCGGGTGGTAAATATAGATAATTAAAATAGCCTTCTCTCAGTATCATATGCTATCATTTTCTTTTGTTGGTTCAGGAACCTTTTCTTAGGATTTAAAAAAGTTGTCTTGGTTAAAGTAAAGTATGATTGTGGCACATCTGACTAAATCAAGAGATGTAGGTTTATAGTTGTTTAAATGCAAAATAATGCAATATTAAATAATAATACAATAATAAACTCTGTTTTGTGTGTTTACAACTATAAATCTGCATGTGTCCCATCCGCTGTGTGTGTGTGTGTGTATGTGTGTGTGAAAATGATAGAAGCAGTGGTCGCAGTCACAGATAGCTACACTAAATACTGTTTCTTGAATGCATGTTAAAATATTTCATTACAAATCAAGGCCAAGTTTGATTTTCATCTAATGAACTTGCACTTCCTGCCAGAATGAGTCATTTCATCAGCACATCTGAATACACAATATATGGCCAAGTCAGTTTCTGATAGATTAGTAGGCAATGAGAATACACAGACATGATTGGGCTAGGTGATTGCAAATTCCTGTTCTTGATATTTGAAACACTATTCCTTATAGGAAAAGCATTCTACTTAAGAAAATACTTTCATAGTATTTTAATTAAATATTCAAAATTATGTATCAAACTGAGTTCCAGACTACATTTTGTATAATAAGGTCCTGGAATAGAGGTTTTTAAACTTTTGAGTCCTTCAGAATGACTAAGAAGGATTATTAAAAGTCAGATTTCTGCTTTCTATCCCTAGAACTTCTCCTTCTGTAAGTCTAGGGGTATGGTCTGAGATTTTAATACTAATTGAAAGTACCTCAATTATACTGATGCTGCTAGTCTGAGAACCACTATTTTTCAATCACTATGGTAAGTCAGCTGTTCTCAGATTTGTCTGGGAACTGAAATTGCCTGGAGCACTTTTAATCTACTGATGCCTGGACCATATCTCCAGAGATGGCTTTGAGCTCCAGCCTCGGGTTTTAAAAATTACCCCAAGTGATTTAAATATTTAATCAAGACTGATATTCATGGCACATATTTATGATAATTTGCAGTTCAAATATAAATTAGTATTTGTGTATTTTACTTTCATGTTTATTCATATCACTCTCTGTTCTATCAATACAAAATATCATGAATGACTGAGCAAAGACATTGAAAGTTTGCATCCACATCAAGCTATTTCTTTTCCCTGGATGTTCTTATTATCATAGTCCTTAAGAAGAAAGGATGTGAATAGGGTTCATAATATCTCCACTTGAGAGCAAGTAGTGCGACTGTCTCTATCTCTGACTCTATGCATGGATGCTTTAGTCACCACAGATGTTAAGGCAAGAAGAGAGAGGACTGTCCTTTTGGGAAAATAGCCTATCCTATCTACGTGATTCAATCTTTCCTGTCTCTCACTCCCATACCTTCCTTTTCTTTGGTACTTTTACCTTTTTACCCTTTATCAGTCCCCCTGTCCCTCTCCTTCCCTCACCCTATTCTTCTCCTTTCCCTCATTCTCTTAAATTGGCAATCATCCCCACGCCCATATCCTCCACATCAAAACAACAGATGCCTAATGCCCATTTTCCCAGGCTGGGTTCTTGTTCACTGAGACAAACCATATTAAAATTATCTGTTTGTTGTGATATTTAAGGTCACATTTCTAAATAATAACATGCTGTTGCTTTAGATTTTCAGTTTTTCAACATTATGTGTTGCATTATCTATGGAATACAAGAACTTAACTCTTTACATAACACCACTCACAAATCACCACTTTCCCTATTACCTTCTCAATATACTAAGGTCAACATTTCTTTTTCATTGAACATATATTTAGTATGTGTTATGAGTATATAATTATTATTGATAGTCTAAACACAAATCAGATTTAATCACATTTATTTCATAGTAAAACATTCTCCGCCCCTGGTGTTTATAATTGCCTCTTTTTGTTTGACTGATTATTTTTCCATGTACCTTTAACACCATATTCCCAAACTCTCCCAGGTAAGTGTAAATGTCCACTCATCAGATGTATACAGATTCAGTACCTTACAAGTTTCACTTTTTTTTTTTCATGAATACCTATTTTAATATCCCATGTCTTTTGTTCCAGTTTCAACTGGAGTCTGTCAGATTGCAACCCGTGTTTGGATATTGCTTGTATAAAAAATATTATTATTTACTGGGTTAGAGGGAATAGGATATTCTAGTTTGAAAATAACATTCTTTCATATTTTTGAAGGAAATTTTTAAATCCCACTAAAGTCTAGTTGTTAGCATTACCATTGTGAAAGGCATTGCCATTCTGTCCTAAGTGTTGTAAAAGATTTTTTTTTCTTTCTCACTTTATTGAAGCTTTTAAAATAAACTCTTAAATATACATTTAAATCCACTTTTATTTATTTTTTAATATATTTTATTGATTTTTTACAGAGAGGAAGGGCGAGGGATAGAGAGTTAGAAACATCAATGAGAGAGACATCGATCAGCCGCCTCCTGCACACCTCCCACTGGGGATGTGCCCGCAACCAGGATACATGCCCTTGACCGGAATCGAACCTGGCACCTTTCAGTCCACAAGCCGAAGCTCTATTCATTGAGACAAACCAGTTTCAGCTAAATACACTTTTAAATGTATGCAAGCACTTCTTTGGATTGCTCTTTACATATAAGATGCTAGGCACACATATTAGGATTTCCAACTGGGAATGTAAGCTTTTCCTATCTGGGAAGTTTCCTTATCCTTATTTCTTTCTTAAAATTCTTTTACTGAAATACTAGACTTTGTGGACTAAGTATCTTTCTTATATTTTTATTCTTTTTATCAGCAACTTTTTAGTTTCATGGAGAGTTACTCAACTGTATGATCTATACCTTATGCTAAAATTTTCATTCCTACTATCATATTTACAAGAGATCATTTTTCAAAATATTTGAATAGTTAATTTTACAAGAACCTGTTCTTGCTTCACAAATATATTTTTCTTATTTCTTTTAGGAAATTATTACAATTCCTTGGAATTTTCCTTATAATCTTTGTTACATGATAGTTATAGCTTCCATCTTCCTATTACTTGAAATCTTGCTATTTTCACATTTGAGGTCTCTCCTCCAAAACATCTGGTTATTCTCTTATTTAAAATGAAGGCATTAAAATAAAATAGTATATTGAAAGCCTTTTGTGTGTGATGAAGGGCGAGTGACAAAAATATTGACAGTAGGGACACAATGTGTGGCAATTGGATGGAACCTAGGTATTATGTGGAAGGCCTTCAGGTGTCAGGATTGGTAGGTCTTCGATATTAGACCAAATTGTGTTTTCCAGAAAGGAATCACATAGTCTCCTGGTCTAGGGGACATCCTTAGCTGCTGGCTTTATATAAATCAGACAGAACAAAGGAATATAAGATTCATAAGTTGTTGTGCAGACATTCTATCTCTTCTTGGGTATATTATCACTACTCTCAGTTGTGCATCCAGAAACCATCAATTCAAAGTCTCCAAAGATAAAATGTCCAATCTTCTGCTGGATTTGAAAAAAGTATGAGGATTGACACATATTTAGGTAACAAACAAATGCATTTCAAATTCCCTTCAACCATTCCTCATTTACCTTGCCTAACTGCATATATGTGTCGCCTAAGTTACCTGCTGCTTCTCTGATCTAAGCTCTCCTAGGATGGCAGCAGGAATCAGCTAGCTTCCTCTTGGCTCCTACTTAGGCAGGCTAAAGTTTCCCTGGTCTGTCCACTTGGGTTCACTTCCTATTTACTTCCAAAATGCTATAGACATCTTTTGTTCTCTATCATTTCATATTTTGATTATTTCTTTTGGTTTTATGTTATTGCAAATATTTATTATCATGTTAATGTGGTTTTTGGAAAGGTCTAAGGTACACTACATCTCAATCTGCCACATTCCACCATGTTTTGAGATCATTTACTAAATTTCAATCAGGAGCTGTGAAAACATGGTTAAAATCATCTTTCTGACAAGTTTGGAGTTACTTCTAACTTCTCTTTTCTTCTTGAAAATTTGAGGAAGTCTAAGGGACATAAAATCTGTGGCAATGTTAATCCCTAGTACAAATCGCCTTATTGCTCTGATCTTGTGCAGCCTCTAGACCTCAATTTTCCTTGGTGTTTTAACACAAAAGAAACATTTCCTGAGGGTCCTGTTTAGACTTCCCAATCTGCCTCATCAATGTGGGCAAGAAAATGAAGATAAGAGGGATCTGCCATATACATCGTTCAGTATACTGGCTCTGTCAAATTGTATTTTAATATTCTATTTAGCCCAGAAATGAGTTTAACAGTTTTCTGTAGCATAGTAATTTCCAGAATGCATGAATGAGGTCACTGAACCTTGTGTTTCTCATCAAAGTTAAAGGAGTTGTATTAATCTTTTCATTGTTTCTCCTCACATACAGCAGAATGACTGATTGTTTGGCATATTCTCAAGTATTACATGGTGCCAAACAGATGGGGACTGTTCAGGCAGAAGCTGAGTTGGGCAAAGATGTACTTCACAATTTTGTGTTTGTGAAGAGAAACAATTGGATGGGTTACCTTTTCCTATATTTTGTTATTTGGATTCTGAACTGGTGAGGGAAAAAATCATCCTGTTTATTGTACTCTTTTTTATTGATCTATATTCTATTGAATGAGAATGCATTTACAATTATTTCAATTCTTCAAATGAATCAGTTATCAAT
This sequence comes from Lasiurus cinereus, assembly GCA_011751065.1. Classification (NCBI taxonomy): domain Eukaryota; kingdom Metazoa; phylum Chordata; class Mammalia; order Chiroptera; family Vespertilionidae; genus Lasiurus; species Lasiurus cinereus. The sequence goes on along the minus strand of JAAGEH010000005.1, from coordinate 33,773,189 downwards.
TAATGCTGGAAATAATGAATTCTATTTAAACACTATTATTTTATTTTACAAATAGAAAATATTAATATTGTTGCAACCCTAGGTCTCTTCCTTCAAATTTACTTTCTACAACCTTGGTCCATTCATTTACTTTATACAGTGTGTGTGTGTGTAATATATTCACTATACTAGGCACTTATCAAAGTCTCTAAAAATAGTGCAAGAACAAAATGCGGAAGCACAGATCTTTATGTCACTTACATTCTAATATAAATAAAAACTAGCAATGATCAAAATAAATAAGGAAAAATAATATGCTAGATGATGCTTTTTTTATAATATAACAATACAGGTTAAGAGGTGTGGGAGCCCCTTTCCACGTCCCGTGTGGTTCAGGGTTCCCGGTTCAGGGTTCGGGTTCTGAAGGAGGCCGCACGCAAACGAAGAGAGAGACTAGAAAATATTAATTTGGCGATATTGGGGGTCAGGCGGGAGTCTTCCTCTAGTGCAGTGGTTCTCAACCTGTGGGTCGCAACCCCTTTGGGGTCCATCGACCCCATCACAGGGGTCGCCTAAGACCATCAGAAAACACAGATATTTACATTACGATTCACAACAGTAGCAAAATTACTGTTAGGAAGTAGCAAAGAAAATAATTTTATGGTTGGGGGTCTCCACAACATGAGGAACTGTATTAAAGGGTCCTGGCATTAGGAAGGTTGAGAACCACTGCTCTAGTGGAAAGGACTACCACTTGCTCTGGCCTTTTTCTCCCTTTTATTAAGGCTTTGGGACACACCCCTAGCCTTTAGGCAGGAAATTACAAAACAAATTAACATGAAACAAACAGGTAGACTAAGGCTGCTTCAGCTAACAATGTTTCTACTAAACAGTGAGTGATTAGCTCTGACCTTTCAGAGAAATTAAGGTTGAGCAGCCTTCTAGTCTCCTGTTTACATCCATTTAGTGAGAACAATGTTTAGTTTCCAACAAAGAGGGGTCTGTCAATAAAACAGAAGTTTTATTATTTTAAATAACAAAATTATGGAAGATATATTCAAAGAGGTGCCATTTGAAAATGAGTAAGTAAAACCTGAACATAGCTGAGAAAAGGGAATGTAAAGATTCTGAAGTAGGACACACAAATCACCATAGCCTTCTTGAGAAACAGCACAGAGGTAATGTGGCTAAAGTATGATGAGGAAAAAAAGGTGAGAAAGCAGAAAAGAATACTGGTGGCAGATCCTGTGGAAAAACTTAGGCATTTGTAAGGACTTAAATTCTACTCTAAGTGAGATAGGAAACATTAGAGTACTTTAAGCAGAGGAAGGTTACAGTGATTACATTTCAAAGGGGTCACTCATTGCTTGTTTGGGTTCTGTAGGGACACAAAATTTGACTCAGACCTTTCAGATTTCCACCCCCAGGAAGCACTAATGAGATGCTGATCTCTCTTCCTGCTGGGGTGGTGACAGGTGATATTTAGTGGAGTGTCAGAACCATTGGCCACCACCAGGTGCTAGTGAGGTTACTCATTCATATTATCAGTAAAAGCCAGGGAGGAAACAGTAATGACACACTCTAACCCCTCTAAGCCAGGGATGTGTCAGTGAAGCCCTGCTAAAAAGCAGAAACTGCCACCACTGCTTAACAGTAATGAGAAGCCAACTCCTTAAATGTCAGCAAAGGCTGTCTCTATTGCCTCCTTTTCCTGCATAGGTCATCGTAGGTGAACTCAGTGAGCAATCTATTCAATCAAGTGGTAATTGTTTTAATGATCCTAGTCCATGCCGAGTTAAAATGAGAATATAGGTGGCTGAATCAGAGTTTATTTTCAATCCCTTAGGTCCCCTTTTATCCAAATGGCTACTCAAGAGTCAATATCACTTAGGCTTCCTTAAAGTAGGCAGTCAGTGGAAGAAGGAAGCATCATACCTAGGATGGGTCATGGCAAATTTTTCAATTTTCAAATTAGACTAAGGTAATTAACCCCTTTATTAACCCAAAGATGAGCAAAAGGAAACAAACCCTTGTTGAGTAAAGCATTTTTCAGGGACTCAAACTACTCATATGTATAGAACATGATAAGTTGAGGAGAGTAGAATTAAACTCATTTACAGTTAATTCTTAATTTAAAAAAATATATATTTAAAATAGACTTTTAGGGAGAGAGAAACATTGATGAGAAGGTGAAACATCTATTAGCTGCCTCCTGCAGGCCCCCTCTTGGGGATCAAGTTGATAACTCAGTCATGTGCCCTGACTGGAAATCAAACCAGCAACATTTCAGCGCATGGGATAATGCCCAACGAACGAAGCCACACTGGCCAGGGCTTGAATTGATTTTTAGAAATCCATTCTATCTCATCTTGATTCCAGCAACCCGAGGATAATAAAGGGGTATGAAGTGTCCATCAAATGCCATGACAATTGATCTACTGGTAGGTGGTATTTGGAACTGAAATAACAGCAAAACAACAACAGCTACCCTGAGACTGTTCAGTTTGCTAGAAGCAGACAAGTGCATTACCCCATGCAATGAGGACTCTGTCACCATAAGACAAATGGGACCAGTGATGTTACAAGTCAAAAGTTTGGCATGTATTGGTAGCTCTGGCATTGGAATCACACAATCTTTAAATGTGTGCCTAGTCCCTGAAGATGTATGTTTTGCCATTTTTTACTGTGATGATGGATTCAGGATGCAATGGTATTGACAGAGTAGTGCTGGTGTGATCGGCAACTTGATTATAGTCAGTTTCACCAGGGAATGGTCCTTAGAGTGGGAATCTACCTCAATGACCTAACTTTCCAATCAGCAAATGTGATTTATTTCTGCATTTCATGGCTCCCAAGGTAAGAATGGTCAATATGCCTGTCTATAGTCCCCCCAGTGACAGTCCCAATGACTAGAACATCCTCAACAACCCAAAACTTAGTAAATATGCAATACTTAGGAGTACTGTTCTAGGCAAGGATAATAACTTTATGTTTAGCCTATTGTGCTGGTTCTTCCAGAGTTGCCATTGCTTCATGAGAGATCCTTCTATTTTCCTATCTGATTCTTTCTGGAGTTTCTTTTTCTGGTTCTGATTGTTTCCTTACATACTTACTCAGCTGAAAACTAAGGAGAGCCCTCTGCATATCTTCAGAGTTCTGTCTTCTTGAACTCTGAACTTTTCCTCTATTCAATGACACTACTGAGATCTTGGCTTCCCAACTCCTCTGTGCTAAGATCTCTCTCCTGGCAGTCAACTGGGAAATCATTAGGCACATCTAGTTCACTACCCTGCTCTCCCTGATCATTGTCTTGAGCTGAGAGTTCTTTTTTGGAGGTCCAAAAGTGGGAGTTCCCTGTTTTCTTTTATAATGGGGACACTGTTTTATGAGAGGCTACTCTTTAAAAGACCCTTCCTCTGGGAGAAACATAGGACCAGGTGGTTAAAGGTTGGAACACATATAAGATATATTTAGAAATAAAAATTGTGCAAAGGCTTGGTGTGTTCTCTTGTGCTATTTTTAGGAGGATCCTAATCACTATATGGTAATTCAGGTTGCAGTGTCAGCCCTATTTTTTTTTCACCTTTAATTCTCAAAATGATAAGCCAAAGAGAATTGTCTGAGCTTTTTACAGCCTCACCAATGGCAATGCAGGATGCTTCTGTGATTATGAGCTTATTGACCTCTTCATCTGCTTTGCACACACTTTTCTTGGCAAGCATACTCTGCAGTGAGGGTGATGAGTTACATTCTGGGCAGGGAGCACTCTCAGCATCACAGCACCAGTTTGATGGACCACAGGCTAAAGATAAATGAGCAGAGAATATATCCAATTTATTCATTGGATTTTCCCATATAGCTTCCAGCCAAAATCATTTTCAGGGCAAAGGCAAAGCCAAAACAGACATCAGTAACTCAATAACCTTCTCCTCCAACTAAAGACTCTCTCTCTCTCTCTTTCTCTCTCTCTCCATATATATATATTTGTGTGTGTGTGTGTGTGTGTGTGTGTGTGATATGTTTTTAAATAACCACACATCTAATTGCAGATCTCAACTCTGTGTATTAAAGTTCATCTGTTTGTCATCTCTTTTTCCTTTTGGTTGATTAATCCAGAAGCAAATGTTTTGTTATCTTTTTAAATAGTGAGATACTTTGGTGAGTTGTTTTCTAGTACATTTCATACATTTAACTCAATTTTTGATCAATTTTCATTTCTCAGCGCTACAATGGAAGTCTCTGAGGGACTAATCTTTTCTTAAAGCTCTGTGTGAGTCTAGAAGAGAGAAAGGAAAGTTAACTTGTAGCCATGGAGGGGTTTTTTGCTCTGTAGCAGGCTGTCTACCTGCAATGGTTTTATAGACCTTGTGATGTTGCAGTTATTGTTCTTAATTCAACAAATGAAGAAATTATACTCAGAAACTCTAAGACTTGTGTGCTTGGGCTTTTCTCAGTTCTACAAACTCATGAGTCTTATATTCTCACTTATATTCTTTTCTTCTGAAAACTTAATCAGGCATAGATTCATGTTTTGTTTTTTATATAAACTAATATGATTTATTTTATTATATTTATAAGCAGTTCAAAAATATAAAAATGCTACATATTATCCCCATTCAAATCCCAGTTTTTTTCCTCTGAGAAACCAATGTTAATAATTTTGTTTTGTATTACTTACATATAAATATATTCAAATACACAAATTTACAATTTGATCACTTTTTACAATTTGATATATTATTCATCACAGTCTTCAGCTTGATTTTTAAAATCTAAAACTAAATCTTTTTATTTCCTTCTGTCTTCTTGAACTCTGAACTCTGAACAAACATAATATGCTGACTTTTAAAATTGCTGCATGGTATTCACTGTATTAGTAACTTAAATTTCTTAATATTTCATTGATCTATTATTAGAAATACATATCTATAATTTTTGTTACAAATAATATTGCAGCCAATAGCACATAGTTACATATACACTGAGTGGCCAGATTATTATGATCTCTGAATGCATAATAATCTGGCCATTCAGTGTATATGCATATTTTAAATCTTTATTGTTGAAAGTATGACATATGCCTCTTTTGCTCCCACTTGCCAAGGTAAATAATATTGCAGCTAATAATGACAGAGTTACATAGTTTTTTTTTTAAATGTACAAATGTGCAAATGTATTATTCATTTATCCTTCTATTTGGCTCTTTCTTCCTTTCCATGTGTAGTTTAATTAGCAAATGCACCATTTAGTAGCTTTGCCAGGTTTACCTCAATCTTGCAGGGGGTTTTGTGTTGACTCATATTGCAGGCAAACATAAAATACCTGATTCACAGCCCTTCTGCTCTTAAATGTATTGGGTGTGTTCCAGTACTTGCATTGTCAGAGCAGGTTCATAGAATTAAAGAAATAAGAGATTGAAATGACCTATTGGGTCAACTGTTCTATACACTTGCCAGTAAAAGATTGTTGCTTACAATATACATTATTAATGAGATGAACTGGAATATATATTTTTAGAAGCAATCCTTCTACTTGAATAAAAAGAGAAGATGTTATTGATGACAACTGAAATACATCCATATGAATGATTTCAGAGTCAGGTAAATAATATGAATATAGTCATACTATAATAATCATAAAGAATTATGTTGTGCAATATCATTTTATTTAACTAAAAAACATTATATCATGCCCAGCTAGTGTGACTTATTGGTTGAGCAGTCATCCGATGAACCAGGAGTTGTTGGTTTGATTCCTGGTTAAGGCACATGTCCAGGTTGCAGGCTCAATGCTCAATAGGGGGCATACCTCTCTTCCTCTCCCTTCTTCTCTTTGAAGTCAATAAAAACATTTTTTAAAACTTCTATCAGTAGAACATCTACCTTTAACTCAGGAAACTATCCCATTATTTAAGACTGATTACCAATAGGAAGAAATTTGATCTCCAAAGTAAATTTGCTAATATTCTTATATTTTAACTGGGGAATATTTGATAGCTGAAGGAATAAACCATATTCTGATTTCAGAAATAATGACTTAAGTGAATCAGAATGCTATGACCCTCCTTGTACACAAGGATGCAACTGGAATTACATAGATTTTACAAAAATTAGGTAAGGCAAAAGAAAAAAAAATCTCTTTTTAGCACAGTGCTTGACATACTTAACAAACATGTTTGTTTTCGTCATATTAATCACCTTGCTTACCATATAAATTTATCTCAATTCTCTCTTTTTATTTCTTTTAGTTGTAACTATGATTCACATATTAAAATGTATTGAGTTGCAATTCCCTTTCATACATTGTGGTAGATAGCACTGGTACAATAGATGGAGGGGATTGTAGAGGGTGATTGCCCTGCCCTTTTGGACATTATAGGCTAGTTGAGAAATTGATTCTTAATCAAGAAATCACAAAAATAAAGAAAAAAGCTAACTGTAATGGGTGAAAGAAATATGCAACATGAGAGTCCAAGGGAATTAGAGCTAATCTGTATAGTCAGAGCAAGATTCCTGAATTGTGAATCTAAGAGTTTGCAAGACAAAGAGAAGAGGAGAGGTCTGAGTGTGTTATGCAGAAGGAAAATAATGAACAAATGTTGTATTGGAAGAGGAAGCATGGTACCTGCATTAACTGAGTGCAAAGTGAGTTGGCTGGTGAGGAGCAAGTACAGAGATAATGGAGGCTGGGGAGATACAAGAATAAGACATGGAATGGAAACAGGTTGGACAAGAACAAGAGCAGTTGAAAAGAACTGGTCAGCTACTCCTGCAGTATTTTGGGTAAAATATGGATACTTATATTAAAGAAGACATGTAGTAAAACATTATTTTTAGAATTGTCCATTCTTCAATTTAAGAATCATGATGTTAAATGTTATAGTAGATACTTTTAGTTTACACTATATGCTCTAAACCTACAAACCTAACTTATAAATTGTTTTAGAAAAACAATAACAAAACTAGAAACCTAATTTGAGAAAGACTTTATCAATTTACAATAAACTAGTACAGTGTACCTCGAGATACGAGTTTAATTCATTCAGTAACCTTGAGGCGTGGGAAACTATGAGACGCTCGAGTGGCGGTAAACTGGTGGGTCATGTGCAGCCTGCTGATCCGCGAGATTACTCTTATCTCAAATGTTGCTCGTATTTCAAAGCAAAAATCACTCGCTCGACAGCTCGTATCTCAAAAATCTCATATGTTAGGGCACTCGTATCTCAAGGTACCACTGTATTGAATAAGACAGATAACATGGAGTATGTTAGGAAAAGTGACATTTTAAGATATTTATTTCCCAGCTTTTGATTAAGTAGCTAAACTCTTACCTAGAAATAGAAGTGACTGATATAGAAAATCCATGATCTTTAAGAATTATGAAGACAATATTTTATTATTTTTCCAATGCCCTGCTTCTAATTACCCTCTCCATTATATTTATTAATAGTTGTGAATTAAAGTATTCTGGTGGAAAATGATAAAATTTTGACTGCTGATCCATGACAACAGAGAAGATCTGTTTTTATATAAAGAGAAAGATTGGGTCAAAAAAGTTTTAGTCTTGGTTATATTCTAGGTGCAGATAACTATATCTTGAGTGATTATTTACCTGAGTGTCTTTCCCTAGAGTTTCCAGCCTCCTTGAGAGCAACATATTTATTTTACTCATATTTATAATTTCATGACTTAATATAACACATAATAAAGCAGAAACAATAAATACACATTTGATAAATAAATGAAATAATCAACCAAATTTGTTACTTCTATAAATTGAATCATTGTCACCTTCTAACCTGTGGCATTTTATAGATTTAGAAGAAGCTTAATATGTCATTATATAATACAACTTTCACTTTACAGATAAAAAAATAGAAACCTAAAAAGATAATTTAGCTAAATTAGTCCTAGCTGAATAATTTTTTATTAAGTTAGAGAAAATTATTTAAAATGAAATGTGGAAAGTAAAAGTAACAATATTATCATCACATACACATTTAATAATTTATTTATTTCAACAAAGCATTAGGGTCATCATTTTATTATTGAAATGCATTAAAGGGCTACCACATTTAATCAGATGTCAGCATTTCATGTACTTTGAAATAAGTGTCAGTCCCATGGGGCACCTTATTCTTCATGATTTACCCTGTTCTCTTCTTTTGACCTGTAGTTTATTCTCTGGTTTCATCACAAGATGGTGCCAGTGTGTCTCTAACACCACAGAATATAGATTAACAGATCATTTCTATGTACTTACATTGGAGGTTGGTTTTAGACTTAGTGAATTCTAAGCATCTTCACTTTTTCTTCCTTTTTAAAAAATTTTCCAGTATCCTCACTCAGACAATTGGTGAATATTTCTCTAGGAGTTTTTTTCAAAATTCAGATAATTCTATGATAATTCTATGTTTATATACTACTCAGATCTGACTACTGACCCTAATGAGCCTCACTCATCCATAGGAACACACATACAGTATGCACACACATTCAGGATTATGGTCACTATTTTTCATCCAGCCTATGTACAGAAACATTTCCACCAGTGACTTCTATGTACTGTAATATACTAGTAAATCTCAATTCAGCTTGGAGACATCTCATTTAAGTCTAGAGATAAAACATTTTCCTCAAATCCTATTTTCAATGAGTTTTGGCACTTGGAAACAAAAGCCAAGAAGCTTAAACATAAACCTCACCAGAGTAAAGATAGTATTATATGGCTACATACTCTGAAAGGGGAAGAGACAGGCAGAAAATGGAATAATAAAACAGATGATATGAAAGAAAAATAGAAACCTCAGAAAATTATCTAAATAAATAGGCACAGAATTTCAGTCACCATACCTTTTGTCCATTGTATTACTATACTCAGGAAGATGGGCCAGGTTTTGCTAAAAAACACAAAGAAACAAACAAATAAACCAAAATAATAGCAAATAAGTTTAAATCAATATATAATATAAGATCTAGTTAGAGCTCACCAACTAGAAAATTCAGGTAATTAGTTTCTGATAAATTAATTATGTAATACCTTAATTACAAAATATTTTTTTCATCTTTGAATTATTAAATTGCAGTGGGATATGCACCATTTTTCACTATTAATATGCTTTTTTTGTTAATCCAGGATGAAGCTTTATCTTAAATCAGGATAGTCATGGGATGAAGGATGCTTGGGTAGGTCATAGGACTCCTTGATATTATATATTGATTTAAACTTATTTGCTATTTTTACCATCATTTATTGATATAATAGAGCAAATAGAGCATTTTCAATGCTTTTTAATAATCCTGATTAACTTGATAAATAGAAGTTAATGACTATTTTTAGGGGTGATTTTTTTAACAGGTTTCATTAGTACATTTCGTAAACCAAGTATAAGTGTGTCTTTGTGTATATATGTTAATAAGTGTGATCCAAAACACCATGAAAGCAAAACAAAAAAACAAAACAAAACAATTTACCTTTGGCCAAGGGACCTTACAGTCCACTAATATAATTAAAATTTTAATCTTTGAAACATTTTTAGATACCAAAACCATAGCAACCAAATAATTTTCTGCCCCAGAACATGCCAGACTAGAACAGAAAAAAAATGGTTATGTATCATGCCCTGAAGGTGAAGAGTGAAATGCATTCACAGTGCTCATAACTAAGCTACTTCCTAGAATGAAAGGAAATGTACATTTTTTCTTAGCCTGTGGTTTCCTCATGATGATCATATTAGCTTCAGTGACAGCTTTCTTCTTCCTTAGTTTAGTTTCTCCTAATCATCTCTTCCCTAGAGTACTAAATAATTTTGTATTACCCATATTTTTATTCTCTCTTGCTACTGCATTCTATTTTTTGATACTTACTTCACTAACTTCTATGCCCATGTTTAAAGAATGAAAGTATTATACAGAGAACTGAAAGGGTAAAATAAATGTTTTATCTTTTATTGGATCATTTACTTGTTCTTTTATTGATGAAACATTTATTTAATGGCAATTATGAGTAAGAGCCTGCATATAAAGAAAGGTGTGAGATTCATTCCCTGCACTCCAAGAACTGATAGACACTGCATAATTTAGATGGCAGATTTGGATGACGGTTAAAGGTGATCCAGTCAGAAACTCCTTGGAAAGGATACATCAGAATCACCTCTACAGTTTTAAAAATGCAGAGTCAAAGATTCCAAACCTCATACACTAAATGAGTATGAACATATTTGAAAAGATGTGTTTATGATGTATGATAAGTGACTTTGGAATGTCATAATGACAATGAAAAACAATTCATACCTATGGATACAATACAACCTCTGATCCATTTCTTAAATTATTTTGCTTCATAATATCATGCATTAAATAACATTATAGATAACATTATTTTATATATTATTAGATAACATTATATTATATATTATAAAACACACACACACATTTACTACCTTTGGATTTAGGAAGTCAAATATCATAATTAAAGTTTTAGATAGCTCTACTCAATAAAAATTGCTCTTGAACTAAAATACAAACAAATAAAATGGTCCTCTTATAACTTCTACCAGGATCCTTTTTCTTTCTCTTAATTCTGAACTGGATTAAAACCCTTGAGCACTTCAAAATAAGAGTCTTGTGTCTTTTCCTCAGTTCTTTGTAGTTAAAATACAATATTAGATTTTAAAACAAGACACATTGCATATGCTTACAAAAAGTTAACAGTTTTTTCTAAGATTTTATAATTACTATTAAAATACTGTTTTTATTCAGGATAAACTTTGCTTATTTATTCATGCAATTCTCTTGCTAGTGGAATAAGAAGCTGCACACTTTGCCTAGTAATACAACAACCCTAGCCATCTCTGGGAAATCAAGGGAAGAGTAAAAGGGTCACTATTCCCCAGCAGGCATTACATGTTTATATTTTCATATTTTATTTATTCTCATATTGCTCCTATTTTATCCATGTAATAAAATCTGTCATACTCAAAACATATATTCAACTGTCTTCTATGAGTAGTAATACTGTTCCCATAATATTTCAAGAATCTGTTTTTTTAGAATTTTGTTGTAAAGTAATACCAGTGAATCAGAATATCTTCACCAGAGAATAACCTTCGATCCCTTCTGGTCCTCGTTAACAACATCTGACAATCTCACTCAATGTTGTTCTGAGGCTTCTTGAGCTCTCACAGGCAATGGGGCACATTGGAGTTATACGTTATCAAACCATTAGTCTAAGTAGAGAGCTGACAATTGTGAGACTATGCTTCCTATTTAAACCAGATTTTGCTTTAGACATACGAAGAGGGTCATTGTATCCTAGCAAACTCAAAGGCCCAACAAACCTTTTCATATGTATTCTTTGCAACTCATTACTCTCCTACATTAACCAAACACTTATGATGAAAATGATAGCACATACTTTTCCATAGCTGCAGTGTCATTTTGCATTCCCACCTACAGTATTCCAATTGCTACATATCCTCACCTATACTTGTCTTTTCTTGTTTTGTTTTGTTTTTCTCTTGTTATTGACTTGTTTTTTAAATAAATATTCCTGGTAGTAATGACATGATAACTTTTTATGGTTTTGATATGCATTTTTCTGATGATTAGTTGATTAATGTTGAGGTTTATTTTTTAATAGAGTACAAAAAATTAAAAATGCCTAGTAAATCCCACTTTTGACTGTCTACAAGAATAGAAATCAGAATCACTAAAAGATATTGACACTCATATTTTTGTTGAGGCACTATTCATAATAGCCAAAAGGTGGAAACTATCTAAGTGTCCATAACCAGATGAATGAATAAAGAAAATGTGGTATATACACACAGTGAAATATTATTTATTCTTAAAAAAGGAAGGAAATTATATAATGTATGATAACATGGATGAATCTTGAAGACATTATGCCAAAAATAAATCAGTCACAGGAAGACAAATACTGCATCATCCTAATTATATAAGACTAGTGGCCTGGTGCACAAAATTTGTGCATGGGATGGGGGGGGGCAGTGGCTATGTGTCCCTCAGCCCAGTCTGCACCCTCTCCAATCTGGGACCCCTCAGTGGATGTCTGTCTGCGGGATTGGGCCTAAACCGGCAGTTGGATATCCCTCTCACAATCCAGGACTGCTGGTTCCTAACTGCTCATCTGCCTGCCTGTCTGATTGCCCCTGACCACTTCTGCCTGTCAGCCTGATCACACTCTAACCTCCCCGCTGCCAGCCTGATTGACATGTAACTGCTCTGCTGCTGGCCTGATTGCCCCAACTGCCCTTCCCTGCTGGCCTGATCATCCCCAAGGCTTTTATTAGTATAGATAGTTAAAGTAATCAAATTCATAGAATCAAAGACTGGAATAGTGATGGCTAGGGCTAGGGGAGGGAAATAGGAAGTTACAAATAAAAATATGCAAAGTTTCAATTAAACAAGATGAATATGTTCTAGAGTTTTACTCTCGAGTTTCTCTCTCTCAAAATAAATTTTTAAAAATTTAAATAAAGCATTGCCCTGGCCTGGTAGCATTTGGTTAGAGCATTGTTCCAATATGCCAAAGGTAGAGGTTCAATCCCTGGTCAAGGCACAAATAAGAATCATCCAATGAATGCATAAATAAGTAGAACAACAAATCAATCTCTCTCTCTCTCTCCCCTTTTCTCTGTATCTCTCTAAAATAATTTTTTTTTCATTATTAAAAGAGTAAAAATCCTGTTAGGTGCCCTTAACACAATAAAATACAAGAAGTAAAAACAAAACAAAATAAAATAACACACTTGCTTTCAATGTTTTTTACTCTTCAGCTGAAGATAGAATGTTTAGTATGTGTATCAGAAGTTCAATAAAAAAAATCATGTACAGTGTTTCTACTGTCTTGATAGAATTAAATACTTTACTTATGTTCAAGATAAAAATACTACCAATTCTGCATACAATGCTTTTACATTTGTGTTGATAATAATATGATAATAAAATACATACTATTAATTTATTTTTTAACTTAGAATGAAAATTTGTGATAAAATTTTTAATTAAGCTTTTTATTTTGCAATAAATTAAAGAAAAATTACGTGTACCCTTTACTCAGTTTCTTCAATGGTAACAGTTTACAAAATTATAATGGAATATCATAATCTGGATAATGATATTGTCACAGTAAAAAAACAGAAGATTGCTTTTCTGGAAGTTCTTAAATTAATAATTCAATTCCTTTTATAGTTACAAGGCTATGTGAATGCTCCATTTTGTATCGCATGTGTTCTGGTTATTTGTGTATTTTTAGGAAAATGGTCCAATTCATCTCAGTTATGAGATTTATATGTACTAGTATAAAGTGGTTTGCAGTATTCCTTTATTATCCTTTTGATGTCTTCAGGATTTATAATCACATCCTTTGTTTCATTCCTGATAGTTATAATTTGGATTATAAGACTTGAGGTCTTATTTAATCCTATTTAGCTGGCCTCTGTTCTCTGTTGACTTCCAATTATACGGGGTCGCTCCTCTTCACTGCTGGGTGTGCAGGGGAACCCTAATTAGTCAGTGGAAACCAGATGTTCAAGGCCAAACTGAGTGTGGGAATCTTAATCAGAGTGTTCAAGGTTAATTTGCTATATGCAGGTGCAAAAACAAGGACACAGCAAGCTGTGCACACTGCACAGGTGTGCCTTTCTGTAACCCAAATACTGAGATCACTATTTGGCATAAAGCCTCTTTTGTTTGAGCTTATATATAAGTTGCCACTGACCAGCCTGTGACTGGCACCTGTATAGTTCCTATATTGTGGGCTGCATTGTGGGGAAGATGTATTACTGACCAGCTGGTGCTGGCTGTTTTGTTAGGATGGCTTCTGTGTTTTCTACTGTATTAGCAAGGACTGCTTTGTGTTGGCTACTGTGTATGCAAGAACTGCTTTGTCTAATGGCTAATTAGTAGCAATGGCTACTTGGGCTGCAATAAAGACTCTCTTATTCCCTCACGACTTCTCATGTCTTCTCTATCTTCTAAGACCCGACATCCAAGGAGGTCCAGCCCCTGGCAGAGGAACTCAGACCCAACAGTTAGTATAGTAGAGCAGGATGAAGGAGTGAGTACTCTCAGAATTATTGCAGCAAGCAGGGTCAAGAAGGAACTTATTCCAACAATTGGTGCAGTGAGCAGGGTTCAGGAGTGGGTGCAGACTCTGAGTGAGTGCTCCTGACAGTGTGCTGGGGGGGGTGGGAGTTCTAGAGTTCTAGGCCCTCTGTGGTATCCACTAACATCGGAGGAGGCATTATTCATAAACTGAAAGGACTGAAAGTCCTAGTTCCCCACTTGAACTTTTCTAACATTATACTCTGTGTGTGTGAGTGTGTGCGTGTGTGTACATACTGGGGAAGAGGAGTGCAGATGCTTTGTTATATTCTGTGAGCAAAAAGGGCTAGGTTACCTACTGGCCCTTTATTTAGAATGGGTAGCATTGAGACTGCAGTTAGTTTTCTAGTGTTTGGCCGATGCTGAGTGGTTATTCTCTAAATATTTTCTATCTTGTTTGGTAGCCAATTTACTTATCCTGTGGTTAGAGATAACATACTTTTTAAATTTATTTAATCTTTACCCATTGGCATAAAACCAAAATAATTCAATATAATGTCTTCCTAGGCCCCTATGTATCTAGCCAATATGCCTTCTTCTTTCCATGTCTCATAGTTTGATCCTATTTGCTTTATGTGCAATGCCAAGGGTTTTTTGATGTGTTTAGCAAGAGACATAGAGAAAAGTATACAGACTCCATCTTCCTGCAGAAGATGCAGAAGTCCACTATTACATTTTATAAGTGATAAAATAATGTTATGAAAACTACTTGGTTCCTCTTGAAATGGATTCTTGATTTTCATTTTCCATTAGACCCTGCTGATTATGTAGCTGGCCCTGCCTGAGAGTTTGGCTTGGAAGGAGGGGATTTCCTTGAGTATACAATTAACTGCTTTAAATTTGAAGTCTTGTAGTAGGGATTTTTTGGCTTTCTTTTTTTGTTTGCTTGTTTTTAATATTCATCTGATAATATCACTCTTCTCTTCTTAAAACGATCTAATGGTTTTTTGATCACTCTGACAAAGTCTAAATTCTTGAGCAGAATGTGTAATGTTTTATATAATCAGAACTCTGGACCTCTCTAGCCTTATTTTACACCTGTTGTTCATTACTCTTTTCCAATTTCATTCTTTCAGTTCTTCACAACCTTCCTTTTCCCCACTTCCAGACTTGAGGATGTTCTCTTCTCCACTAGAAATCCACTCCCTTGGATAATGCCTATTTATCCTATTTGTTGGCCTAAAGCAGTAGTTGGCAAACTACAGCTTGCAAGCCACATGATGCTTGCAAGCCACAGTTTGCCACTCTGTTTAATAATGAGTTTGCCGACCACTGGCCTAAAGGATCTTTCCTTAGGGATGACTTCCTTATATGTCAAAATAAATTAGGACCCTATTATAACTGCCCACATCACCCTGGATATAGATATTTAATTGACCATTTTTACCCTCTGGACCAGGGGCAGAGAACTTTTTGTTAAGCCAAAGGGCATCTGGGCATTTAAAACATGATTCACTGGCCATACAAAATTTTTAACTTAAAAATTAGCATGCTATATTTGGTCAAACATGTAATTAACTCACCCATAATGCTTTGGTAGAGCCTGGGTCCTATTTTTTCTTTTTTCGCTCTCTCTTCTACACTAATAAGAGTAAGATGCAAATTTACTGATGCCCACCAGGCATGAGTATGCAAATTAACCCAACAAAGATGGTGGCTTAATTTGCATATGCAGGCACAAAGCAGCCCGGAGTGGGGTGGGATGCTTGCGTTATCACCATGGTGATGATGTAGGAGTTCCTCACTGTCCCAGCACTTCAGGCTTCCAGGCAGCATGGGAAGGCGGAAAGGCGGCTCTGAGCCCGAGCATAAAACAGCTCTGATGAAATGAAGGCGGTGCTGGTGGCCAGGGGAAGGAAGGCCAGTTCTTACACTAATCTCATGTATCGGGCCTTTAGTATATTTATATGACATGCAATGTTTAACACTGTGTCTAGTATAAAATGGGTCATTTACTAAACATTTACTAATGATATTAAATGTTTAAGTATAAAAATAAGTGGACTCTTGAAGAAGTAAACAATAACTATCCCAAATTTTACATTAATTCATTGACATACTTATTTGATAACTATTTATTTGACACTCTATGTGTCATACATCTAGCTCTCTATGTGGTAAGAGTTATAAAAATGATTAAAAAAACCTTAATCCTATCTTTGTTTTATATTTTTGTGTCCTGGAGATAGACAAAAAAATTATAAAATAAGTTCTAGGACAAATATGAGTGGAATAATAAGATAGAGCATATTGGAGGTGGCTGCTTGCTCAGGGAATTAGGAAAAAAATGTTTTAGCTAGAGCAAACTACAAAAGCAGAAGTTCTAAATTTACTGATTATGTGATTTTTTTAACCTAGGAAACTGGGTAAATTGTGGTGTTGTCACCATGTTGGGAAAGAGTGGGATTGATCCTGATATTTTGCAGAAAATCAGAGATCGAAAGAAATAGGACAATTAGAAAATTACTTTTGAAAATCTTAAATTTGAATTGCCTCTAAGATGTATAAAAATATATGTGAAGTAAAAAATACTATGTATGAGATACTGTTCATATATATATATATATATATATATACACACACACACACACACATACATACAGTTCTGTGTATTCTCATGTATATATATATACAGTTATGTGTATTCTTTTTTTTAAATATATTTTATTGATTTTTTACAGAGAGGAAGGGAGAGAGATAGAGAGCTAGAAACATCGATGAGAGAGAAACATTGATCAGCTGCTTCCTACACACCCACCACTGGGGATGTGCTCACAACTAAGGTACGTGCCCTTGATCAGAATCAAACCTGGGACCCTTCAGTCCATAGGCTGACCCTCTATCCACTGAGCCAAACCGGTTTCGGCTATTCTCATGGTTCTTGTGAAGGATCAAGGATACTTAAAATAATGCTAGACACACATTGTCTTCAATATTAAAATGTTCTGAATAGCTGAGAAATCAATATTTCTTAATTTTTTTAACTATCAAACGTATTTTTTAGTCATATATTTTTTAAAATTCTTTATGGTTTAAAATATTACATATGTTTCTCTTTCCCCCATTGACCTCTCCTGGCCACTCCAAGCCCCCACCACATGCTATCACCCCCCCTACTGTCTGTGTCTGTTGGTTATGCTAATATGCATGCACATAAGTACTTTGGTTGATTTCTTACACTCCCTCCCCCCATGCACCCCGTCTTCGCTCTTAGGTTGGATGGTTTGTTTCATGCTTCTATATCTCTGACTCTATTTTTGCTCATCAGTTTATGTTGTTCATTATATTCCACAATGAGTGAGATCATGAGATATTTATCTTTCTTTGAATGGCTTATTTCACATAGCATAATGCTCTCCAGCTCCATTCATTGTGTTGCAAGTGGTAAGAGGTTCTTCTTTTTTAGCACGGTGTAGTATTCAATTGTGTAGATGTACCACTTTTTAAAAAAAAAATGTATTGTGTTACATGTATACATATCTTCCCATTGCCCCCCCCCAGGCATACCCTAACTCCCCAGTGTCTTGCGTTCATTGGCTATACCTATATGCATGCATACAAGTCCTATGGTTGATCTCTTATCTACCCCAACACTCCTTAATCTTCCTGCTGTAATTTGACAGTCTGTTTGATGCTTTACTGCCCCTGTATCTATCCTTTTGTTCATCAGTTTATAATGTTCTTCATTATCCACAAATGAGTGATATCATGTGGTGTTTCTCCTTCATTGACTGGCTTATTTCACTTTGCATAAGGCTCTCCAGTTCCATCCAGGTTGCTGCAAATGGTAAGAATTCCTTCTTTTTAATGGCAGCATAAAATTCCATTGTGTAGATGTACCATAGTTTTCTGATCCACTCATCTGCTGACAGGCACCTAGGCTGTTACCAAATGGTAGCTATTGTAAATTGTGCGGCAAGAACAGAGGGGTGCATAAATCCTTTCTGATTGGCGTTGCTAACTTCTTAGGATATATTCTGAGGGTGGGATTGCTGGGTCAAATGGGAGTTCCATTTTTAGTTTTTTGAGGAAATTCCATACTGTTCTCCACAGTGGCTGCACCAGTCTGCAATCCCACCAACAGTGCACATGGGTTCCTTTTTCTCTGCATCCTCGCCAATACTTGTCGTTTGTTGATTTGTTGATGATTGCCATTCTGACAGGTGTGAGATGCTATCATATTGTCATTTTGATTTGCATCTCTCAGATAATTAGTGATTTTGAACATGTTTTTATGTGTCTCTTGGCCTTCCTTCTGTCATCTTTCAAAAAGGTTCTATTTAGGTTAATTTTTTTATTGGACCATTTATCTTCATTTTATTAAGTTGTATAAGTCGGCTATAGATGTTGGAGATTAAACCTTTATCAGTGATAACATTTGCAAATATGTTCTCCCATACAGTGGTCTTTCTTGTTGTTTTGTTGATGGTTACTTTTGCTGTGCAAAAGCTTTTTATTTTGATATAGTCTCATTTGTTTATATTTCTTTAGCTTCCATTGACCTTGGAGCAGTATCAGTGAAAAGTTCTTTCAGCATATGTTTGAGATTTTGCTGTCTAGTATTTTTATGGTTTCTCATTTTATGTTTAAATCCTGTATCCATTTTGAGTTTATTTTGTATATGGTGTAAGTTGGTAGTCTAGTTTCATTTTTTTGCATATATCTGTCCAATTTTCCCAACACCATTTATTGGAGAGGCTATCTTGGCTCCATTGAATGTTCATGCCTCCTTTGTCAAATATTAGTTGAGTATAGTGCTTTGGGTGGATATCTGGATTCTCTATTCTATTCCATTGGTCTATATGTCTGTTCTTGTGCCAGTACCAGACTGTAATGAGAACAGTTGCTTTGTAATATAGCTTGAAATCTGGTATTGAGATTCCACCTACTTTATTCTTCTTTCTCAGGATTGCTGTGGCTATTCGCAGACATTTTTTGTTCCAGATGAATCTTTGAAGAGATCTTTCTAGGTCTGTGAAATACATCATTGGCATTTGAATGGGTAGTGCATTAAATCTATAGATTGCTTTGGGTAGTATGGACATTTTAATGATGTTGATTCTCCCAATCCATGAGCATGGTATGCTCTTCCATCTGTTTACATCTTCCTCGATCGCTTTTATTAGTGTCCTATAGTTTTCTGCATATAGGTCTTTTACCTCCTTTGTTAGGTTTATTCCTAGGTATCTTAATTATTTTGGTGCGATGATAAATGGGATTGCTTTTTTAATGTCTCTTTCTGTAACTTCACTATTAGTGTACAGAAATGCAACAGATTTCTTGGCATTAATTTTGTATCATGCTATATTGCCGAATTCATTAATTAAGTCAATTAGTTTTGGGATGGAGTCCTTCAGGTTTTTTATGTACAGTATCATGTCATCTGCAGATAAGGACAGCTTTACTTCTTCTTTTCCAAATTGGGTGCCTTTTATTTCTTCTTCTTGTCTAATTGCAATGGCTAATACTTCCAGTACTATGTCAAACAGGAGAGGTGAGAGTGGGCATCCCTGTCTTGTTCCTGTTCTTCAGGGAAATGGTTTTAGTTTTTGCCCATTGAGTATGATGTTAGCTGTGGGTTTATCATATATGGCTTTTATGATGTTGAAGTATGATCCTTCTATTCCCATCTTGCTGAGAGTTTTTATCAAGAAAGGGTGTTGGATATTGTCAAATGCTTTTTCTGCATCAATTGATATGACTGTGATTTTTATCTCTCAATTTTTTTTTGTGGTGTATCACGTTTATTGATTTGCAGATATTGTACCATGCCTGCATTCCTGGGATGAATCCTACTTGGTCATGGTGTATGATCTTTCTAATGTACTGCTGGATCCGATTTGCTAGAATTTTGTTGAGGATTTTGACATAATATGTTAATGAGAAATATTGGCCTATAATTCTCTTTCATTGTGTTGTCTTTATCTGGTTTTGGTATTAGGGTGATGCTGGCTTCATAGAGGGTGTTTGGAAGTGTTCCTTCTTCTTCAATATTTTTGAATAGTCTGAGGAGGATAGGTTTTAATTCTTCCTTGAATGTTTGGTAAAACTATCCTGTGTAGCCATCTGGTACCAGGCTTTTATTTGCTGGAAGCTTTCTGATGACTGCTTCAATTTCTTCCATAGTTATTGGACTATTGATATGTTTAGATTCTTCCTGATTGAGTTTTGGAAGGTTCTATTTTTCTACGAATATGTCCATATCTAGCAGGTTGTCAAATTTGTTGGAATAGAGTTGTTCATAGTATTTTTTAACAATCCTTTGTATTTCGGTGGGGTCTGTTGTTATTTCTCCTATTTCATTTCTGATTTTGTTTATTTGGGTCTTCTCTCTTTGCTTCTTGGTGAGCCTGGCTAGAGGTCCATCAATCTTGTTTGTCCTTTCAAACAAACAGCTCTTGGTTTTGTTGATCTTTTGAATTGTTTCTTTGATCTCCATGTTGTTTATCTCTGCTCTGATCTTTACTATTTCCTTCCTTCTGCATACACTGGGCTTTTCTTGTTGCTCTCTTTCTAGCTCTTTGCGTTGTAGGATTAGGTAATTTATCACCATTGTTTCCAGTAGGCTTGTAGAGCTATGAACTTCCCTCTCAAGAGTGCTTTCACTCTGTCCCATAAATTTTGTATTGTTGTGTTGTCATTGTCATTTGTTGCCATGATGTTTTTTATTTCTTTCTTGATATCTCTGGTTACCCAGTCATTGTTTAATAGCATGCTGTTTAGTCTCCATGTGTTGGATTTTTTTCTATTATTTTTATTGTAGTTGATTTCAAGTTTTATGCCACTGTGTTCTGAGAAAATGCTTGATATGATTTCTATCTTCTTGAATTTGAAGTGACTTTTCCTATGACCCAACATATGGTCTATCTTTGAAAATGAACCATGTGCACTGGAGAAGAATGTATATTCTGTGGCTTTGGCATGAAATGTTCTGAAGATGTCAATTAATTCCATCTGGTCTAGTGAGTCATTTAGGATTGATGTTTCTTTGCTGATTTTTTATTTAGAGGATTTATCCAGTGGTGACAGTAGGGTATTAAAGCCTCCTACTATGATTGTATTGCTGTCAATCTCTCCCTTAATATACTCCAGA
The DNA here is from genome assembly GCA_011751065.1 of Lasiurus cinereus. Lineage (NCBI taxonomy): Eukaryota > Metazoa > Chordata > Mammalia > Chiroptera > Vespertilionidae > Lasiurus > Lasiurus cinereus. The sequence continues at coordinate 33,751,988 of JAAGEH010000005.1, read as the reverse complement.
AGTTCTTTTATGTATTGTGGTGTTCCTATATTGGGTGTGTATATGTTTACCAGAGTTATTTCTTCTTGTTGAAATGTTCCCTTTAGTATTATGAAGTGGCCTTCTTTATCTCTTGTTATGTTCTTCACTTTGAGATCTAATTTGTCAGATATTAGTATTGCAACCCCAGCTTTTTTTTCATTTCCATTTGCCTGAAATACCATCTTCCATCCCTTCACCCTCAATCTGTGTGCATCTCTTTTTCTGAGTTGGGGTTTCTTGTAGACAGCAGATATATGGATCATGTTTTCTTATCCAACTGGTTACCTTATGTCTTTTGATTGGAGCATTTAATCCATTTACATTTAAAGTTATTATTGATAAGTACTTATCTGTCGCCATTTTTAGTCTTTACCTCGATATTCCTTCTTTACTTCCTTTTTTTTTTTTTTTTTACAGCAGACCCTTTAACATTTGTTGAATTGCTGGTTTGGTGGTTGTATATTCCCTTAGTCCTTTTTTGTTTGTGAAGCTTCTAGTTTAGCCTTTAATTTTTATTTAAAGCCTTGCTGGGTACAGTATTCTTGGATTCAGACCTTTCCTTTGCATGACTTTGTATATTTCATTCCATTCCCTTCTGGCCTGATGAGTTTCTGTTGAGATATCAGCAGCTAGTCTTATGGGGTTTCCTTTGTAGGTAACTTTCTGTTTCTCTCTGGCTGCTTTTAAGGTTCTTACTTTGTTGGTGGTGTTCGCCAATTTAATTATAATGTGCCTTGGTGTCGGTTTTTTGGGGTTCATTTTGCTTGGGACTCTGTGAGCTTCTTTGATTTGTGTGGGTTTTCTCTTTCCTATATTCGGGAAGTTTTCTGTCATTATTTCTTCAAACAGGTTTTCTATTCCTTGCTCAGTTTCCACTCTTTGTGGAACCCCAATTATGTGGATGTTGTTTTGTTTCGTGTTATCCCAAATTTCCCTTAGGCTCTCCTCTTGCTTTTTAATTTTTTTTTTCTAGAAGCTGCTGTACTTAGGTATTTTTTCCTACTGTGTCTTCTAGCTCACTGATGCGGTCCTCTGCTTCTTTTAGTCTACTTTTGATGCTTTCTATTGAGTTCTTTATAGCAGTGATGTCATTTTTCAGTTCTTCTTGATTACTCTGCATTTCTTCTTGCTTCTTCATTTCCTCTTGGCTCTTCTTCATTTCCTTTTGGGTCTTCTTCATTTCATCTTGGCTCTTATTCACATTGTCGATTTTGTCTTCCATTCTTTTCACCCATCTTATGACCATTTTTCTGAACTCTTTCTCTGGAAGGTTTATTTCTTCTTTTTCATTTACTTCCTTTTCTGGTGATTCCTGCTTTTCTGTCAAATGCAGGCTGTTTCTTGTCTGCCCATGGTCATTCTCTCCCGGTGTCTGGTTATGTAGTTCTCTCTCCTACATTGATTTAAAGGCACAAACTACAACACCACTAGGTACAACACACAAAGGTCTATCCCAGGTGAAATCTGACCTTTCTGTGTGTCGTGTGGAGCTCCTCTAAGTCCGAGTGTTTGTGCCGATTGGAGAGCAATGTTCTGGGTGTCCAGGCTTTTCAGTGGGTGCTGTAGCTATAGCTTTTCAGACCGCCATAGACATCCACTTTCCCCTGAAAGATGGCGCGGTCTCCACGTTTGCTAACTTTTTTTTTTAATCCACTAATCTACTGATGGGCACTTAGGCTGTTTCCAAATATTAGTTATTGTAAATTGGCTACTATGAATATAGGGGTGCATATGTCCTTTTTGCTTGGTGTTTCAGGTTTCTTAGGATATGTTCCCCAAAGTGAGATTACTGGGTCAAATGGGAGTTCTATTTTTAATTTTTGAGGAAACTTCGTACTGTTTTCCACAGTGGCTGCACCAGCCTGCATTTCCACCAACAGTGCAAGAAAGTTCCTTTTTCTCCATATTGGGGCCAGCATTTATCATTTGTAGATTTGTTGGTGATAGCCATCCTGACAGGTGTGAGATGTTTTCTCATTTTCATTTTGATTTGCACCTCTTGGATGATTATTGACTTTGAGCATGTTTTCATATGTCTCTTGGTCTTCTGTATGTTCATATTTGAAAAGTCTCTATTTAGGTCCTTTGTCCATTTTTTTTTATTGGATTGTTTATTTTTCTTTTGTTAAGTTTTATAAGTTCTCTGTAAATTTTGGAAATTAAATCCTTATCAGATATAACAATGGCAATTATTTTCTCCCATGCAATGGGCTTTCTTGTTTTTTAGTTTGGAAATCATTATTTTTACCAATTGACTACACTAGTGCTAAGAGAATAAAGAGTTCTTCAAATTGTAATAAAAATACTAAATTTCTTGGTTTTATTTTTACATGGAAAATCAACATTCACCTCTTGAAAATATTTGTGTACTTACCTCCTAGACTATAAATTCTGTTAATTGGATAATTAAAAAATATCTATAATCTTCCTGTAAGCTTGTTTTTTTAAGAAATCTATTAGTTATACAATGTGCCTGAAAAATTTTGATCAATACAGACATTTATTTTTCATATTTATTGTTTAAAATTTAAATATTTATTATAAAATGTTACTGTATTTTAATAGTATGTGTATCAATTAAATGTCATTATACTTAAATTTTCCATATCCACAGTGCTCAAAATTTACCCAAAAAGTTGGCAGTTGTTTTGTTTTGTTTTTTAATATATTTTATTGATTTTTTACAGAGAGGAAGGGAGAGGGATAGAAGGTTAGAAACATAGATGAGAGAGACATCGATCAGCCACCTCCTGCATGCCCCCTACTGGGGATGTGCCCGCAACCAAGATACATACCCTTGACCAGAATGGAACCTGGGACCTTTCAGTCCCCAGGCCGATGCTCTATCCACTGAGCCAAACCGGTTTTGGCAAAAAAAGTTGGCAGGTTCTTTTTGTTTCTTTGTTTTTTGTTTTGTTTTTTTTTAATATATTTTATTGATTTTTTTACAGAGAGGAAGGGAGAGAGATAGACAGTCAGAAACATCGATGAGAGAGAGACATGGATCAGCCGCTTCCTGCATGCCCCACAGTGGAGATGTGCCCTCAAGCAAGATACATGCCCCCGACCGGAATCGAACTTGGGACTTTTCAGTCCACCAGCTGACGCTCTACCCACTGAGCCAAACCGGTCTCAGCAAAGTTGGCAGTTTTTAATAAAATTGTTCTGAATCAATTCAGAAAAAGAAATGAAATGATAAATACACTTTTTTCCTCTCGTCTCATCTTAGTTTTTGAATTATTTTTTTCTTAAATATAGTCAATGATTAAGTTATAATATGAATTTTTGGACACAAATTCTACTAAAAATCTTTGAAATGATGCCATACTCCACATTTCCCTATATGGTTTTGTTCTTTACAAAAAGTATATTGCCTTAAAGTGCAACAATCAAACTTATATAAGGTACATGACAGTCCTTCCTAAGAAGGTAAATTACATGTAATGCAAATCAAAACCTTTTACAGAAATACTGTATCTTAGACACCAGAAACACTTAAAAGACAAATGTAGTGTATTCTGTTAGAGGTCTCTAAAGAATGCATCAGTTAGGGGGTGTTCCAGTCAAGATGGCAGATAGGTAAACTCAACAACTACATTTTCCCACAACCACATCAAAATTACAACTATTCTACAGAACAACCAACATCAAAAACCATGTAAAATCTAGCTGAACAGAAGTCTGACAATTAAAGATGTAAACAGGAAACCACATCAAGACTGGTAGGAGGCGTGGAGACAAAGAAAGGACTGATCACACACTCATGTGTGCTGGTTAAAAATCAAGAGGTATATCTAGACTGTGGAGATCTCTCATGAGGAGTTAGGAGTCCCACACGATGAACCGCGTGCCCCCCCCCCATACAGGGTACTACTAGCTCTGGGAAGAGAATTCATCATTTCTGGCTATGCTAGAGTCCCAGTTGTTCTTCGTAAATCGACCACACACAGACTTACTCTGACTCACTCCCTCTGCATTCAAGACCTGGGTCAGAAGTTCAACAGGTATCAGGGATATAGGGGGGGGAATTAAATTACCTGGCTTAAGAGTGAGGGCTGAAGAGACAGTTTTCTTGAAGACAGAAGTGCTGACAGAGGCCATTGTTTCTTTGCTGAGATCTACTCCCAAAAGCTAGCAGACAAGAACCATATCCGAGTCTCCATCAACCAAGATAACACTATTCATTCCATCCTAGTGATTCCCTGTGACCCAGTCCCATTCAACTTGTGGGTCCACCCAAGCCACTTCCTGTGGCTTACCCCTTAAGACAGTCTGTTTTGGTTCATGCAATGTACTTTCCTAAAATCTCTCAAAAATTCACAAACTCCAAACTAACAGAATTTGTTCTTTTTCCATTAATTTGTAAAAAGTAGAAGGAAGGGAGAGAGACAGAGAGGAACATTGATGTAACGGAGACACATAGATTGGTTGCTTCCCACTAGTATCCTGAGTGGGGTGAGGGATTGAGCCTGCAACAGCAGCATCTAACTTTGATAGGAATCAAGCCTGGGACCCTTCAATCCCCAGGCTGCTGGTCTAACTACTAAGAAAAACCAGCTAAGGTAAGCAGCAATGTTCTTGAGTGCTCGTATTTCTTGCTAAGTGGTCCCAGGGCAGTCACTACTGATAGTCAGGTTTGTTTTGCAGCTTTGCTGCTTCTAGGCATCTCCAAGGCCAGAACAAGTAGCAGCCATCAGCAGGTTGTTTTGTAGCTCAACTCTTTCAGGAGGGGAAAAAAAAAGCAATATCTGCATTCATATAACAAGGCTATTTTCTTTCAGTTGGATGGCCAAAAGAATAATCAGGTTGCTAAATCAACACAGAATCAAATAAGGGGAATTAGATAAATCTATAAGTAATAGCATCAAGCTAATTCCAATTTACAAAACAAATGCTTTTACTTGTGGATAAAGATATTCAAAGTCCATTGGCTACAACTCTTTGTATCCTCTCATTAGCACTAACTATAGGGTGTCCCAAAAAATGAGTACACACAGTTTGAATAGTTATAAAGGCAGCATTCAAATTCATTTCAAAATGGAGCTATCAGCTGTTAAAGTGTATATACATTTTTTTGGGATACCCAATATTTCTTAACCTTTGACAATGCTCCCTCTCACAGGGACAGAGAGAAATAGATCCTGCCCCCCTCCTGCCTCTGTGACTCTTTTGTTTCCAAATCTGTTTAGAAATAGTTTTTCTTCATTGTATATATACATTTAATCAAATTCCTAAGTCTATTAGGCTTCAAAATTGTTTTTTAACACCATATCTTATATGTTTGTAGTACTGTATTTCATGTCATTTTTAAAGTTTAGCTTACAGAAGAAAATAGTTTGCTATTAAGCATAAATTTATCAGTATATTCTCATATATAATAACTATAATGATGATGATATAGAACTAGTTTTAATAATTACTCCAGGATTATTTCCTGGGAATTTTGATTCAGTGAAAAAAGTATTGTGACAATACTTGCAGTAAAATTACATATTTACCTCTATTAACTTAAAAATAGTTTATAGATAGTTTATAAGATATTTCCCCAGACTATGCAAGATATAGCTTTTCAAAATAAGTTGGCATGCTAGCTGGAAATTGAAAACAAAAAGAGAGTGTTAAGGTAGTGGAGAGAAAGAAAGAGAGGGACATAGTTTTTATTTAATCTTTTCCAATATTTAGCTGATTTTCTATTTACATACTCACTATGATATTCAAAAAAGTCTCATATTTTTCCTGTTGCTATCTGCACCCCAAAATTATAAGATTATTGGAAAGACTCTAAATGGCAATACTGAATATAAGTTGTTTCCCCTGAGTTGAATATTCAAGATTCAACTCTGGATGCTTCAGACAAATGGCCCAGCTTATTGCCCAGTATTTGTCACTGAAATTTAAATAAACTGTGTTCTTTGTAACTAGAAAGAAAGTTATAAAGCAGTGAAACATATTACTACTGGATTGATCAAAAATAAACAGAAATTTTTTTCTCTGATTTCAAATTAGTATATTCAAAAAACATTTACAAAAGGACAAGAGCTATAATGTAGTCACTCTCTCCAGTCTCATATTCAACCTCTTTTCTTTCCTGCCAGAGTTTTATCCTACAATGCCTCTGAACTTAACTTTTAAATCTCTTGAGCTGCTCAATTTGCATTTCATTATGTTAATTTCTCAAAAGGGCTATGCTAATTTATTTTATATAAAAATATTTATATTATTTTTCTGATTTTATTTTTAATAAACACATTAAAGAGTAGCTGGAAAATCCATAAGAGAATAACGAAGAAAGAAAATACACTATTAATATTCTTACTAGTCTTTCTTTCCACATATGCATACTTTATTTTTAACATTCTTTAAAAAATATATGTATCTTATGATATTTTTCTTTTAACTATTTTTGAAATCATAATTTTTAATGGTTAATAATACTCTATTCAATAGATTTGTAATATTTTACATATCCCCTGTTATGGGACTTTTATATTGGCTCCAATTTTTTAATAAGGAAGACATTCAATTATCTTTGTTACTTATATATTTTTAAAGGTATAGTCCAATAATCCAATTAGGCAGCCAGACTATAAACATTTTAAGTCACTTAATACTTTTTTCAAATCCCTTATCTTTAATTTAAAAGATATTGGTGGTATCTAAAATTTATACATGAGATTGCCCACCTTACTACACCTTTCCTTCTAACAGCTGTATATAAATTTAATTTTATGTACTTAATGTGAAAAAAGGCTCTCTACTTCTTTATTATATTTATTAATAATTTACATTTTCCTGTCTTTTTTCTGTTTATATCTTGAAACCAGATTCATAATGGACTTTTACTTATTTAAATTAATTAATTAAGTCTTTAGAAATTAATACTATTATATGTGTTGGATTATTTTCTCTCTTCTATGTGCTTCTTTATATATTAGGGTTTAGAAGACATTGTTACTTCTACTAAAGTAGCATGTGGCCCCCAACAGACTGCAGATGTGAATGATACCACTTTTACAAATAGCCCACTTTATTGCTATGGGCAACTGATTTTATGGAGAGTGGTATCTGGTATTTTCTGCACTTCTCTTACACTAAATCCTACTTTGCTTGTATTATCTTATATAATAAAACCCAAATATGTAAATTGACCAAACCTCAGAACAACCAGCAGAATGACCAGTCATTATGATGTTCACTGACCACCAGGGGGCAGAAGCTCAATGCACAATGTCTATCATTCATTAAATTCTTAATATATGCTAGACACCATGCTAAGTTATATCATTTAAACATCAGAGTAACTATAAGTATTTTTGTAAAACTTGGGATATTATATTATCCAAAGTTCCTTATTGGTATAGTTTAATCACAAATCAAAGGCTGACCAGTCCAATACACAATGTTCTTTAACCACCCTAACAACAAGATACCTTTAAAAATTATTTGTCCCACAATTAGCAAACAATAAAGAATTGCTACTGTTCCAAATTGGCCAAAAAAAAAAAAAAATGGAAACAGACTTCTTTTACACTGTGGGGTAAAATTGAAATGTGGTAAAAACTTGGATATTATTTTGAAGAAGATTAATAAAAAATTTTAAAGGGTGATTTTTAATGATAAAATAACTGCATGTCATTTATGGTCTAATAATATAATCAGCAAAAGTTTCAAAGATTAATCTAGAATCATATTCATTAAAGCATTGTTTGTTTACTAAAAATTGAAAACTAGATAAAATTCAGTTGAGTATGGTTAATGAAATCTTTATACAATGAATATTGTTAATCTATTCAAATTTGAATTTTAGAAAAATATTTGACATCACAAAAAGGTTCAGTATTTTTAAGAGAAAACACGATTACAAAATGTACTAGTAAACTCAATTATATATGCATTACACATGAAAAACATATTTATAATGCAAAAACTTGAAGACTATTCTAAAAGCTAATTGAGCTTATCCAAGAATGATGGAATTGTAAATGAGTTTCACATTTTGTTCTCTGGTGTTCCACTGATGGGATGGGTAATCCGAGATCACAGATGGAAAACAACAGTGTTTTGAGGTGGTTTAATGGAGATTTTCTGATTCTGAGACTATGTATTAAAGATTGTCTTGCTTAGCCATTTCATTCTCATAAACATATTCTCATACATGGATCTTCATCCAGTCCTGAAGATTTTACACAGATGCCATCTTTCCTGTGTTTGCAAGGGTTTTCACTTTATCTGCTATCTTGGAGAAAACATGAACAAGGAAGCATTATTTACTGTAAAAATATACTTGGACAGCACAATTTTAAAAGCACCTTCATATTTATTAAATGATTTGATCCTAATACCAATGTGAAGTAAATAGCATAAATATTACAGTAGATATTCAGTTATAAATAAGGAAGTTTAAAAATCTAGGTGAAGGTATATAGTTGAAGAAACAATGCAGTAAAAATCTTCAGCTGTGGGTAGGTTTGCTAGTGTCATTTGAGAAACATTATCTTGAGAGTTTGCTCCAAAATATCTCTTCTACAAAAAATGGCCTTCCCACACTCTTAATAAAATTATTATAGAATAATTTTATATATGAAATTTATATCCTAGTAAAGTTGTTGTTAGTCTTTGTTTGTTTGTTTGTTTGTTTTTTAAAAAGCCCTGATGATAATGCTCTTGTGTAATTTTTTAGAGTAAGTGTGTGTTTGAGAAGGAGCAATACATTAGAACATAAATTAACAGTTCCCTCACAGACACTACAGCCAAAAAAAAAAAAGGGCAGGGGAGAAAAATGCTCTTGGCTAGAGCTGTGTTATAGGTACCTTGGTGCTGCTTCTTGCTTTTTACCTGGGGCGAATCTTTCTCCATGGTCATACTGTCTTTCAGTATAAATTAGGTTCTCATACTACTGGAGGAGAAAACTCTTGATTTATACCTATTTTGAGCAGTTATAGCAGTCAGTCATATGTAGTAAAAATGAAGCCTATGCAACTTATTGATATACAGTGAAGGCCAGCTCCTCTTAAGCTGACAGAGCTTACAAACAACTAAAATGGCTGGTATTTTTTAATGGACTTATATCTTAAAATTTATATTTTACTTTAAAATAGAGGCAGTCCAGGTACTTTGCAAATTTTACAAAATTATAAGAATAGAAAATGAAAGACTTTTCTGAATTATTCAATTTAAAGGTAGAGGCATAGAGGTTTTATTGAAAAAGAGGATACTAAATGAAACATTGGTATGATTTCCATGTAGAAGAGGTTAAAAAGATTACAGAGAAGAAAGTCATCTGATGTGCATCCAATTAAATCAAGATTCTTTCTAATTCAATAACTAGATTGCATATATTTACTAGGTTTTTGTCAAAATTATGAATTATAACTTAAGTCTTTGTGCAAATTATAATAAAAAGTATATTAGAAGTTCTAAATTTATCAACTAATCCTTATTGAGCAATTTTTATTGAAGTTATTGGAGTGGCATTGGTTAATAAAATTATATAGGGTTTAGGTATATGATTCTGCAATCCATTATCTGCATATTGTATTTTGTGTTTATCACTCCAAGTCAAATCTCCTTCCATCGCCATTTATTTCCATTTCTCTTCTTCTACCTCCTTCACTGTCCTTTCCTCTGGCAATCACCATTATGTTGTCAGTGTCCATGAGTCTTTCTTCTTTTTTTCTGTGCTTAATCCCTTCACTCTTTTCACCCAGCAACCAATTCTCTCCCCTCTGACAGCTGTCAGTCTGTTTTCTGTGTCCATGAATCTGTATTAACTTTGTTGATCATTTTTTTGTTGTTGTTCATTAGATTCACATACAAGTGGAATGGTATAATATTTTTCTTTCTCTGGCTGGCATATTTCACTTAACATAGTACTGTGCAGGTCCATCCATGCTGTTGTAAAATATAACATACTTATTTTTACAGCTGAGTAGTATTCCATGTGTAAATGTACCACAGCTATTTTTGTTTCCATGGTTGTTTATTTTAATCCTTACCCAAGAACTTGTTTTTATGGATTTTGAGAGAGAGAGAGAGAGAGAGAGAGAGAGAGAGAGAGAGAGAGAGAG